>CM044172.1:245129-747830 GCA_024222315.1 Thymus quinquecostatus | reverse complement strand
CTCTTGTAAAAAATTTTATGCGTTTAAGGAATGAAATGGATCCGAACGATAACATATGAGACATGGGCCCTTTTTGCCTGCTGTCATACCGTTTGACCTCGATTTCATCGCGCCCTCGTCGTCTTGGCCATATCTAACTCGTTTTAGATCCGAATGACCCGATTTTGAAACCCCTAGGAAAGCTCATTCATAAGGCTACGATATGGACCTGCGACATTTTGTATTTAACTGTGTTTACCGGGTGAAAATAGAATCCGAAATGGGCACCTTAAAAGGTATCTCATTTTCAGGATTAGTCGTACAATCTAGCTTCTGTATAGGACCTAAAATGATGCAAAATTCATCATATACCGCTGAAAAACATCACTGGGATGCTTTGGAATAATAAAATTTAGATTCCATTCCGGAGCGTTTTTGACCGAAACTCTAAGGGGTACCACTACGGTGAAATTTCATTTTTTCGGCCCGCCGAAAAAGGTCGGATTTTGCACCTCTGGGGGCCCATAATTGTAGCTCTTGGAATAAAATTTCATGCGTTTAAGGAATGAAATGGATCCGAACAATAACATATAAGATATGGGCCTTTTTGCCTGCTGTCATCCCCGTTTGACCTCGATTTCATCGCGCCCTCACCGTCTTGGCCATATCTAACTCATTTTAGATTCGAATGAACCGATTTTGAAACCCCTAGAAAGCTCATTCGGAAGACTACGATATGGACTTGCGATATTTTATATTTGACTGTGTTTTCTAGGTGAAAATCGAATCCGATTGGGCACCTTAAACAGTATCTCTTTTTCCAGTTTAGTCGTACAATCTAGCCTCTGTATAGGAGCTAAAATGATGCAAAATTCATCATATACCCACTCAAAAAACATCACTGTGATTGTTTGGAATAATAAAATTTAGATTCCATTCCGGAGCGTTTTTGACCGAAACTCTAAGGGGTACCACAAGGGCGAAATCTCATTTTTCGGCTCGCCGAAGAAAGTCGGATTTTGCACCTCTGGGGGCCCGTAATTATAGCTCTTGTAAAAAAATTTTATGCGTTTAAGGAATGAAATGGATCCGAACGATAACATATGAGACATGGGCCTTTTTGCCTGCTGTCATACCCGTTTGACCTCGATTTCATCGCGCCCTCGTCGTCTTGGCCATATCTAACTCGTTTTAGATCCGAATGACCCCGATTTTGAAACCCCTAGAAAGCTCATTCATAAGGCTACGATATGGACCTGCGATATTTTGTATTTAACTGTGTTTACCGGGTGAAAATAGAATCCGAAATGGGCACCTTAAAAGGTATCTCATTTTCAGGATTAGTCGTTACAATCTAGCTTCTGTATAGGACCTAAAATGATGCAAAATTCATCATATACCGCTGAAAAACATCACTGGGATGCTTTGGAATAATAAAATTTAGATTCCATTCCGGAGCGTTTTTGACCGAAAACTCTAAGGGGTACCACTACGGTGAAATTTCATTTTTTCGGCCCGCCGAAAAAGGTCGGATTTTGCACCTCTGGGGGCCCATAATTGTAGCTCTTGGAATAAAATTTCATGCGTTTAAGGAATGAAATGGATGCCGAACAATAACATATAAGATATGGGCCTTTTTGCCTGCTGTCATCCCCGTTTGACCTCGATTTCATCGCTCCCTCACCGTCTTGGCCATATCTAACTCATTTTAGATTCGAATGAACCGATTTTGAAACCCCTAGAAAGCTCATTCGGAAGGCTACGATATGGACTTGCGATATTTTATATTTGACTGTGTTTTCTAGGTGAAAATCGAATCCGATTGGGCACCTTAAACAGTATCTCTTTTTCCAGTTTAGTCGTACAATCTAGCCTCTGTATAGGAGCTAAAATGAAGCAAAATTCATCATATACCACTCAAAAACATCACTGTGATTGTTTGGAATAATAAAATTTAGATTCCATTCCGGAGCGTTTTTGACCGAAACTCTAAGGGGGTACCACTAGGGCGAAATCTCATTTTTTCGGCTCGTCGAAAAAGGTCGGATATTGCACCTCCGGGGGGCCCGTAATTATAGCTCTTGGAATAAAATTTCATGCGTTTAAGGAATGAAATGGATCCGAACGATAACATATGAGATATTGGCCTTTTTGCCTGCTGTCATACCGTTTGACCTCGATTTCATCGCGCCCTCACCGTCTTGGCCATATCTAACTCGTTTTAGATCCGAATGACCCGATTTTGAAACCCCTAGAAAACTCATTCATAAGGCTACGATATGGACTTGCGACATTTTGTATTTGACTGTGTTTACTGGGTGAAAATAGAATCCGAAATGGGCACCTTAAACGGTATCTCATTTTCAGGATTAGTCATACAATCTAGCTTCTGTATAGGACCTAAAATGATGCAAAATTCATCATATACCGCTGAAAAACATCACTGGGATGCTTTGGAATAATAAAATTTAGATTCCCACCGGAGCGGTTTTGACCGAAACTCTAAGGGGGTACCACTAGGGTGAAATTTCATTTTTTCGACCCGCCGAAAAAGGTCGGACTTTGCACCTCTGGGGGCCCATAATTGTAGCTCTTGGAATAAAATTTCATGCGTTTATGGAATGAAATGGAACGCGAACGATAACATATGAGATATGGGCCTTTTTGCCTGCTGTAATCCCCGTTTGACCCTCGATTTCATCGCGCCCTCACCGTTTTGGCCATATCTAACTCATTTTAGATCCGAATGAACCGATTTTGAAACCCTTAGAAAGCTCATTCGGACGGCTACGATATGGAATTGCGACATTTTATATTTGACTTTGTTTACTAGGTGAAAATAGAATCCGAATTGGGCACCTTAAGCGGTATCTCATTTTCCAGTTTAGTCGTACAATCTAGCTTCTGTGTAGGAGCTAAAATGATGCAAAATTCATCATATACCGCTCAAAAACATCACTCGGATGCTTTGGATTGATAAAATTTAGATTCCATTTCGGTGCCTTTTTTACCGAAACTCTAAGGGTACCACTAGGGCGAAAACTCATTTTTTTCGGCCTGCCAGGGGAGCGTCGGATTTAACACCTCCGGGGGTCCATAATTATAGCTCTTGGAAAAAAATTTCATGCGTTTAAGAAATGAAATGGATCAGAACGATAACGAATGATATATGTGCCTTTTTGCCTGCTGTCATCCCCGTTCAATCCCGATTCCATCGCGCACTTACCGTTTTGGCATATATAACTCGTTTTAGATCTGAATGACCCGATTTTGAAACCCCTAGAAAGCTAATTCAGAAGGCTACTACGACATGGACTTGGGACATTTTGTATTTGATTGTGTTTACTGGGCGAAAATAGAATCCGAATTGGGCACCTTAAGCGGTATCTTATTTTCCGGATTAGTCGTACAATCTAGCCTCTATATAGGAGCTAAAATGATGCAAAATTCATCATATACCGCTAAAAAAATCACTGGGATGCTTTGGAATAATAAAATTTAGATTCCATTCCGGAGCGTTATTGACCGAAACTCTAAGGGGTACCATTAGGGCGAAATCTCATTTTTCGGCTCGTCGAAAAAGGTCGGATATTGCACCTCCGGGGGCCCATAATTATAGCTCTTGGAATAAAATTTCATGCGTTTAAGGAATGAAATGGATCCGAACGATAACATGTGAGATATGGGCCTTTTTGCCTGCTGTCATACCCGTTGACCTCGATTTCATCACGCCCTTGCCGTCTTGGCCATATCTAACTCGTTTTAGATCCGAATGACGCGATTTTGAAACCCCTAGAAAGCTCATTCATAAGGCTACAATATGGACTTGCGACATTTTGTATTTGACTGTGTTTACTGGGTGAAAATAGAATCCGAACTGGGCACCTTAAACGGTTATCTCATTTTCAGGATTAGTTGTACAATCTAGCTTCTGTATAGGACCTAAAATGATGCAAAATTCATCATATACCGCTGAAAAACATCACTGGGATGCTTTGGAATAATAAAATTTAGATTCCACCGGAGCGGTTTTGACCGAAACTCTAAGGGGTACCACTAGGGTGAAATTTCATTTTTTCGACCCGCCGAAAAAGGTCGGATTTTGCACCTCTGGGGGCCCATAATTGTAGCTCTTGGAATAAAATTTCATGCGTTTATGGAATGAAATGGAACCGAACGATAACTTATGAGATATGGGCCTTTTTGCCTGCTGTAATCCCCGTTTGACCTCGATTTCATCGCGCCCTCACCGTTTTGGCCATATCTAACTCATTTTAGATCCGAATGAACCGATTTTGAAACCCTTAGAAAGCTCATTCGGACGGCTACGATATGGAATTGCGACATTTTATATTTGACTTTGTTTACTAGGTGAAAATAGAATCCGAATTGGGCACCTTAAGCGGTATCTCATTTTCCAGTTTAGTCGTACAATCTAGCTTCTGTGTAGGAGCTAAAATGATGCAAAATTAATCATATACCGCTCAAAAACATCACTCGGATGCTTTGGATTGATAAAATTTAGATTCCATTTCGGTGCCTTTTTTACCGAAACTCTAAGGGTACCACTAGGGCGAAAACTCATTTTTTCGGCCTGCCAGGGAGCGTCGGATTTAACACCTCCAGGGGTCCATAATTATAGCTCTTGGAAAAAATTTCATGCGTTTAAGGAATGAAATGGATCAGAACGATAACGAATGATATATGTGCCTTTTTGCCTGCTGTCATCCCGTTCAATCCCGATTCCATTTCGCACTTACCGTTTTGGCCATATATAACTCGTTTTAGATCTGAATGACCCCGATTTTGAAGCCCCTAGAAAGCTCATTCGGGAAGGCTACGATTTGGACTGACAAAATTTTGTATTTAACTGTGTTTACTAGTTGATAATAGAATCCTAATTGGGCACTTTAAGCGGTATCTAATTTCCGGATTAGTCGTAAAATCTAGCCTCTGTATAGGAGCTAAATGATGAAAAATTCTTCATATACCGCTCAACAAACATCACAGGGATTCTTTGGGAATAATAAAATTTAGATTCCATTCCGGAGCGTTTTTGATCGAAACTCTAAGGGGTACCACTTGGGCGAAATCTCATTTTTTCGGCCCGCCGAAGAAGGTCGGATTTTGCACCTCCGGGGGCCCATAATTATAGCTCTTGGAATAAAATTTCATGCGTTTAAGGAATGAAATGGATCTGAACGATAACATATGAGATATGGGCCTTTTTGCCTGTTGTCATACCCGTTTGACCTCGATTTCATCGCGGTCCTCACCGTCTTGGCCATATTTGACTCGTTTTGGATCCGAATGACCCGATTTTGAAACCCCTAGAAAGCTCATTTGTAAGGCTACGATATGGACTTGCAACATTTTGTATTTGACTGTGTTTACTGGGTGAAAATAGAATTCGAATTGGGCACCTTAAACGGTATCTCATTTTCCGGATTAGTCGTACAATCTAGCCTCTGTATAGGAGCTAAAATGATGCAAAATTCATCATATACTGCTCAAAAACATCACAGGAATGCTTTGGAATAATTAAATTTAGATTCCATTCCGGGGCATTTTTGACCGTAACTCTAAGGGGTACCACTAGAGCGAAATCTCATTTTTCCGGCCCGCCGAAGAAGGTCGGATTTTGTACCTCCGGGCCCCCATAATTATAGCTCTTGGAATAAAATTTCTTGCATTTAAGGAATGAAATGGTTCCGAACGATAACGAATGAGATATGGGCCTGTTTGCCTGCTGTCATCCCCGTTCGATCCTGATTCCATCGCGCCCTCACTGTTTTGGCCATATATAACTCGTTTTAGATCCGAATGACCCAATTTTGAAACCCCTAGAAAGCTCATTTGAAAGGCTACAATATGGACTTGCGACATTTTGTATTTGACTGTGTTTACTGAGTTAAAATCGAATCCGAATTGGGCACCTTAAACGGTATCTCTTTTTCCGGATTAGTCGTACAATCTAGCCTCTGTATAGGAGCTAAAATGATGCAAAATTCATCATGTACCGCTCAAAAACATCACTGGGATGCTTTGGAATAATAAAATTTAGATTCCATTCCGGAGCGTTTTTGATCGAAACTCTAAGGGGTACCACTAGGGCGAAATCTCATTTTTTTCAGCTCGCCGAAGAAGGTCGGATTTTGCACCTCCGGGGGACCATAATTATAGTTCTTCGAATAAAATTTCTTGCGTTTAAGGAATGAAATGGATCCGAACAATAACATATGAGATATGGGCCTATTTGCCTGCTGTCATCCCCGTTTGACCTCGATTTCATCGCGCCCTCACTGTCTTGGCCATATCTAACTCGTTTTAGATCCAAATGACCCGATTTTGAAACTCCTAGAAAACTCATTCGGAAGGTTACGATATGAACCTGCGACATTTTGTATTTGACTGTGTTAACTGAGTTATAATCGAATCCGAATTGGGCACCTTAAGCGGTATCTCATTTTCCGGATTAGTCGTACAATCTAGCTTCTGTATTGGAGCTAAAATGATGCAAAATTTATCATATACGGCTCAAAAACATCAATCGGTTGCTTTGGAATGATAAAATTTAGATTCCATTCCAGAGCGTTTTTGACCGAAACTCTAAGGGGTACCACTAGGGCGAAATCTCATTTTTTCGGCCCGCCGGGGGCCCATAATTATAGCTCTTGGAATAGAATTTCATGCGGTTAAGGAATGAAATAGATCCGAACGATAACGAATGAGATATGGGCCTTTTTGCCTGCTGTCAACCCCGTTCGATCCCGATTCCATCGCGCCCTCGCCGTTTTGGCCATATCTAACTCGATTTAGATCCGAATGACCCGATTTTGAAACCCCTAGAAAGCTCATTCAGAAGGCTACTACGATATGGACTTGGGACATTTTGTATTTGATTGTGTTTACTGGTTGAAAATAGAATCCGAATTGGGCACCTTAAGCGGTATCTAATTTTCCGGATTAGTCGTACAATCTAGCCTCTGTATAGGAGCTAAAATGATGCAAAATTCATCATAGACCGCTCAAAAACATCATTGGGATGCATTGGAATAATAAAATTTAGATTCCATTCCGGAGCATTTTTGACCGAAACTCAAAGGGGTACCACTAGGGCGAAATCTCATTTTTTTGACCCGCCGAAGAAAGTCGGATTTTGCACCTCTGGGGGCCCATAATTATAGCTCTTGTTATAAAATTTTATGCGTTTAAGGAATGAAATGGATCCGAACGATAACATATGAGATATGGGCCTTTTTGCCTGTTGTCATCCCCGTTTGACCTCGATTTCATCTCGCCCTCACCGTCTTGGCAATATCTAACTCATTTTAGATCTGAATGACCCGATTTTTAAACCCCTAGAAATCTCATTCGGAAGTCTACGATATGGACTTGTGACATTTTGTATTTGACTGTGTTCAATTGATGAAAATAGAATCCGAATTGGGCACCTTAAGCGGTATCTCATTTCCAAATTAGTCGTACAATCTAGCTTCTGTATAGGAGCTAAAATGATTTAAAAGTCATCATATACCGCTAAAAAACATCACTGGGATGCTTCGGAATAATAAATTTTAGATTTCATTCCGGTGTGTTTTTGATCGAAACTTTAAGGGGTACCACTAGGGCGAAATCTCATTTTTTCGGCCCGTCGGGGAACGTCGGATTTTAGACCTCCAAGGGGCCCATAATTATAGCTCTTGGAAAAAATTTTCATGCGGTTAAGGAATGAAATAGATCGAATGATAAGAAATGAGAAATGGGCCTTTTTGCCTGCTGTCATCCCCGTTCGATCCCGATTCCATCGCGCCCTCACCGTTTTGGCCATATCTAACTCGTTTTAGATCTGAATGACCCGATTTTGAAACCCCTAGAAAGCTCATTCGGAAGGCTACGATATGGACTTGCGACATTTTATTATTTGACTGTGTTTACTGGTTGAAAATAGAATCCGAATTGGGCACCTTAAGCGGTATATAATTTTTCGGATTAGTCGTACAATCTAGCCTCTGTATAGGAGCTAAAATGATGCAAAATTCATCATATACCGCTCAAAAACATCATTGGGATGCATTGGAATAATAAAATTTAGATTCCATTCCGGAGCATTTTTGACCAAAACTCAAATGGTTACCACTAGGGCGAAATCTCATTTTTTTGACCCGCCGAAGAAAGTCGGATTTTGCACCTCTGGGGGCCCATAATTATCTTGTAATAAAATTTTATGTGTTTAAGGAATGAAATGGATCCAAACGATAACATATGAGATATGGGCCTTTTTGCCTGCTGTCATCCCTGTTTGACCTCGATTTCATCGCGCCCTCACCGTCTTGGCCATATCTAACTCGTTTTAGATCTGAATGACCCGATTTTTAAACCCCTACAAATCTCATTCGGAAGTCTACGATATGGACTTGTGACATTTTGTATTTGACTATGTTCAATTGGTGAAAATAGAATCCGAATTGGGCACCATAAGCGGTATCTCATTTCCAAATTAGTCGTACAATCTAGCTTCTGTATAGAGCTAAAATGATTTAAAAGTCATCATATACCGCTCAAAAACATCACTCGGATGCTTTGGATTGATAAAATTTAGATTCCATTCCGGAGCGTTTTTGACCGAAACTCTAAGGGGTACCACTAAGGCGAAATTTCATTTTTTCGGCCCGTCGGGGAGCGTCGTATTTTACACCCCCGGGGCCCATAATTATAGCTATTGGAATAAAATTTCATACGTTTAAGGAATGAAATAGATCCGAACAATAACGAACGAGATATGGGCCTTTTTGCCTGCTGTCATCCCCGTTCGATCCCGATTCCATCGCGCTCTCACCGTTTTGGCCATATCTATCTCGTTTTAGATCCGAATGACCCAATTTTTAAACCCCTAGAAAGCTCATTCGGAAGGCTACAATATGGACTGGCGGCATTTTTTATTTGACTTTGTTTACTGGGTGAAAATAGAATCTGAATTGGGCACCTTAAACGGTATCTAATGTTCCGGATTAGTCGTACAATCTAGCCTCTGTATAGGAGCTAAAATGATGCAAAATTCATCATATACCGCTCAAAAACATCACTGGGATGCTTCGGAATAATAAAATCTAGATTTCATTTCGGTGCGTTTTTTATCGAAACTCTGAGGGTACCACTAGCGCGAAATCTCATTTTTTCAGCCCGCCGGGGAGCGTCGGATTTTGCACCTCTGGGGGGCCATAATTATAGCTCTTGGAATAAAATTTTATGCAGTTAAGGAATTAAATGGATCCGAACGATAACGAATGAGATATGGGCCTTTTTGCCTGCTGTCATCCCTGTTCGATCTCGATTCCATCGTGCCCTCACCGTTTTGGCCATATATAACTCGTTTTAGATCCAAATGAACCGATTTTGAAACCCCTAGAAATCTCATTCGGAAGACTACGATATGGACTTGCGACATTTTGTATTTGACTGTGTTTACTGGGTAAAAATAGAATCCGAATTGGGCACCTTAAGCGGTATCTTATTTTCCGGATTAGTCGTACAATCTAGCCTCTGTATAGGAGCTAAAATGATGCAAAATTCATCATATACCGCTCAAAAACATCACTTGGATGCTTTGGAATAATAAAATTTAGATTCCATTCCGGAGCGTTTTTGACCGAAACTCTAAGGGGTACCACTAGTGCGAAATCTCATTTTTCGGCTCGTCGAAAAAGGTCGGATATTGCACCTCCAGGGGCCCATAATTATAGCTCTTGTAATAAAATTTCATGCGTTTAAGGAATGAAATGGATCCGAACGATGACATGTGAGATATGGGCCTTTTTGCCTGCTGTCATACCCGTTTGACCTCGATTTCTTCGCGCCCTTGCCGTCTTGGCCATATCTAACTCGTTTTAGATCCGAATGACGCGATTTTGAAACCCCTAGAAAACTCATTCATAAGGCTACAATATGGACTTGCGACATTTTGTATTTGACTGTGTTTACTGGGTGAAAGTAGAATCCAAAATGGGCACCTTAAACGGTATCTCATTTTCAGGATTAGTCGTACAATCTAGCTTCTGTATAGGACCTAAAATGATGCAAAATTCATCATATACCACTGAAAAACATCACTGGGATGCTTTGGAATAATAAAATTTAGATTCCACCGGAGCGGTTTTGACCGAAACTCTAAGGGGTACCACTAGGGTGAAATTTCATTTTTTCGGCCCGCCGAAAATGGTCGGATTTTGCACCTCTGGGGGCCCATAATTGTAGCTCTTGGAATAAAATTTCATGCGTTTATGGAATGAAATGGATCCGAACGATAACATATGAGATATGGGCCTTTTTGCCTGCTGTCATCCCCATTTGACCTCGATTTCATCGCGCCCTCACCGTTTTGGCCATATCTAACTCATTTTAGATCCGAATGAACCGATTTTGAAACCCTTAGAAAGCTCATTCGGACGGCTACGATATGGACTTGCGACATTTTATATTTGAATTTGTTTACTGGGTGAAAATAGAATCTGAATTGGACACTTTAAGCGGTATCTAATTTTCCGGATTAGTCGTACAATCTAGCTTCTGTATAAGAGCTAAAATGATGCAAAATTCATCATATACCGCTATAAGACATCACTCGGATGCTTTGGAATGATAAAATTTAGATTTCATTCCGGAGTGTTTTTGACCGAAACTCTAAGGGGTACCACTAGGGCGAAATCTCATTTTTTTCGGCCCGTCGCGGAACGTCGGATTTTAGACCTCCGAGGGGCCCATAATTATAGCTCTTGGAATAAAATTTCATGCGGTTAAGGAATGAAATAGATCCGAATGATAAGAAATGAGAAATGGGCCTTTTTGCCTGCTGTCATCCCCGTTCGATCCCGATTCCATCGCGCCCTCACCGTTTTGGCCATATCTACCTCGTTTTAGATCTGAATGACCCGATTTTGAAACCCCTAGAAAGCTCATTTAGAAGGCTACGATATGGACTTGCGACATTTTGTATTTGACTGTGTTTACTTGGTGAAAATTGAATCCGAATTGGGCACTTTAAGCGGTATCTAATTTTCCGGATTAGTCGTACAATCTAGCCTCTGTATAGGAGCTAAAATGATGCAAAATTCATCATATACCGCTCAAAAACATCACTAGGATGCTTTGGAATAATAAAATTTAGATTCCATTCTGGAGCGTTTTTGACAGAAACTCTAAGGGGTACCACTAGGGGAAAATCTCATTTTTTTGCCCGCCGGGGAGCGTCGGATTTTACACCTCCGGGGGCCCATAATTATAGCTCTTGGAATAAAATTTCATGTGTTTAAGGAATGAAATGGGTCCGAACGATAACATATGAGATATGGGCCTTTTTGCCTGCTGTCATCCCCGTTCGATCCCGATTCCGTCTCGCCCTCACCGTTTTGGCCATATCTAACTCGTTTTAGATCCGAATGACCCGATTTTGAAACCCCTAGAAAGCTCATTAAGAAAGATACTATATGAACTTGCGACATTTTATATTTGACTGTGTTTACTGGGTGAAAATAGAATCCGAATTGGGCACCTTAAGCGATATCTCATTTTCCGGATTAGTCGTACAATCTAGCTTCCGTATAGGAGCTAAAATGAGGCAAAATTCATCATATACCGCTCAAAAACATCACTCGGATGCTTTGGAATGATAAAATTTAGATTCCATTCCGGAGTGTTTTTTATCGAAACTCTAAGGCGAAATCTCATTTTTTCGGCCCGCCGGGGAGCGTCTGATTTTACACCTCCGGGAGCCCATAATTATAGCTCCTAGAATAAAATTTCATGCGGTTAAGGAATGAAATAGATCCGAACGATAAAAAATGAGATATGGGCCTTTTTGCCTGCTGTTATCCTCGTTCGATCCCGATTCCATCGCGCCCTTACCATTTTGACCATATCTAACTCGTTTTAGATCCGAATGACCCGATTTTGAAATCCCTAGAAAGCACATTCGGAAGACTATGATATGGATAAGCAACATTTTGTATTTGACTATGTTTACTGGGTGAATATAGAATTCGAATTGGGCACCTTAACCAGTATCTAATTTTCCGGATTAGTCGTACAATCTAACCTATGTATAGGAGTTAAAATGATGCAAAATTCATCATATACCGCTCAAAAAAATCACTGAGATGCTTTGGAATAATAAAATTAAGATTCTATTCCTGAGCGTTTTTTACCGAAACTCTAAGGGTACCACTAGGGCGAAATCTCATTTTTTTCGGCTCGCCGAAGAATGTCGGATTTTGCACCTCCGGGGGACCATAATTATAGTTCTTGGAATAAAATTTCATGCGTTTAAGGAATGAAATAGATCCGAACGATAACATATGAGATATGGGCCATTTTGCCTGCTGTCATCCCCGTTTGACCTCGATTTCATCGCGCCCTCACTGTCTTGGCCATATCTAACTCGTTTTAGATCCAATTGACCCGATTTTGAAACTCCTAGAAAACTCATTCGGAAGGCTACGATATGAACTTGCGACATTTTGTATTTGACTGTGTTTACTGGGTGAAAATAGAATCCGAATTGGGCACCTTAAGCGGTATCTCATTTTCCGGATTAGTCGTACAATCTAGCTTTTGTATTGGAGCTAAAATGATGCAAAATTCATCATATACGGCTCAAAAACATCAATCGGATGCTTTGGAATGATAAAATTTAGATTCCATTCCGGAGCGTTTTTGACCGAAACTCTAAGGGGTACCACTAGGGCGAAATCTCATTTTTTCGGCCCGCCGGGGAGCGTCGAATTTTACACCTCCGGGGGCCCATAATTATAGCTCTTGGAATAAAATTTCATGTGGTTAAGGAATGAAATAGATCCGAACGATAACGAATGAGATATGGGCCTTTTGCCTGCTGTCAACCCCGTTCGATCCCGATTCCATCGCGCCCTCGCCGTTTTGGCCATATCTAACTCGATTTAGATCCGAATGACCCGATTTTGAAACCCCTAGAAAGCTCATTCAGAATGCTACTACGATATGGACTTGGGACATTTTGTATTTGACTGTGTTTACTGGTTGAAAATAGAATCCGAATTGGGCACCTTAAGCGGTATCTAATTTTTCGGATTAGTCGTACAATCTAGCCTCTGTATAGGAGCTAAAATGATGCGAAATTCATCATATACCGCTCAAAAACATCATTGGGATGCATTGGAATAATAAAATTTAGATTCCATTCCGGAGCATTTTTTACCGAAACCCAAAGGGGTACCACTAGGGCGAAATCTCATTTTTTCGGCCCGCCGAAGAAAGTCGGATTTTGCACCTCTGGGGGCCCATAATTATAGCTCTTGTAATAAAATTTTATGCGTTTAAGGAATGAAATGGATCCGAACGATAACATATGAGATATGGGCCTTTTTGCCTGCTGTCATCCCCGTTTGACCTCGATTTCATCGCGCCGTCACCGTCTTGGCCATATCTAACTCGTTGTAAATCTGAATGACCCGATTTTTAAACCCCTAGAAATCTCATTCGGAAGTCTACGATATGGACTTGTGACATTTTGTATTTGACTGTGTTTAATTGGTGAAAATAGAATCCGAATTGGGCACCTTAAGCGGTATCTCATTTCCAAATTAATCGTACAATCTAGCTTCTGTATAGGAGCTAAAATGATTTAAAAGTCATCATATACCGCTCAAAAACATCACTCGGATGCTTTGGATTGATAAAATTTAGATTCCATTCCGGAGCGTTTTTGACCGAAACTCTAAGGGGTACCACTAAGGCGAAATCTCATTTTTTTCGTCTCGCCGGGGAGCGTCGTATTTTACTCCCTCGGGGCCCATAATTATAGCTCTTGGAATAAAATTTCATGCGTTTAAGGAATGAAATCGATCCGAACGATAACGAATGAGATATGGGCCTTTTTGCCTGCTGTCATCCCCGTTCGATCCCGATTTCATCGCGCTCTCACCGTTTTGGCCATATCTAACTCGTTTTAGATCCGAATGACCCGATTTTTAAACCCCTAGAAAGCTCATTCGGAAGGCTACAATATGGACTGGCGGCATTTTTTATTTGACTGTGTTTACTGGGTGAAAATAGAATCCGAATTGGGCACCTTAATCGGTATCTAATGTTCCGGATTAGTCGTACAATCTAGCCTTTGTATAGTAGCTAAAATGATGCAAAATTCATCATATACCGCTCAAAAACATCACTGGGATGCTTCGGAATAATAAAATTTAGATTTCATTCCGGTGCGTTTTTTATCAAAACTCTAAGGGTACCACTAGCGCGAAATCTCATTTTTTCAGCCCGCCGGGGAGCGTCGGATTTTGCACCTCTGGGGGCCCATAATTATAGCTCTTGGAATAAAATTTTATGCAGTTAAGGAATGAAATGGATCCGAACGATAACGAATGAGATATGGGCCTTTTTGCCTGCTGTCATCCCTGTTCGATCTCGATTCCATCGTGCCCTCACCGTTTTGGCCATATATAACTCGTTTTAGATCCAAATGAACTGATTTTGAAACCCCTAGAAATCTCATTCGGAAGACTACGATATGGACTTGCGACATTTTGTATTTGACTGTGTTTACTGGGTGAAAATAGAATCTGAATTGGGCACCTTAAGCGGTATCTTATTTTCCGGATTAGTCGTACAATCTAGCCTCTGTATAGGAGCTAAAATGATGCAAAATTCATCATATACCGCTCAAAAACATCGCTGGGATGCTTTGGAATAACAAAAATTTAGATTCCATTCCAGAGCGTTTTTTACCGAAACTCTAAGGGATACCACTAGGGCGAAATCTCATTTTTTTTCTGCCCGCCGAAGAAGGTCGGATTTTGCACCTCCGGGGGCCCATATTTATAGCTCTTGGAATAAAATTTCATGCGTTTAAGGAATGAAATGGATCCGAATGATAACATATGAGATATGGGCCTTTTTGTCTGTTGTCATCCCCGTTTGACCTCGATTTCATCGCGCCCTCACCGTCTTGGCCATATCTAACTCGTTTTAGATCTGAATGACCCGATTTTGAAACCCCTAGAAAGCTCATTCGGAAGGCTACGATATGGACTTGCGACATTTTGTATTTGACTGTGTTTACTGGGTGAAAATAGAATCCTAAATGGGCATCTTAAGCGGTATCTCATTTTCTAGATTAGTCGTACAATCTAGCTTCTGTATCGCCCTCGGAAGGGGCCGTCGTTTATCTCTCCGATTTCGCGTAGCAACCGCCGATGGATAGCTCCAAGCTGAGCTCGAAATCGTCCTCCGCCGTCGGAAATTCTCGCCCCATATCGAGAGAGAGAGAGAGAGAGAGAGAGAGAGAGAGAGAGAGAGAGATAGGGGAAAATATAGAGAGAAAGAGAGGGTGTTGTGCGGCTATGAAGAGAGAGGGTGGGGGAAAAGGAGAAAAGTTTAAAAAGTAGTCCAAACCTAAAAAGTAAGGGCATTTTGGTCCACCGAACCAAAAAATGGGTATTCTTTGTATTTTTAAACTTCCAAAGCTAAATTTGATTTTACAACTTGAAAGTGGGTATAAACATACATATTCTCAATTTCTCATTGAGTGATGCTATTCGGCCATAATATGGCCGGCCATAATTTAACGTTTTTTAAATTTTTATAGTATTAAATAATTTATATATTTATGACAAACTTTTCTAGATTATATAAAACTCAAAAAGTGATACTCCATATTTTTTACGTATTTTTTAAAATTAACCTTTTAATTATTTGATGATTTTTATTATTTTAAAGAATTTGTTACTTTTTTATCTAGAAAAAAGAGAAAAATATGTAATTTTGGGGGAAAAATATTTTTAAATTAAAATATTAAAGTAATAAATTATAGTTATCATTTAGTATTTTTAAAATTACATATATTATGAAAAATGTCGTTGTGTGGCCGGCCACATTATGGCCAAATAGCATTATTGTTTCTCATTTAAACGCGATTTCGTGCAAATAACCTCCTAACTGGAATGGGATTAAGTGAAATTGTTTGTGAACTGGTTGACTTAATAAAAATATGAATAAATTAAATTATTTGGAGTTAAAGTCTACGATTATGTCGTAGCAACATCTATAATTTTAATTAACAAAAAAAGTCAAACTCAATCACTACTAAAATAAAGTCAAATCTTAATCGATAAGGAGTGAGTTTTGTGCTTGTTATTCGATTAATTATGGCTTTATTTATCTAATTATTTAAGAAATGGTTTCTACCCTCTACAAGCATTATGTAATATCATTGAATTTAAAATGAGGCAATTCCAATAACAAAAAAGAGAAAAGGAAACAATGATAGAATAATTTAAAATTCGTAGGCTCCCAAATCCCTATCATATAACTATCGTTCCGTTCCCGCATTTCATTTCGTCCGGCCCATTTTATTATTTTAAACTTCCATATATATTTAATAAATGAGGTGGACGAGATGAATCGAAAGAAGAACTAAATAAGTAGTACGTACTATGCAACTCACATAGAAAGATACTCTCATATTCACGAGAGAGTTGATCCATTTTCGTGAAAGCCTAACAACTTCAAAAGAAAAATCGCAAAAATCCATTTTCCCCAATTTGTAATATGTTTCAAAACTCATTGAGCTAAGCTTTTCTATATTTAGGTTGAGGCTTTAGATGTTTTCTGTGTTGAAACTATCGTCTAATGATATTATATTTGGTGTTGGATAAGTTCGATTACACATTGCCATTATTTTCAATTTGCAATCTGCTTCTATCCAATTTGTTATTCTCTAACAATCAGATAGTATAATACTATTTATTTTGTGATATTTTTTCTTGTAAATGCTGCATTCCGTTAAAATAATAGTATTGGGATATACATAACATATCATACATGATTAACACTTACTTCCTTCGTTCGGTTTCATACTAGAGCTATTTAAATTTTAAAATATACTAGATCTTTCTTATTAAAATTAGCATTATTTGAATGAGACGGAGGTGGGGTGAGAATACGATCTTGGTAAAAAGTAGAGTGCTGAAAACCCTTTTCTTAATTACAATTGGGAGTTGAGTTAATAATATAAAAATTTCTGAATCTGAATCTGAGAATATTGTGAAGATTCATATGCATGTGACGAAAGCCAAGATTCTGTTTAGCTTATGATTATTGGCTGTTGTTGTGGCTTTTTCAAGCCTCTGATTATTGGTTGCTGTGACTTAACAACGCTTGCATTTGTGGTTGTACAAATCTTTTGCATTTAATTAAAAAATGGAATAATATCTTTGAAAATGAAATTATATAAAAATTAAGATCGAAAATTGCATCCACAGAATCCTATACTACTATTATCTTATGTTAATTACCTGTCCAACATCTACCTTCACCAAATATCGATATCGATATCGACCCTCCTAATTTCAAACTTTTCTACTTGAGTATATAAATATTGATAAGAATAAATATAACATAAGTTTTGAGGTAATTATATTATTATAATATGCATGTCACACATCATAGAAATATCATGGAGTAGTAAATCATAATTAATTGAGATTCACATTATTATTATTATTAATTAAGAGAAATGGTTGGCGTGATTAATTATATATTTTGATTAATGAGAAATAGAATTGATTAATAAAAACCGTATTGGGATCACATTATCTAAAACGACGTGCAGCCAAGCTCCACTTGTATTAGAGTCGTGCTTAAACCTCTAATGACGTTTCCAACTGGTTTAAGTATTCTAAACACTTTAATTACTTAGGGATTATCTTCCTCTCTTTTCTTTCAAATATATAATCCTTTGGAATTAATTGTACAAGGAAAAAAATAGTATTAAATGGAAAATGGTGATCATGTTTAGTGTAAACGACTAATCATTAAAAAGAACTCCATGAGATTGTTGATTTTTTTTTTTTTATCAGAAAAAAGGGTAATGTATTAATCATTACGTACCAGAAGTACCGGGAGAAGGAAAAATACAATTACATAGACCAAGTTTCCTTCAAGGAAATTTTATGTATTTTTATAAACAAATCGTTTTACGAAATGGTTTCTCTTAAGAAACGCGTCGAGTAAAAAAGACGGACGTTGTTACTTATATAATCCGTCACACATCACTAATCAATGAGTAGGGAAGAAAAAGAAAATCAAATGTTGTTAGTTTACATATATACCAAACTCAAGGTGCATACACAAAATAAACAAAAAAAATTGGATGGTGCAAATTAAAAGAACATGGATATTTTGGGAAAACTAAAGCAAAAGTTTGACTAAGCATTACAAAAATAGCAAGTTGCTAATATGTAAGCGTCATCACCTTTAAATAAATAAAGGAAAGTATACTTATAATGATTATTACAACTATTTAATCTTTTTTTTCTGGTTCTTTACAAAATTAAAAATAGTAATAAAGAAAGCAAAGGTGGCCACTTTTGGCAACTACACATCCCACAAAAGCAAAGCGACAAAAGATTAATAAAAGATTAATCAAGATTAGATTTTTCCTTCATCCCATCATCAATTCCTCACGCATCTATACAATCGGTGGTTTTCACATTCACCTCCTCCATCAAAATTAAATCTTTTTCTTGTTTAAAAAAAGCCCACAAAAAAAAAATGCACTCTCTTCTTCCTTTCTTTTTCAATTTTTACTAATTTTTACTTGTAGGAAGAAGAAGAAATGGATTACAGCACCACACGCACCAAGAATTTGGTGGTTGCTTCAACATCATCAACCCCCATAATTAAATTATTTAATTAATTTTGGTTAAATTTGTAGTAATTTAATGGGAAAGATTCGCAAGTTGGTGAATTATTTGAGGAATAATTATAGGAAGTAAAGTGGGAAGTGCTATAAATCTTGCACTTGCAGTAACAACCCTCCCTTTCTAAACTTAACCGTTTACTTACTATTTCAGTAGCTGAATGCAAAATCTTTGGATTTGACAACACTTTTTCCTTTTTCTTCTTCTTGGTTTTGCATTCATTCACTCATTCTTGTTCGGTTGTTTCATTGTTAGCTAAGTTAAAGATTCACTACGATGTCTCCTCTGCTGCAGTTTAACATTTTCTGCGGTTTTTATTGTTACAGTTGACCATTGAACGAGAATCCCAAGGGTACTGTGGGCCCACCGTTTGCTAACAAGAATCTTTCACCCTCCCCTGTCTTCCTTATCAACAATTAAGCTTCATTTCTCTCTTCTCTTGTACATTTACAAATCATGTTTTCAGAGAGAGAGAGAGAGAGAGAGAGAGAGGGAGAGATGAGTTTTGTCTTGTAGTTTAGGATTGTGGATGGGATCTGATATCACCAGAAATTAGATTGTAAGTAGTACAAAACATTGGAGACCCTACAAAGGGAAAGTATGTTGCTCATATTCCTGCATCTCAGCTGACCACATGAACTTCTTCCTTTTCTTCATCTTCTTCTTCTTCTTCTTGGGATATTGAAAATACAAAAACCATTGAAAAAGGGGGGAATTGAATCCCTAGCTAGTTGGAATAATACCCAACAATCAGATAAAGATTCTCACTGTGAGTTGCTCTACCCATCATCCTCTCTCAAATTGGGCTATTTCTTCTTTTGTTTCTGTTGTGCTGAATCATTTCTTTTCCCAGTTTTGCCCATGCAATTGAGTTTGCTTATGTTTTCATTGATTTTCTCAAAGTTGCTCCCTTTTCTTCTGCCTTGGTTAGAAAAGGCAAGATTTAATGATGGTGAATTGAGATGTGTATCAAAGATCTTCTAAAAGTATATATGCTGTTTGGTGTGCTGTGATGTTTGACATCCTCTATGATTAAGTCCCCTTTGAATTAAAGATATGGGCTTTTTTGGAAAACTTTACAATTTCTTGGTTCATGGAATACTTTTGGAACATTTTTACAACTGGAGTTTCTACTTTCTTTTTTTACCCAATTTGTATTCATATCAATTGGTATTGATTGTGGGTTGGTTGATTCTGTAGCTGAGTCTCTGAAAGCAAGAAACTTGCACTATACATTGTTATTGGGATATCAGAAACTCAGATCAAGTTATCAATGGAGGAAGGTGTTCTTCCTCTCAGCAACATTCTCAGCAACCAGTCTGATTCCTTCATGGATTTTGATTACATGGATGAACTATTACTAGATGGGTGTTGGTTAGAGGCTGCAAACGGATCCGAATTCCCACATTTCGATCCGATTTCCCCTTTCGATCCATCCTTCTCCTTTCCAGCCCTTGACTTCAACAATGGCGAAAACTTCAGCAACACTAGCCCATCTAAGACAGTTAATGAAGATAATAGGAAAAGGCCATCCAAAACCTCTAATCCCATAGTCCCCTCTTCACCATCAGTAACATATTCTTCCATCGAAAGCTCAGAACAGAGCAAAAGGTGGTGGATAGGGCCGAGAGATTCGAGGCCGGTGATGGAGAGACTAATCCAAGCAGTTGGTTTCATGAAGAGCTTGTCTGGGAACAAGGATGTCCTGATCCAAGTGTGGGTCCCTGTTACCAAGGGAGGGAAACGTGTCCTCACGACGAATAACCAGCCTTTCTCCCTCGATCTTAACTGTCCGAAGCTCGCTCATTACAGGGAGATATCTGTGAATTATCTGTTTCCTGCAGATGATGATTCTAAGGAACGTATGGGCTTGCCTGGTAGGGTTTATAGGAACAAGGCTCCGGAGTGGACCCCGGATGTCCGGTTCTTCTCTTGGGAGGAGTATCCGAGAGTCGGCCATGCTCAGGAGTTTGATGTTCGAGGGACTCTTGCGGTTCCCATTCTTGAACAAGGGAGTCGCGATTGCTTGGGTGTCATCGAGGTGATCTTGACCAAGCAGAAGATCCAGTATCGTCCGGAGCTCGAGAGTGTGTGCAAAGCTCTTGAGGTCTGTTGATTTTACTAGTGGCTTGCTTTGTTCTGAGCTTAGATGTTCTTTAAATTAAATGTGTTTATGATTATTTTTATTGTGAATTTTGTGCAAAAAATGGTAGCAGCAGAAGTAATTAATCTGATTTATTTCTCTTGTTCAACTTAGGCTGTAGATTTGAGAAGTCCTGACCTTTCAAACACACAAAAGAATAATAAGGTAATTGCATTGCTTACTTCCCAAAAATCTCTATAACTTTACATGTATTAATTTCACATGTGACAATAATAGCATATCACTTCCTCTGCAGACAAGTGATGCGTCTTACAAAGCTGCGTTGCCCGAAATCCTCGAGGTTCTGAAATCCGCATGCGACACGCACAGGCTTCCGCTAGCTCAGACGTGGGTCCCGTGCATCCTACAGGGCAACGGGGGCTGCTGGAACTCGGAACAGAACACGAAGAAGGACTGCATCGCTCCTGTGGAGTCTGCCTGCTATGTAGGTGACCCTCGTGTGAAAGGGTTCAACGAGGCGTGCTACGAGTACCACCTGCTGAAAGGCCAGGGGATAGTGGGGACGGCTTTCCAGACGAACGAGCCTCGTTTCTCGAGTGACGTGTCAGCATGTAGCAAGTCGGACTACCCTCTCTCCCACCATGCGAGGATGTTTGGACTCAAAGCAGCCGTGGCTATTCGTTTGAGGAGCACTTGTACCGGTAAAGCTGATTTTGTGCTGGAGTTTTTCCTCCCTGGGAACTGTGATAATCCTGAAGAGCACAAGAGGATGCTCACTTCTCTCTCTGCAATCATCCAAAACATGTGCCGAACTCTACGCGTTGTCACTGATAAAGAGTTGAGAGAAGAAGCTGGGAACAAAGAATTAGTCGAAACTGCACAGGTCGGATTAGGCCAAGTTGATTCGGATTCAAAAGAAGGTTTAGCATTTGCTGCGAAAGCTTCTACATCGTATGATGGTAGCTCAGTGCATACAAAAGGTGAGAAGAGACGAATCAAGGCCGAGAAAGTTATAACATTGGAGGTTCTTAGGCAACACTTCGCCGGAAGCCTCAAGGATGCTGCAAGAAATCTTGGTGGTGAGACAACTCATATCTTCCGATCACTTTTATCTCTTTTGCACCCAAAGCTTCGGTTGATTTTGAGATGTTTAACGTGCTAAATTTTCAGTTTGCCCGACTACATTGAAGAGGATATGCAGGCAAAACGGCATTCAGCGATGGCCTTCTAGAAAGATCAAGAAAGTCGGCCACTCGTTGCAAAAAATCCAACGAGTCATCGACTCTGTGCAAGGCGCCTCTGCCGGTTTACAGATCGGATCTTTCTACTCCAACTTCCCAGAACTGGCTTCACCAAATGCATCAAGAACGACTCACTTCTCGAATCCCGACAACCTCAACCCCTCCGAAGAGAGCACCGTATTAGTAGTCTCGCCTACCTCTTCATGCAGCCACAGCCACAGCTCGAGTTCAAGCCAGTGCTGCTCGAGTGGGGCCCAACAGAACTCAAACACCGAAAGCAAAGACAATGCCATAGTTAAGGAAGAACCGGCCCTCAAGAGAAGCAGAAGCGACGCAAACCTAGCCTCGTGGAGCGACACAGCCAAGCCGTTCTCTTGGCCGGCGAGTGGTCCTCCTCCGCCTAGGGAGCGGGAGGTTCCTGGAGACAGAGACGGGCCGAGGATCAAGGTAACGTACGGAGAAGACACGATTAGGTTCCGGATGAAGAGGGAGTGGAGGTACAAGGAGCTGATGCATGAGATATCGAGGAGATTCGGAGTGGAGAGCAAGGAAGGCGGGTATCATCTCAAGTATTTGGACGATGATAATGAATGGGTGCTATTAACATGTGATGCAGATTTAGAAGAGTGCATAGAAGTATGCAACTCAACTATTAGGCTCTCCTTCCTACATGACTCAAACTCACAGATTAGGTCTTTCAGCATTAGAGGTGCGAGTTTGTAGATAGAGAGAGAGAGGAGAGAGAGAGAGAGAGAGTTGTAGAACAATCTTAGTTGTTCTTTTCCAAGAATATTGCAGAAGCTGTATGTCAGTAGAGAGAGAGAGCCTATTTATCGTTGTCTCTTCAAAATCTTGAATTCGATGTCTGTTAGTGTTTTCATGCAAAATTGCAGCTGTAAATTTTTTGTTTTCTCGTTAATTAGAACTGTGATATACTTATTGATTGTGGTAAAACATTTTCTTGATTTTGGGAGTGGTTGAAAATGTTATATACATTCTACACTAGTAATTTCAATAGATATATATATATATATATATATATATATATATATATATATATATATATATATATATGATTATTGCTTAGCTTAGCTTAGAAATTACGTAGATCCTGGCTCACTCTTTCATTTTTTCTTAATTAATTGATTATTTATATCTTAATTAAAATTAAAAAAATACTACTCCATTAACTAGACATACTTGATACCAATTTTTTTACAAAAATATGAAAAATTAGTGATAGTATATCAAATTTTAATTTTTGAGATTACATAAAATAGTTTAGTATTTACAGTTGCAGAATTCGTTAAGCCGTATTAGGAGGAAGCTCGGTTCCAGTGTAATTGTTAGTGCGTGAGGATGGAATCTTGTTGAATTTAGTCAAGGCCGGTGAGGGCGAATCATCAAATGGCGGAGCGCCGCCGCCTAATCCTTCGGAATTTCCTTTCGCCCGCAATCTGCAAGGTTCCTCTCTCTCTCTCTCTCTCTCTCTCTCTCTCTCTGTCTGTCTGTCTGTCTGTCTGTAAATACTTTACTCCAGTAATGTAATCTGATGGAAAATATATGGATTATAGGAATTGGAGTTCATACACAAGAGCTGTTGCACAGTTGGGTACAGGCCCAATGTGTTCTCCACCACTCTCTCTCATCTCATCGCCACCAACTCCCCCCATCTCATCATGCCCTTCATCCCCATTCGAGGCATGCATTACTTAGTAGTACAGTATTTCTTTAATTCTCAAGTAGCCAAAGACTCAACTTTTATTTGTTACTAGTATTTTTGTAGAGAGGTTGAAGGAGAAGGTGGAGGAATATTTTGGATGTGAGTACGAATTGTTTGTGGAGTTCACTGGACTCATTAGGTATATTCATCAACCATGAATGCTTCTTTCATGCCAATCAGTGCTCAAATGAATCTAGTTGCTAAGATCTTTAAGAGTTTCTGTCATCTCTAGTTTTATAGTAGTATGGTTTTAAAGAGATTTCATGTGCTGCTTACATGTCAGCTGGTGCAAGGGAGCTAGCATTGGGTGGCATAGCGATGACAACCGAGTTCATCTCAAACAACGAGATTTCTCGGTGCGTTTGCTTGTTACTCATCCTTTGTCCTTTACTTCTCTCTGTTTTCTTATGTTTTCAGGGAGGTTCTTCTTGTACAACAAAGCTTCATCTTTGACTTTTACCTATCATGCTTTTAATTGCTTTGTGAATGGCTGTCACTACCACCTTCTCCAACGCAATTTAATGTTTCCCTTTTGGTTTGGTGGTCAACCTTTAAATCATATTTCTATACTACTTCTTCGGAAGAACAATAAGCTCAGGATCACATGTTCAAGTGGAATTTTTTGTTCTCGATGTTCATACAAATTTACTAAATTAGATGAACCTCTACTGCGTTCCTTTTTTCAATTGTATTTCCTGTCCATAAGCTTATGTGGTATGTAATGCAAGTAAGGGGGCTGGAAATTTTTAGTTTGCAAAACGTATCATTTTTTAGTCTATAAGCCTTTCCACATCTGCTGAGCCTGAAACTTTATGTTATAGTTGCTCTGTACTTTCCATCTATTGATACTTTGTTAATGATGATTATATTTGGCTATCTGTTTGCAGGCTGTTTGCTATTTGAATAATTACGAGGTGGACTTCCGAGGAGGTTTGTTTCACTTCCAGGATGGGGAACCCTCAACAATTGCACCTATGGCTGGGGTACGTAATCTTCTGATACCACTCTAGAATTCCTATACATGCTGTTTCAACTTATGCGAGGTCGCCATTTTTTGCAGGATGTTGTAATATACACAGCAGATGACAGAAATATCCACTCTGTTAGTGAGGTACCTCCTCTCTCTATAACTTCACTCTTTGCTCTCTGAGTAGGTACAACTTGTTGTCAATCTATTACTTTACATAGTTTGGGACGTTGGCCTTCAAATATATAACAATGCCTTTATTATTTGGCTTCCATGTCCCTTATTTATAACTCAAGATCGTGCTGCTCGTTTACCTTAATCCTGTAATAGATCAGAAGTAGTTAATACTTAAATGTGATTTGCAATTACACCGCACTAATGCAGGTTCGGATGTAAACCAAGGAATTTCCGCAACGAAGTAGTACTATGTTAATTGTGTATAGAACTTTCCCAACTTCTGGATCCATTTTAAACATTTTTTCTCTTGAAAATTCATCTGAACAGATTAGTGAAGGAGAAAGAATTACCCTTGCTTTGTGGTTTAGCCGTGATGCCACCTATGACGAGGATGCTAATCTCCTAAAGTCTCTTTCAAACTGTTTGCTGAGCAGTCATATAGGATCGATTACATCTTGTTTTCCTACGCTTGCATCAACTAATATGTATTGGTATCCCCCAGAAGAAGCCTCGAGATTCCAGACAGGATTCAACATATGCTTGGCAAGATTATACATTCTTGGATTTGATGTTTGTTTGTCCGACAAAGAATGTCAAATAGCAGCAACAGATTCGTGCTCCGAACACTTGAAATTGTTGGAGGAACCTCTGCATTTGGCATGTGGAGATGAATTACTAACAAGGGAATTCGTCAACGTATTGCATGCCCTTCAGGTATCACTTCCTGCTAAGTTTCCATAACATTACTTAATCAACACTACTATACATTGTCTTAAATCAAGCTAGAGATCGAAACAGGTGGTGCAGTTTTACTACTGGAAGGCATCAGAGCTAGAAACAGCCGAATCTAGCGATGCAGTAGCACTATCCGAATTGCAGAAACAGAAGATCATTCAAATCAGAGGCATGCTTATGAAGGATTTTCAACTTGCAGAAACTCTCCTCGGACGATCCCTTATGATCAGTAGGTCGACGTTCGGGCACAGTTTGAGTCGCGTAATTGGTGAGTGGGAAGCTTATACCTTAAAGCTGAGGAATGAACTTGCTATGAGCTTACCCCATTGGAGAAAACATCAATCAATTTTCTGTGCAGCTAATCTTTAACTACAGTTTTTTTCTTTTTTTTTTTTGGATTTACATTTGGAGAAAAGCTGTAATTTTGTTTTGGTTAATGAAGGTTTCTACTCAAATTATTTAATTTTTATTGCTGAATAATTACGCCTATATATCAAGTGATGAATGATATAGGAGAGGGGAAAATATTAAAAGGTACTATAATATTTGTAGCCCAATGATTTATTTAGTGGCTCTTATCATATATTTCTATGGTATGGAATTTCTGTGGGCTTTATTCGTATCTCAAATTGCATGTATATAACGCATAGCACCTGTCGATGAAATAATATATTGTTTCAAATACAATGGGATTTATTAATTAATAGTAGTAATATAGTATATACAATATACCAAAAAAATTAAAATGCACACATACAAAAAATAATAATAATAATAATAAAAAATAGCTAGTGTTATTATGTAAACCAATCAACTTGCTCCATGTGGGAAATAATTACATGTACAGTTGGCAAAAGATTGGATATGCATATTGGCCCGCCTCGAATATTCTTTTATTTTATTGCAAACCCATTTTATTTTTTATTTTTAATTACATAATTTTGAATATCTTTACATTTTAATCTATATATATTTAAAGTCATCTTTGCCATTAGTAATTAATCCTCATTAATGATTAAACTCATCCATAATAATCTTGAAAAATCCCACTTTTTGACGTTAGTGAGTTAATAAATAATCCGAAAAAAATGAAGGTCAATCTTGATAATATTATTATAGGCTTGATTATAGTAGAAGATAAGAAATGGCAGTCTGATTTTCTGCATATACATAGATACTGATTTAAGTTGATTTGCTAATATAATTTAGAGGAATATATATACTATTATTTATTATAGAGGAAGAAATAAAAATTAAAGTTAGTAAAAAAGGTGAATTGGAAAGCAATCAACATTATCCATTTGCATGTGGAAGCAATCTTGAATTTGGTAGGGTCGTATAATTTTGTGGTTTGAAACAACCACTATATATTGGTTTGGTTTGGTTGTATATCAATTCAATTGAATTGAATTAAATTCAAATAATTGTATTCCTCACTAGCACTGCCCATCCTCTTTAATTTGTCCTCTTCTTCCAACTTGTATTATATACTGTCTGTGTTCCTTCCTAGCTATTTAAACGTAGCCATTCAACAAAGCTTCTCCATCCATCGATCTTTTCTCTTCTCTTCTCTTCTACTCTCTCTCTCATCATCAGCATCATCAATTTATGATCCAAGATGGGCAACAGCAAGAATGATGGGAGGCTGATAATGACACTAATAGTAGCTGTTTTTCTTGTTGTTGTTGATGTGGGTAACGGAGAGCTTCAACGGTTCGAGCCTCCGACGAAAGGCGACGGGTCCGTGTCTGTGATGGTGATCGGGGATTGGGGAAGGAAGGGAGAATACAACCAATCGCTACTCGCTACTCAGGTCTGTCATTCGATTTTATTAATTCATCGCTGCATGTTGTTTTTTTCATGTATGTATGTATACATAGTTTTCTATACTTGATCAGTTGAGTTGATCTACGTACAATTTCGTCGATATACATGCACATTACTATTTCAACAGCTAAGTAATGGCAATGGGGCATACACAGTATATATGTTAGGTGGATCGGAGTTTATTAATTAATTAATAATTGGCATATATGCATGCAGATGGGTAAGACCGGTGAGAAAATGGAGATAGATTTCATAATTTCAACAGGAGATAATTTTTATCCAAGAGGACTAACCGGTGTAAACGACGAAGCATTTGATCAATCCTTTTCCGACATTTATACTTCCCCTTCTCTGCAGAATGTTAGGAAATAACAATCAAAGAATACGAAAGCAATGAAAAACACGAGAGAATTTGTTGACCCAGTTCGTCAAGATGACTACGTCTGGGGGCGCTACCAAGCCAGGAGTATGCACTATGATTTTCGGATACAGAATACAATGAGAAGACGGCTATTTATAAGAGAAGCCGAAACCCTAAACCTAACAGGTCTCGAATTGGGCCAGAAACGCGTGGCCCAATAACAGTCTCTACACCTAACAATCTCCCACCTAGAGACTGCCTTCTCATGTAACTCCTCCTCTTCACCTCTTCCTCGTTTCTGCGTGGTAGCGCCGGCCTGCAACTCAAGTACCTAGGCCAATTGAAGCTATGCAAAGCTTCAACTTCTCTAAGGTCACAACCTTAGTAAACATGTCAGCTGGATTTTCAATTCCTCGAATCTTCACAAGCTGCAGGATCTCCATCTCCAATAAATGTCGAATGTAGTGATACTTCAACCGAATGTGCTTGGTCCTCTTATGAAATGCTGAGTTATTTGCCAAGAAGATGGCACTCTGACTATCACTGTAAAGCGTGCTCTTCTTGTACTCCTTCCCAAGCTCTCCAAGCAAATTCTGAAGCCACTCCATCTCCTTACTAGCCTCGGCTATCGCCACATATTCAGCTTCAGTGGTCGATAACGCAACAACCTTCTGCAACTGCGACAACCAAGAGATTGCTGTGCCACCAAATGTAAAAACATAGCCTGTGGTGCTCCTCGATCCATCAGCGTCATTCGATGCCAAGTCCGCATCAACATAACCTACCAGCTCGACATTCTTCCCATCAAAACATAAAGCATTAGAAGCAGTACCTCTTAAGTACCTCAGAATCCACTTGACTGCTTCCCAATGTTGCTCCCCTGGATCTCCCATGAATCTACTCACTACTCCCACCGCATGTGCAATGTCTGGCCTCGTACACACCATCGCGTACATAATACTTCCAATTGCAGAGGCGTAGGGAACTTTCTGCATTTGGGCACGCTCCACCTTGTTCTTTGGCGAATCTCCTTTGGAAAGCTTGAAGTGACTACCCAATGGCACACTCACTGGTTTCGCATCTTGCATCCTGAACCTTTCCAAGACCTTCTGAATGTACTCGGCTTGAGAAAGGTACAATTTGCCCGCCGCTTCATCTCTCTCGATTCGCATGCCCAAAATCTGCTTTGCATCTCCTAGATCCTTCATGGAGAACCTCTCTGACAACTGCTTCTTCAGCTCATCAATCTCCTTAGCATTCGCTCCTGCAATCAACATATCATCAACGTACAATAGCAGGATAAGATAGCAATTGTCAGTCTTCTTGAAGTAGCAGCAATTGTCGGTATGGCATCTCAAGAAGTTGATCTCTCGCATAAACCCATCGAACTTCTTGTACCACTGTTTCGGGGCTTGCTTCAGTCCATACAAGCTCTTCTCCAACTTACACACAAGATTTTCATTCCTCTTCGCCACATAGCCCTCTGGTTGCACCATGTATATCTCATCCTCCAAGTCACCATGAAGGAACGCCGTCTTCACATCCATCTGATGCAACAATAGTTTCTCTGCAGCGATAATACTCAACACCAACCGAATAGTAGTCAGTTTCACAACAGGTGAGAATATATCAGTGTAATCGATACCATAACGCTGCTCGAACCCCTTTACAACCAGCCTAGCCTTGTAGCGCTTGCTTCCGTCTACCTCCTTCTTGATACGGTAGACCCACTTGCAGTGTAAGGCTTTCTTCCCCTTTGGAAGCTCCACCAACTTCCAAGTACGGTTAGATGTGAGAGACTGCATCTCATCATCCATCGCAAGTCTCCACTTGCGCCTGTCATCAACCCTGATTGCCTCTGCATAGGACTCAGGCTCACCACCGTCAGTAAGCAACAAATAGAAATTAGATGGGGAATACCTATTTGGTGCTCGTCTCTCTCTCGTGGACCTCTGTCTCGGTGGTGTCGATGGCTCTTCATCCCTAGCCACCTCTCCATTTTGATCCTTACTCCCACCCGAGTTAGAAATATCTAACTCCACAACGTCCGGAGTGTCTCGATCAGAATCTGCAGTGCTCAATCTGTCCTTGTACATAACCTGTTCATTGAATACAACGTCTCTACTACGAATGATCTTCCTATTATGTTCATCCCAGAATCTATAACCATGATCATGACCTCCATATCCAACAAACGTACACTTAACAGATTTAGCATCAAGCTTACTACGCTCCACTGAATCAACATGAACATATGCAACACACCCAAATACGCGGAGATAAGATAAATTTACCTCCTTACCCGTCCACTTCTCTTCGGGTATGCCATTCTCCAGCGTAGTATTTGGACTTCTGTTGATGAGGAAAGCTGCCGTGTTAACTGCGTCTGCCCAAAACATCTTCGGCAACCCACTCTTCAACCTCATGCACCTGGCACGCTCAGTCAACGTTCTGTTCATGCGTTCTGCAACTCCATTGTGCTGAGGAGTCCCTTTCGTCGTCTTCTCCATACGAATCCCGTTCTCAGCACAAAACTTCTTGAACTCAAGCAGTTCATATTCACCTCCATTGTCAGACCGAAGACACTTCAATTTCAGACCTGTCTCCGTCTCTACAAGAGCTTTCCACCTCTTGAAAGCATCAAATGCATCAGATTTATTTTTAAGAAAATAAACCCATACCTTTCTCGTGGCGTCATCAATGAAGGTCATATAGTAGGAGGCTCCTCCTAGGGACGTCACTTCTGCTGGCCCCCAAAGATCTGTGTGAACCAACTCCAACTTCTGTGGCTTCACATCCCTTCTACGCTTTGAGAAACTGACTCGCTTCTGCTTCCCGAATATGCAACCCTCGCAGAGGCCAAGATCAACAGCTTTCAGGCCAGGCAGCTTTCCCTTTGAGCACAGCTCCTTCATCCCTTTCTCGCTCATGTGGCCAAGACGACAGTGCCACAAATCTGCATCGTTGGCTGCAGCAGCAACGTCAATGCAGTCCTTCGAGTTCGTTGTCATGTACAACGTACCCTCTTTATTTCCTCTGGCCACCACCATCGAACCCTTCGTGATCTTCCAATTTCTGCTCCCGAATGTTACCACGTAACCCTCCTCGTCGAGCTGTCCAATTGAAAGCAGATTCCTCCTCAAACCGGGTATGTGTCGGACACCATTCAGCTTTATTGAGGATCCGTTTGGTGTAGTGACCTGGATATTCCCCTTTCCAATGATTCTAAGAGGTTCGTCATCAGCCAGATATACCTCTCCAAAGTCGCCAGAAACATACTGCTCCATTACTTCAGCACTGCTGCATGAATGGAACGAAGCTCCAGAATCCAGAACCCACGACTCCAACGGACTACTTACGCTCAGGATCAAGAGCTCATCGCCAGATTCATCACTAGTAACATTGGCAGACTTCTTCTCCTTCTGATCCTTCTTATTATCTCTGAGCGGCTTCTCACATTGACTCTTAAAGTGCCCGTACTCCTCACAATTCCAGCACTGGATCGAGCTTCTGTCCTTCTTCCCTTGGCCCCTGCCTTTGGATTTCGACCTCGATCTGCCCCGGTTTGAGTTCGACTTCGAGGTTGACCTGCCCCTATTCTCTGTATTCAATGCTGATCCTGAAGCCATGCCTGATTCTCTCCTGCGAATATCTTCGCTCAGGACCAGATTTCTGACCTCCTCGTACTTCAGCTTCTCTTTCCCCGTTGAAGCACTCAAAGCAGTGACCGTGCCATGCCAACTATCTGGTAGGGAAGACAGTAGAATTAGGGCTTGTACCTCATCGTCGAATGTGATCTCAACGGCGCTCAACTGCGTCGTTATTGCATTGAACTCGTTGAGATGTTCTGTGATAGCCGTTCCTTCCGACATCTTTAGGTTGAAAAGACGTCTCATGAGATGAACCTTATTTGCTGCTGAAGGTTTCTCATACATGTCCGACAGTATCTTCATCATCTCCTTCGTCGTCTCGGCTTTGGTGGTGTGAATAGCAATATTTCTGGACAGCGATAGCCTGATCGCGCTCATCGCTTTCCTGTCTAGCTTCTTCCACTCGGATTCTTTCATGTCTTCGGGCTTCCCCTCCAGAGGATCGCTCAGATCTTTACCATACAGGTAATCCTCAATCTGCATCTTCCAGAACCCAAAATCTGACCCTTCGAACTTCTCCACCGGTGTCTTCGACTCTGCCATCGTATCTCCCTGCGTAACCTCGGCTCTAGATACCAGTTGTTAGGAAATAACAATCAAAGAATACGAAAGCAATGAAAAACACGAGAGAATTTGTTGACCCAGTTCGTCAAGATGACTACGTCTGGGGGCGCTACCAAGCCAGGAGTATGCACTATGATTTTCGGATACAGAATACAATGAGAAGACGGCTATTTATAAGAGAAGCCGAAACCCTAAACCTAACAGGTCTCGAATTGGGCCAGAAACGCGTGGCCCAATAACAGTCTCTACACCTAACACAGAAGACGTGGTACACGGGTACCCTATACATGAATTGAACTCGATCGATCTAGCTACTCCACTCGTAATAATTTAATAGAATTAATCGCATGTATGATATGATATGCAGTGCTGGGGAACCATGACTATAGAGGTGACGCGTTGGCGCAATTGAGTCCAGTCCTTCAAGCAAGAGACAGCAGATGGTTTTGCATGAGATCTTTTATTCTCGACACAGGCACGTACGCCACTCTCTCTTCTTTATTACTACATTACACTCATTTTTTTATTACTAGCTATTAAATGATACTAGCTAGCTATTGATCGAGCAAGCAGATATTGTGGAGTTTTTCATGATCGATACGACCCCGTTTCAAGACAAGTACTTTAGTAATCCAGGAGATGAGGTGTATGACTGGAGAGGGGTCCTCCCTAGGGACAAATACATCTCCTCCCTCTTACAGGATTTAGAGGAGGCACTCAGAGAATCGCGTGCCACCTGGAAAATCGTAGTTGGCCACCACACTATCAAAAGCGCTAGTATCCATGGTACCACAGAGGAGCTTGTACAGAACCTCCTCCCAATTCTTGAGGAAAACAATGTTGATTTTTACATAAACGGACACGATCATTGCTTGGAGCACATTTCTAGCTCTCACACTTCTCTTCAATTCCTAACAAGTGGTGCCGGCTCCAAGGCATGGAGGGGAGTCTACAATTGGCCCGACTCGAAAGACATGAATTTTTTCTATGACGGACAAGGTTTCATGACTATGCAGATAATTAAGCAAGATATTATTATCAGCTATTTTGATATTTTTGGCAATGTGCTGCACAAATGGACTGCATCAAAACCCTTCTTCTCTACAATGTAATCTAATTATCCCTGCATCCATTATTTGCATGTAATGCCCTCACATTTCATTATTTGTACGAAATCTCGACTAGCTTATTTGTCGGAGAGGAAGTATGTAGTACTCTTATATAACTAACGATGATGAAGCTTATAAAGGATAGGATGGATTATTTGTAGAAAATCAAGTTTCCTTCCTTTTTGCCTTTTTAATTTGAATTTGAGAATAATTAAAGGATAAGGACACGAAGAGAGGTTGTTGAAGTTTAATACTTCCTCTGGCTCACGATTATTGAGACGTTTCTTTTCGGCACGGTTTTTATGGCGAGAGTGTTTAGTGTTTTAAGTATATTGTTTAGTGATGGTATTTTGTTTATTTGTTTTGCATTATATATATAATTTAGAATAAATATAAAAAATAATGTAATATATTTTTTATTTCTGTTAATTAATAAAATGTTATTTCCGCTTTATGAGCAGTAAATTTTTATTTTTTTTTTAATTTTTAATTTTTTGTTTTTGTCAAAAACACAACTGCCATTTTTCATTTCATTCATTCATTCATTCATTCCATGCAACATAAATCAACCTACACACTAAATTGGACAGAATTAATGTGCAAATGAACACCAAAAAATTAAATAAGAACACAAACTGCCATTTCATTCCAACCAACTGCAATCCATTCAACAAAATTAAACAATTGTTTTTCAATTAGCCACATGGGTATAATCTCCCAATAAAAAAAATCAAAGAAAGTTTGAAGGGGGAAAGGGAAATGGTGCCCATTTCAAATTTGATGAGGGATGGCCTAATCTAAGTTAGACAGCATATCCCCCTCTTTCATCCATATGTTTGTTTCATCTGCCCAAAAAAAAACAGAACAGAGGAGAGAAGAGTCAGATTCCAGCAGAGAGAAGAAGAAGAAGAAGAAGAAGAAGAAGAAGAAGAAGAAGAAGAAGAAGAAGAAGAAGAAGAAGAAATGGTGACAAGGCCCAAAAACCTGACAAATGAAGAGCAGAATTTGGTTGTGCAGTTCCTCCTTCAAGCTACAAAGAATGGGAAGCCAAAACGAGGTAGGATGCTTGAAGCCCAACAACAATTCCACATCTCTCGTGCCACTGTTTCTAGGCTCTGGAAAACTGCAAGAGAACAACAAATAAAAGGGTTAGCAATACAGTTAATCTCAAAGAAAAAGGGGAGAAAAAGAGACCATAACATGAAGCTCAACTATAATGTTCTTAGGGCAATGGATGTTAGTGAGAGAGGTAGTTATAGATCAATGGTGGAGAAGATGGGAGTGAGCAGAGCTACATTACAGAGATGGGGGAAGGCTGGCCTTTTCAAGATATTTGCAAGCTACATCAAACCTTCATTAACAGCAGATAACAAATTCCTCAGGTTGGGGTTCAGTTTGGAAATGCTTCAATTGGACAGAGTATTGAACACACTGAAGTACTCATCTATGCACAATATAGTGCATATTGATGAGAAGTGGCTCTTCATCACCAAAGGAAAAAACAGGTACATGGAGGGATTGACCTCAGTTTTGTGCAAAATACATCATTGGTCATCAAACAGCAGCTAAACTTACCTTTTACATCTCATATTACAGGTATTACCTTGCACCAGGGGAAGATGAACCATACAGAGCATGCAAATCAAAGAGGTTTATTGGCAAGATAATGTCCTTGTGTGCAGTGAGTAGGCCAATACTAAGAGATGATGGCACAGTCCTATTTGATGGCAAGATAGGATGCTTCCCATTCACCACTCAACATAAAGCAATAAAAAACAGCAAGCACGGAAAAAATGGCACACCCTATACCAAAGCAGTTGACTCCATCACAAGAGAAGTGATGAAAACCTGTCTTTTGAATGAGGTACCAGCAATCCCCTGTCCTACATGTTTAAATGTAATACTTATGCTCATAACATAATCATAGCACTAGTATGTTACTCATAGAATTGCTTTTTGATGACATATGAAACTAGGTTGTCCCTGCAATAAGAAACAAGTGGCCAGCAACTGCAGATAAGAACATCTTCATCCAACAAGATAATGCAAAGCCTCATATACTTGATTCTGATCCAGAGTTCAGATTAGCAGCAAGCACAGATGGATTCAACATCAGATTAGTTCAACAGCCACCAAATTCCCCAGACACAAACATAAATGACTTGGGATTCTTCAATGCTATTCAATCACTGCAGCATAGGAAAGTATGTAGAACAGTGGATGATCTAGTGATGGCAGTGCAAAGTGCATTTCATGATTTACCACCAATGACATTGAACAAAGTATTTCTCACACTGCAAGGCTGCCTAACAGAGATAATGAAGGTCAAAGGCCACAACAATTACAAGATACCACACATGGGAAATGACAGATTGATTAGAGAAGGGAGATTGCCAATTAGTCTAACAATTCCCATGGAATTAGCAAGGCAGAGCATAGATTATCTAGTAGAGAATGGACAGATCAGAGGAATTGAGCATTTGATTCAAAGATTGGGAATGCAACAGCTAACAGGGATTGAATCACAGTTGGCAATGGTTGCAATTAGTTAGGTTTCATCACAATTAACAAACACTTTTTTGCAGAGGCATATAGATTGATCATAGCTTTTGTATATGCATTTAATTACTTAGGCATGAAATGTTTGCATTTGGGATTTCAAAAGACTTTTGTACTTATCATCTTTTGAAATGGAAAATGCTTCTTTTGTTCTACCACTGTCCCATTTTCAAATATTTGATCAAAAACTTTGAGCAATGAGAATCAAAACATGCAGCATAGAGCAGAGATCGCATAACATATCAACTAAACATACACTGCTAGAACAGAAACCCCATCAACAACCAAACTAGTGAAACAACATGATGGAAACAGAGACAGAGAAATTATTTCATATCCACATAGCATGATCAGGGATTATTTCAAACAAACTTGATGGAACAGTGGCACATCAACAACAACACATTGCACATAAACCATAGATTATTCAACCTCCTCCTGACTCGAATCCCCTTTACAGACTTCATCTATAAAGGGGATTCAGGTCGAATGAACCGAGAAGGGCGGCCGGCCGGAATGGAAATCCATCCCTATACATTATTCATCTGCTTTTCGATCAGCTTCTCCATCACAAAAAGCACACTCCTCTGTGGTGGGATGGAATGGAAAGTAGACTGGAAATCCATCCCTATAGTAATACACATGCCTTTTGGACAATGGATCACTGTCCGTGAGGCCTTCCTCCTCAGCAGCGGACGGCGGCGGCTGCTCAACAAATTGGAGGGAGTCTTCGACGCTTGGGGCGGCTGAAAATGGCAACCGCAGCGCCGGCCTCTCCGTCGCCGCGTGAGGGGTTGCCCAACGGAAGGGGGGACGAACACTCCCATCCTCGCGAGGCGGCGACGGCGTAAGTTCCTGGAATCGAGGGACATACACATATTCCTCGCGAGGAGGCGGCGGCCCGGTCCAAGTTGGACGGCTGCGCACTGTCGGTGGTGAGCGGAGGGTGCCGTATCGCCCGGGTGAAATGGGCAGTTTAATTCGAGGAGGAGGTGGAGGAGGGCTTGGGCTCTCGTCGGAGGTGGAAGCCCAACGGCGGCTAACACGGCGGCGACGCACCTCGCAGCCTGTGAGCCCGCCGCCGCGGGGATTCACGGCGACGGGTCGGTTGTGGGTTGATATCCATTCCGACGGGGCGGATGGGGGTGGATCCATGGCGACGGCGGGGCTGGGAGAATTAGGGTTTTCGATAGAAACGAGCAAGAACAGCATAGAAGAGGAATAGAGAGAGTTGTCAAGTGAGAAGATAAGAAAATGGGGGTAGATTTAGGTGGGTGGGAATTAATTTGTTGTTGGATAATTATTGGGTTTTTTATTTTTTGTGGAAAAAATTTTTAATTGTTTTTTGTGATTTTTTTTGTTATATAAATTAATTGTGAGTTATATTTTATTTATTAGGGTTTTGTTAATTGTAATAAGGGAGGACTAATTGTGCAATTAAACTGTTAATTATTTCCCAAAAACGAAACGTCTCAGAAATCGTGAGACGGCCCAATAAGGAAATCGTCTCAATAATCGTGAGCCAGAGAAAGTATGTATGTTAATTATGTTGTAGTCATCATTGGTTATCGTTTGGTAAGAAAATTAATGTACTGTCTTATCTAAATAATAGTAATAGCTAACAAGTTTCACATGCATAATTACGCATATATACTTTAATTTGAATAATTGATGACCTGTTTGGTCGTGCATCATTAACTGTTTTTTTATGGATATTATATTAATGAATTATGACTGACTGAGACTATTTTGTGTAAAAAAAATATTATAAATATGAAGTCCACCACAAAAAACATATATTTCGTGTATTTTAATTTGTTGTTTTGGGTGTGGAACAGTTGTATTGTAGCTCAATAATTGGCCAATTCTTCCCACATGCGTGTATATATGTATGTGGTCCAGTTTGATCGGTTTAATTTTTATTCAACTTTACTTTACTTTTATCTTTTATCTCCATCCCTAGCCTCTCACGCACTGCACATATTAATTTAAATCAAGAATTCTAATCTAAGAAGTTACAGCTGCTACTCCGTAATGGGGTAGTATTACTGTTCATGAAATAATATTCCAAATAAGATCCAAATACTATCCACAATTATATCAATATAAAATACTACCGTATATATGTATGTTATATATACACTGGAACAAGCTTCCTCTATCACATAACTATATATCTAAGCTATATAGCTGTACTTATTCCCTCTTCATATTCTCTCCCTCTCTCTCTCATACTCTCTCTCTCTCTCTAACTAACTAATTGATAATTGAGGTAGTTAGGGATAGAGAGAGATGAGAATGGCAGGAGGCATGATGAGGAAGAAGAATATGTTGATGATGATATCTGTGGTTACTCTGCTACTTGATGTTACGAATGGCGATCTTGAACGCTTCCAACATTCAACAAAAGGAGATGGATCTCTTTCCCTTTTAGTAGTCGGAGATTGGGGGAGAAAGGGAACCTATAACCAATCTCAAATTGCTTATCAGGTTCTCTCTCTCTCTCTCTCTCTCTCTCATCAGATAGTACTGTATTACCATTTACCTGAGCCGCCGGCAGATTTAAATTTTACTAACAATCATGCAAATATTATAGTAGTATTTGTTACGTTGTTTTATTATGTGTAAGTAAATATTTAGGGTAGGTGTATCTGAATTCAAAAACAAATTGAATATCAAGGTCTTTAGTTTTTGATTAATTTAATTTGCAGGACATCGACATGTTAATTAAGTTAGCTAAACAAACAAAATTGTTGCGTACAAGTCATGACTCATGAGCAACAAGTGAAGAATATTCCAAGGATATTATTTATTTATATGTGAAGCATTATACTATATATTTGCTTCGGTCCACAAAATTATTATTAATTTCCACAATATAAATATAATTAAGCGTGTAGGTAGGAATAGTAGTAGTAGATATTTTGAGAAAAAATTAAGAAACCTCCCACTTTTCCACATGATATTATATATATGCCTTGCTTCTTTAATTTAATTTAATTTAATTTAATTTAAGAATCATCTTAGTAAAACTGCAGGGCTTACGTGTTAAAGTAATTGAATTGCCTAAATTAGAAGGGGAACAAAATTATAAGAAAATGGCGGTGCTCATTCATGAAGCACTTAGTATAAATTAATCTATAGTGATTAGTGGAGACGTGTATGATAATTAAGTTGCGTGTATGTGAGCCCTATTCAAATAACTAGTTGACGCGTGTAAAATTACAATCCATAACAATTCACCATAATCGTTAAAGTTGAAATTATCGACAAGGCATGAAAGGTGTGACAAATATTAAATTTATGATGGGAAATTATCGATTGTCGCCGTCAACTATTTAATTGTCATATAATAAAGTATTAATTGAATTTATGTGTATTGAAATAGATGGGGGTGGTAGCAGAAAAAATGGATATCGATTTCGTAATATCGACGGGTGACAATTTCTACGAAGATGGATTGATCGACACCGTTGATCCAGCCTTCGACGAATCCTTTAGGGACATCTACACCGCTCCTTCCTTGCAAAAGACGTGGTACAACGGTATACTTAATTTCTTCCACCCTTCCCTTTCTTATGAATTAATTTGTATTTCAATAAATTAATTAATGTGGGAAATGATTAATGCAGTGCTGGGAAACCATGACTATAGAGGCGATGCGTTGGCACAATTGAGTCCAGTCCTCAAAGCAAGGGATAGTAGGTGGTTTTGCATCAGATCTTTTATTCTCGACACAGGTAATAACATTAAACATTACCAATGCAACTACCATTTCGGTCCCCTATACTTGACTCATTTGTTTTTTACTTTTTCGGCACGCATTTCCACCGAGACGTAGTACGGGTTTTACGATATAATTTTGAAATATTATTTCTTTTACGGGATACTACGACAGTATATGTAATATTCCTGTTAGTAGTAACATGCGATATATATGATGTTGTTAATGTTTATGTACAGAATATGCAGAGTTCTTCTTCGTAGACACGACGCCGTTTCAGGACAAGTATTTCACGGAGCCAGGAGATCATGTCTACGATTGGAGAGGCGTCCTTCCGAGAGAGAAATATCTCTCGACCCTATTAAAGGTAAAATACACTATACCACTTAATTATTTTTACAAAAGAAGAAATTAAAATCATACATGCATAGGATGTGGAAGGGGCCCTAGAAGAATCCAAGGCAAGGTGGAAAATCGTGGTAGGTCACCACACTATTAAAAGCGCAAGTGAGCATGGCAATACCCAAGAGCTTGTGGATAAGCTTCTCCCAATACTTGAGGCAAATGGCGTAGATCTGTACATAAATGGGCATGATCATTGTCTGCAGCACATATCCAGTCCCGACAGCCCACTCCAGTTCGTAACGAGCGGGGGAGGATCAAAGGCATGGAGGGGAGTATACAATTGGTCCAGCCCAGAAGAGATGAAATTCTTTTATGATGGACAAGGTTTCATCACCCTCCACATTACCCATTACCAAATTGCTCTCAATTTCTTTGACATTTCTGCCAATCTCATCTACAAATGGGCCACTGCACCAAAGCCCATCTCCCCCCTCTAGATACATTTATTAATATTGCTTTCATTCTTCCACTATATATATATATATATAATGATCTATGTAATGTAAAACACCACTCATTAATAAGTTGTATATGCATGCATGCAACAATATGTTTGTATCATTATTTATGTATGTTTACTGTAATAGTGTAATGTACTCTACTTTTCATATGAGGATTGACAAGTTTATCTCATGTCAAAGATTATACTAAAGATTATTTGCTTAGGCCTTGTTTGGTATAGCAGTTAACCCAAGATAAGGGTTGTTAACTTGGTTTAATCAGGTGTTTGGTACAAAAGCTTTTAATCTTAAGGGCCCTTCATTAAAATTGGGCCCGGTGTATTAATACTGTAGCCTTTTGAAAATATTATCTTGGGGTTTTGACCCGATAAAAATTACATGAGGGAACAGTAACCCTGTTTAATATAGGAATTTACATTTCTATCCTTCAATAATTGGATGAAAATGTGAAGGTATCATTTTCTCCATCACAATCGAGAGATTGAAAACTAGGGTTCTTCACATCCCTTCTTCTGCCACCACCAGCAAATTTAAAAGGGAAGAACATTGCTCGATCTCTACTCATCTCGTTTATAATCTGCAGTTCCCATCAAAGATAGAATTTCCCTGATTCCAGTTACTCTTCTGCAACTCTCCTCCTCTCTCTCTCTCCCCCTCTCTCGCTCCTTGTAGGCTTAAATGCAGTTTTGGAGTACTATCCTTACGTTTCCGAGTTATGATTTGTGAATTTATGAATTCACCGAAAATAAAATTTTTGTATTCAATTTGATGGAGGAAGAAGGCTTCTATGAATTTATGAATTGGGAATTATAATTGATAGAGGATTTTGTCTTTCTTTTCTCTTTATATCCTTCGTGCTTCTCCTTGTTTTTTCGATTCTGTGGGCTTCCATTTTTCATGTTTCAATTGATTATCCCCCAGCCTCTTCCTCCCCCATTGCCAGCACCGACGCCATCTTCGCCCGGTTTCGACCCACCATTGTTGTCCTCTGATGCTGTTAAATTTAAGAATTGGTTGTAAAATATAGAAGAAATTGAATATTCATTCTCTAGTTGAAGAAATTGGCGAGTAGCTGTATTTGGTTGCAAGAAATTGCCCAATTATTCTTATGTTTAGTTTTCAATTTTGGGTTTTGCTTGTTCTTGAATTGTGGGTGTTCTTATTCCGTGAATTTAATTCCGGTTCGTGAAGGAATTGAAGAAATCGATTAATTGGAGAAATCGAATTATGGGTTTTGTTTGTGGGTGTTTTTGTTATGTTCCTTTGTTATGTGAGGGTTATTATAGTCATTTGACTTCTTTATCATGATTTGAATCTTTGATATCAAACACTCAAATAAGATAAAAGCTAATCTACACTTCCTAACCAAACAACAACATTATAATCCTTATCTCATCAAACCTAGATAATAATCTTGATTTCAATCTCGGGCCTACTATCTCAACATCACTACCAAACGAGCCCTTATACGTTTCGATTAAAATCCATGACATGTATATTTACCTAGTTAAGTAAGTTAAGAAAGATATCATCGCAAACAACAAAAGGAGAGATAGAATTATTTGATAGCTTTAGCAAGTCGGTATAATTAAAGACAAATTGGTGATTTTAATAGAAACGGCTTTTATTGCTCAAGACTCTTGGTCGTTTCCTTGGATGCTAATTGCTTCTCTCTCTCTCTCTCTCTCTCTCTCTCTCTCTCTCTCTCTCTCTCTCTCTCTCTCTGTGAAGCTAGCTAGCTTAGCTAACTGCAAAACCAAGAAAGGGACATGAAAAAGTGGGAGGAATGGGGTGCATTTTTCAAACAAAACGGTGGCCTTCTCAAAGTATAAACCAAAGCACAAAAAAGTAGGGTCTCATGCCCCCACCAAAGATCGCTAAAGAATCAAAAAAAGGTGTAAATCAGAATTTTTTGTTTCTCAACTTTCACTGTGGCCTGGGGATGGAATGGAAGATCCAATCATATACTAAAACATAAAATCCCACTTTTCTTGATTTCACTATATATATAATAAATAAACCAAAACGATTGCATTCCTTAATTTACTCCTCGTCCTCGATCGATTACTTAATTAATTAATCAATCAATTCCCATCACCTAGCTCATTTATCTTCTCATTCATGTCGTTCTTCCAAATGGGGTTCCAATCGAAGAAAGATTCGGTAAGATTATTCTGTTTTTGTTGTAGCATAATACTCGTACAAATGTAGTTCATGCATTGTCTCATGCTACGTTTGTTATACTATGTTTGAGTAGAATGGCAGGAAAAGCATAAGCAGTGAGAGCACGGAAATGATAACCGACGGCGGCGGTGCTGTTTTTGGGGCGGTCGGAGAAGGAAGCGCCGCCGGTTTCTGGGCTGTTCAGCACCCAATAGCGCCGCCCCCGGGAGACAAACCGGTGGAGTGCCCATTCCCGAATGCCTCTCTCATAAATGTGAGTTTCTCCTTTGATCGTTTTAGCTAGCTAGTTTCTTTCTTGATTTGGTGATATATATATAGTATTGAGTTCTATTTTCTTTCTTTGAACGTTGCAATAAAATTGATTTTTGGGAATTAATTTATTAAAAATCAATTATTCGGATTATTAATATGGACGCTCGATCCGCCATGAATGATCAGCTCTTAATACAAATATTCATCTCTTGTTTATTGTGTAGAATGAAATATATATCTTCATCTTCTATCAATATTTCGATTTATCGTGCATGGTTAATTATACTTATTATAATAACAAAGGATCCGATCCGATCCGATACATAAATTTATATACATTTTGAAACTTAATTGAGGTAGGAAAAGGATGAGACCCACACACCATCCCGCAGAATGTGAGGAAAAGGAAAAGCTCTTACTTTACTTCCTTTTCTATTTATAAACTACTATATATGATTGATCTATACATCGCCCGCCCATCGCAGGAGTGGCGATTTTCGAAAAGCTCTGACCGGAAAGCTGCGGAGCCGATGAGTAAGAGGCGTCACAGCGTTAGCCACGACGGTGACCATTACAAACGCCTTCTTTTCCCCAACAAATCCAACTTCCTCAACACTACTTCCACCGCTTTTAGGTTTAATAAATTTTGATCAACCATATACTCATTCTATCTTGTTGATAATGAGTCACCTTATTATCAACGAGCTAGACAGAAGTAGCACTATATAAAAGAAATACTATAGTCTTTTAGCTTGTTTGCTCACTTTCATCAATTCTCTCATCATTTACTTCCTAGCTACTTGTATCAATTTCCCCACTATAAATTATTGTCTCTCTTGTCCACTCAATTTTAATTTTTAACTTGAAGTAGTTTGATTTGGAGCCAAATTTATGCATGCCTGTCTATCATTTCTCGTGCGGTCTTCAATTTATTAAATATAACGACATTCTCTTTAATTAATTATGCATATCATATTATATAGCTACAAATACTAAAATACAAATAACATAAACTAGCTAATCGCTACTCACAGTATATAGTCAAATTAATGATGATGAATAATACAAGTACGTAGCGAGCAATTATACGACGACGTATGCATAATAACATGTGAATGAGCAGCACTGCCTCTATCCTGGTAATTAATTAATAAATGAAATACTTGAAAATTGCAAATGCGTAAACCGCAGCAAAAACTGCAGCCGTCGACGGCGAAAGCCTCGGCGAAGAAGAGTAAGGATCGGTGAAGGTGCCTCCTGATGGAACCAACATAGCAGGCGGCGGTAGAGCGGTGGAGCCGGTGGGTGGCGTAGGTGAAACAGTACTAGCGTTTCCTCCTCCTCCGGCAGCGGCTACTGTGATGGAAAGCTTCATACCTCCGGTGCAGTGTCCGGGGATGCCGCAGATGTAGTAGTGTGGGCCGGCGGTCTTGAGGAGGACGGAGGTGGCGCCGCTGCTGTCGGTGGCGATGGCGTTTCCGATGGTGCATGTTTTGTAGTCACTAGCGCTGACTTCATCAACGGTGTGGCCCGGGGGATAGTTGAAAACTGCAATACAAATGAAATAAATCATCAATTACTAGCACTTACATGCTAATATTTGTTACACTTATCAGGGGACAGAGGGTGTACGTACCAAGGGTATCGCCAACGGAAAAGGTTTTATCAGAAGCCCAAGTGGAATAATCAGCACCCATCGACCAACCAGAAGCATCTCCCACTGTATAAACACTTGCTGAATTTGCTACTTCTATATTACAGCTAATGCATATCCATATATATAATATCATTCCACCAGTACTCCCTAATTTCCTCATTTTTTTCTCTTTGATTCTGGAGGTTACGTTTATATGTATTTCAGATGCATGCAGTGTGCTATATCAAAATACATGCCCCATTGCCCTTATATATAGTGTCCAGAGAGAGAGAGAGAGTTTGGAGTTGGTCACTGATTACATTATACCAACTTTTTAGATATTACTATCACAACAAATAAAGCGACTGAAATAGGAAAAACTACTAGTAACATAACATACATGGGATGGGATATTATAAAACTATTCTGCATGAGCAATTAAATAATATTAATAAAACTCTTGAATAAGGTTAGTTCCACAAATAACACAAGACTTTTGCCATAAATTGCAATATTTCCAAAAACTGATGACCCTTCTTATTAATTTTTTAAAAATGACACAAATATTTTCTAACTAGTGCATTCGTTTCAAAGTATATTAATTAAACAAGAAGTGAGGTAATTAATTTGTTATAAACATCTCTAACAAAGATTAGAACTCGTATCGATGAATAAATTGAAGGAAAACTAAAACTGGGATTATTAAGTCAAGATGTAATTATATAATTGATGATCCAAAACAGTAAAGCGTGTAGCGTAAAGTGGAGTCAATAGCCAATGAAGTGAAAGCCCATGTTGAATAAAGTTGTTGTGAATAAGATATATTGAGTTTCATTATCATGTACTACTACTATATGCGCTAATTTCAAACATGTGTTGATTAATTTCTAGAAGCGACCAAACAATATCTATATATATGTGGATGTGGTTTCAAACAAATCATTTTGCTTCAAAAATAATTAAGAGATCGAGTACTAAGCTACCCATCAATTAATTATATGTAATTTGGAATGAGTTAAAATAAAATAAATAGAGCAAAAGAAATGGGGCCCGGCCCGGGTGGAGTTTGGTGAAGTGTTGAATTCAATATTGGATTGGAGTAGTTAGATAGTTAGGCCCATCAAATATTACTCTCCTCCTTTTTACGCTATGCTATCATTGCTTATATTGGTATAACGAACTTGTAATTTTGTAGGTGGATCGGGCCTAGCTAATACTAATACTAATACTAGTAGTTTTAAAAGGAATGAATGAGTTAAATTGGGCCATCAGTTGCAATAGTATGGCCCGATTAATTAAAAGTTGGGCTTTCCTCTTTTTACCAATTAATTAACCTAATTAATAAAAAGAAATACTACTACTAGAAAGGCCTGCATGCAGTTGCAGAGAGCAGAGTAGAGTAGAGAAGAAGCTAGCTTCATAGCGTGTGGTGTTTGAAAAGGACACAAGGTAAACCAGTTGCAGGCTCAGGCTCAGGCTCAGGCAATTCCATACCAAGTACTGTAAATAAATAAATAAATAAATAAAATAAAATAATGTCTTCTTGATAAATAAATACAGTACATAGATAGATGCATAGCTAGATAATTAACCTAGCTCACCCCTCCCTCTCTCTCTCTACAATCTCGAATCCTCAATTATTCTACCTTGGGTTGCGCACAATACCATACCATACCCTACCTACCCATCAATAATCAATACAAATACTCCTAGTCTCCTACAAGGGGAATTGAATAATATCTAATCTCATCGAGTAGAGTAGGGTTAAAGTAAAAAACTTGAGTCCATGCATGCATTACAATTATATTGAATTTACAAAAGTTAATTAATTAACACACAATTAAGGCTTTGTTTTAGATTTACTCATCATCCTCCTATTCCTTCCTTCTTCTATAGCAATTCCTATAACAAAACAAAACAAAGCAAAGCAAAACCATGGGGCAAGCCAATGAATATATCAGACTCAAAACCAATACCAATACATCTCTCTCTCTCTCTCTCTCTCTCTCTCATATCTCATCGCATGCAGTCTGTGATCTGTCCCTCCCCTGCCTGCCATCCCCATCCATTCAATTTCAATCCAATTCTTCTTTTATTTATTTTAATAAATAAATAAACAATCAGACTTGACATCACCACATCACATAACCCCCCCCCCCACCCCACCCCCCCCCCCCCCCCCCCCACCCCACTATAGTAGGAGTATTTATCTACTTATTATTGGAGTATTATTCAGAGCATAATTTAATTTAAATTTATTTTAGATATAGACAGACTGGGATCCCCTTTTCCTATTATTGGAATTATTTGTAGATTGGATAAACCCAAGCCCAATTCCCTTGATACTATTATCGACAAACAACAAAGACAAGTCAAACGTACTCTCCTCATTAACTAATCAATATAATACTACCTCATTATATTAGTTCACATTGGAATAGGCACAATAGCCAATGCAAGGAGATTTATGTGGCTATAATTAATTGAGAGGAGAGAGTTAATTGTGGCTACATAGGAGTATTATTTGCTATATTTAGAAAGAAAATGGACTAATAGATGAGATGTCCCAATAAGGCAATGTGAACTAATATAATGAGATGGAGAGGTAGTATATAGGAGTATAACTAAATCAAATCAATAATACTTGGGCTTCTACTACAAGGAATTGAAGGAACCAATAATAATTCATTTCCCGCAACCGAACTAACTCAACTAATTAACTACGTAATCAACCCCATAATTAAACCAACATTATCATCAGTAAGGATGCGGCGGCGGCGGCGGCGGCGGCTGCTGCCTGCTGGCGGGTGCCCATACCACGTCGCCCTGCTGCTGCTGGTAGCTGTACATGGAACCACCCCCCGACGTCGCCGGCGCACCCCCACTTCCCCCGCCGGACGTCGCCTTCGGAGACTCATGCTCGCCTTCTTCTTGCTCCGCCTGCACCCTGTGGAACGATGGGCTGCTGAAGTTGGCTGCGACTAGATAAACGGTGCCGGCGCTCATGAGCGGCCCCACCACGTGTCCCCCGACGACCTGCCCCTGCGGCCCCGCCAGAGAGAGCGCCAAGGGTCCGTTCGCGGCGGTGGCAGCCTCCCCGGGTGGAAGCACAGTGGCGGAGATCGAGAGGATGTCGAAGCGGCCGTGGAACGTGACGGTGGCGCCGGGGGTGGTGGAGGGCTGCTTCAGGGTGACGTTGGAGACGGCGCCGTTACCGTTGAGGAGGCAGAGCCCGATGTTCCTCTTCCGGCAGAAACGGGCGACGGAGTCAACGATGTCGACGCCGGCGGGGAGCTCGAGGACGTAGGGGCTCATGACCGGCTCAGTGGCGTCGCGGGTGATGATGACCGGCGGCTTGGGCTTGTTCTTGGAGCCGGGGGGGCGGCCGCGAGGGCGGCGGACGACTTCGATGGAGGCACCGTCGTTGGAGGGGGGGCGGTGGGAGAAGGGGAGGGGGTCGTCATTGCGGCGGCGGTCGGGGCTGGGGGTGTGGCTGTCGGCTTCTTGGGAGGTGGGGGGGTAGTCGTGGAATTTGGGGTTGTGGGTTTGGTGGTGGAGTTTGGAGAACATGGTGGTGTTATTGTTATTATTATCTTCAAGGAATTCTCTCTTCATTTTTTAAACTAAATGGTTTTTGGATTTTTATATACTCACTCACTCCTATCTTTGTTTTGTTTTGTTTTAGGGGTAGGGGATGGGAATGGATGCATGTAATTTTGGTAGAGGATTAAAATATGGAAGAGAAGAGGTGAGAAAAAGAGAGCAAGTTGCAGAAGAATGGAGAAGAAGATGATGGATAGATAGAGTTGGACTTTTGCATTTAAATATGGATATATATTAATTTCATTAAATGTGGTGTACTAGTTTCTTTTCGGTTCTTTGTCCACACTTGTCTTGTATTCTACTCCTACCATCTTCAATTCTTCTTTAAAGTTACATTTGTAAGTTGTATGCAATTTGTACTTTTACTCCTATCCATCATCATCATCGGATATTTATTGTACTACCTATTACTTTTTTTTTTTTTTTAATCTTTAAAGATTAAAGATTAAGGGTGTGTATTTTAGTAATAATGAATATATAACAATATGCACGACACGATCCCCATGAATTAAGCATGCAAAAGTATATGTAGGAAGGAACTTATTATAAAAGTTGAAAATGGGGTTTAATTTGAGGGGGGCCGGTGGGAAAATTTTGAGGTTGGGTAGAAGATATAAGTAGTGGGTTCCACTTGTTTCTTTCACTTACACCCAAAGACGAATTTTTTGACTAAACAAATTCAAGAGTCAAGACCTTCTACTATTTGTATTTGGACTTTCATACTTGAAATCATAGTACTTCCTCCGTCCCGGGATTCTCGCCCCATTTCTTTTGGGCGCGGGAATTAAGACGGGAGTAATTAGTGTTTTAAGTGGGTGGGTTAGGTATTGAGTGTAGTTTAATGTATTTATGTTTAGGTATTTAATCCATATATATAATCTGTAATTAAATTTTTTTTATTTCCAGAAATTATTTGTAAAATATTTACTGCTTTATTTAATTAAAAATTTAATTAATTTTTTTTTTTTTTTCCTTCAAACCATTTAGACAAATTAACTAAGTTACATGAATGAGAAAAATAAATTGCTTATCAAATTAGAAACAAAAGCTTTTATTCATAAAAATATGGCAAATTGTGCACATGTTAGAAACAAACTATCCCATCATGAACATTTTCAAGAGGGAAATTAACAAAACAAGTGTTGGGCGCCACTTTCAAATTTGCAAAAGTACTCCCTCATCAACTCTATATATCTACACTCTCTCTTCTTCCTACTACATTTTCCAGCAGCCACACTCAAAAAACAGAGCAAAAAACAGAGAGTGAGAGGGAGAGGAAAGTCTGAGCAGAGGCCAAATATTGCAGCAGATACAGGGCAGCTTCTGTGTATTCTTCATGGTGGGAAGGGGCCAGGATCTCACGAACGATGAGAGGAATCTCTGCGTGCAGTTTCTCTTGCAAGGCTCTTCAAATGGAAAGCCTAAGAGAGGGAAAATCAACGAAGCAGCAGCCAAGTTTGGTATCACAAGATGGACAGTAAGCAGGCTTTGGAAATCTGCAAAAGATCAACAAGATAAGGGGTTAGCAGTGTACATAGTCTCCAAAAAATTAGGCAGAAAAAGAGAGAAGCTAATGCAGCCTGATTACACAGTGTTAAAGGGATTAGATGTATGTGAGAGAGGCTGTTACAGATCCATGGTAAAGAAGATGGGAGTGAGTAAATCAACACTGCACAGATGGGGGCAGGCAGGTTTGTTTAGAGTATTTGCAAGTTTTATCAAGCCCTCACTCACACAAGACAACAAATTCTTGAGGATTAGGTTCAGTTTAGAAGCCCTTGAGCTAGACAGGGTCATGAACACACTGAGGTATTCAACTATGCACAATATAGTGCATATAGATGAGAAATGGTTCTTCATAACCAAAGGAAAAAACAGGTAATGTTTTTCCAATTTGAATTCCCATTTCTAAGGACCTCAGCTCATAACACTTCATTGCATCATTGGTCACAACAACAGATTAACTTACCAGCAGTACAAAATTACAGGTATTACCTTGCACCAGATGAAGAAGAGCCTTACAGAGCATGTAAATCAAAAAGGTTCATAGGAAAGCTGATGTTCATGTGTGCTGTAAGCAGGCCTCTGTTAAGAGATGATGGGAGTGTGCTATTTGATGGTAAGATAGGTTGTTTCCCTTTCACTTGTCAAAAACAAGCATTGAGAAAGAGCAAACATAGAGACAGGGGCACATGGTACACAATAGCAGTTGAATCAGTTACAAGAGATGTCATCAAGACATGCTTACTTCAACAGGTAGTGAGTAAGAGCATTATAAACCTGTTTTTATGCCACAACACTTCAAATATTTCTCACTAATGCAAGTTCATGTCCAAAAACATACCACCACCAGGTAATCCCAGCCATAAGAAGCAAATGGCCAGCAGAATTAACAAAGAATATCATTATCCAGCAAGATAATGCAAAGCCACACATAACAAATTCTGATCCAGAGTTTAGAGAAGCAGCAACACAGCAAGGATTCAACATTAGGCTTGTTCAACAACCACCAAACAGCCCAGACACTAACATCAATGATTTAGGCTTTTTCAGTGCCATTCAATCTCTACAACACAGAAGAGTATGCAGGACAGTAGATGATTTGGTGAATGCAGTGAAAGAAGCATTTCATGAGCTACCTCCAATGACATTAAACAAGGTATTCCTCACATTACAAGGCTGCCTAACAGAGATCATGAAGGTGCAAGGTCACAACAAGTACAAATTACCCCACATGGGAAAGGACAGATTGCTTAGAGAAGGGATATTACCAGTTAGTCTCACAATTCCCATGGAATTGGCAAGGGCAAGCATAGATTATCTTGTTGAGCATGGACAAATTAGAGGAATAGAGCAATTGTGTGTCAGATTAGGTTTAGAACAACTAACAGGCCTAGAAGCAGCCTTCTCAACATTTGGGATGCAACATATTGAATGAGGGGAGCATGCAGATGAGACACAACATTCAAAGGTCAAGGTTTTTTGGTTTTTTGGTAGATGCATATGCAATAGTATGAACATATGTTGTTTTGTATGCATTTTGGCTTTCAAAAGATGTGCACTAACCATCTTTTGACATAGAAAATGCAACCTTTTGTATATCTCTGATGTATATATGAAATGGCAGTAATGTACTTAACTTTTGCCTAGTAAAAGTATCTAAATTCATCCAACAGAGAGTATTTCCCAAGATCAAGGTCAATTCATGCATTCATCAGCAATTTATAACACCAATTCATCAATTCATCAATTCATCAGAACACCAATTCATCAAGAGGACAGAACACCAAACACAAAACAATTCAGAACACCAATTCATCAATTCATCAGATCACCAATTCAACACCTGCCATCATCAAGTAAATAAGGCCTAACAGAGTATTGCCCAGAACACAAATAGGAACAAACCCAAATAGACAGAGCCACCAACAATTCATCAAACATAGAGTATTTCCAAAGACACACAACATTAATTCATCAAGTAAATAAGGGCAACAACAGAGAGCAGAACCCCAAATGCATCAGAACAGCAATTCATCACCTGCATTCATCACCAAATCATCAGAGACAAGAACCCATCAACAATTCATCAACAATTTGATACACATATCTCATAGAGGAAAGATCTCACCCATTAGCAACATCATCACAAGCCCGTTCGGCAGCAGCATCACATGCGGCCCATTCCTCAGTTGTAGGATGGAAGGGAAAATACACAGGATGGCCATCACGGTAGTAGTATACTGGACAATTGGCCATGGGATCGCTGGCCACGGAGCCTTCCTCATCAACGGCGGTATGCGGCGGCGGCGGCGGCGGCTGAAGATTAAGGACTGGTGGATTCAGATCTGCACTTGGGCCGTCATCAAGATCCAACGGCCGCGCCGGCCTCTCCGCCGCCCATTGATGGGTTGCATCCAAGAGTATTTCCCTCCGAACGAAGCCGTCCCCAGATAGGGGCTGTGGCGGCGTCCAAGAGTTTTTCCAGCCAGGCGGCAGTGGCGATCGGAGTTCGCCGTACCGGCCGGGTGAGATGGGGAGCTTGATACGAGATGGAGGGGGTGGGGGGCTTGGGCTATAGTCAGTAGGGAATAGAGGGAAGAAGGCGTTGGATTTGCGCCGATTAGAACCACGGCGGCGGCCTCGCCGTGAACTATCGGCGGGGGGGTTACGGTTGCGGGTCGTTCTCCACGCCGGCGGAGGCGAGGGAGTACGTTCCATGGAAGGATCTATGGCAGATCGCAGAGAGTGAGAGGGGGAGGGGAGGAAATTAGGGTTTTTAGGAGATGAACACAAGTGAGAGTGGAGGAGAAGTGAGAAAAATTCGATTAATTCATCACATTTTCCCCAAAAAAAAATGGTTGGTGGAATAAATGTGAGTGGGTGGAATAAATTGTTGGTGGAAATAAAGCAGTTTTTTTTTTTTTTTTTTTTAAGTAAAATAAAGTATTATTGTTAATTGTAATAAGGGAATTACTAATTGCACAATTAACACACTAATTATTTCCCAAAAAGGAAATGGGGCAAGAATCCTGGGACGTCCCAAAAAGGAATACGGGGCAAGAATCGCGGGACAGAGGAAGTAGCATTTTTCTTAATATTTTACACGAAACCTAGTACAGACCAAAATATATGTATCATCAACCAACCGTTTTCCACTATTACCTTTTATTATTTATTTATATTAATCACGTAGGTAGAATAAGTGGGATGTGGAGTGATTTATATGGGACTAGGTAAGTTGAAGATGTGTAATGTAATGTGATAGTAATAGAAAAAGATTAATTAATGAATTATGAAGTGGTAGTGAATGAATAAATTGAATTGAATTGAAAAGAATGACACATGAAAACAAAACTTCCCGCTCACCTACTTTGACTAGAACCCACTGCTACTCTACTCTACTCTACTCTACTACCCTAATCCCCTCCCTCTTTTTTTGTCGTCTAATGTATTATTGCACGCTACTACTCCATCTCCACGTCATCTCATAATCAACGGACCGGACAAAATATTTATTATTTAATTTATTACTCTATTAACAAAATGTAAGGAATATTAGAAAATGAATTCATATACTACTAAGTTTAATAATGTATGAATTCATTTCTAATAATGTATAGGAATATTAAACTTTGATGCATGTTTCTATAGAATCTAATACTCCTACTACTATAATATTGCAGTTATGTTAATGACAAATACAGTAGTAGATCCGATCCATCAACAAACTTGGAGCTGGAGCTGGAGCTGGAGGTAGATCCAACTCCAAGCAATGTACTGTAGTAATCATCACCAAAAGCTCCATGCGTAACGCCTACCTTTTTCACAAATTCAAAACAACCCAATGCTTTTCTTTTAAATCAAGGCAAGGCAAGGCATGCTATTTTGAGGGGAGCTCACCGTTTTCGAAAAATTGAATAATTACACAAAAGTAAGAAATGCAAAAACTACATAACTCAACCATAACCATAACCTAAGAAATAAGAATGCAAAACCTGACCAGCCCTTCTTCAAGAATAACTCAGATGCAGCTAATAGTTTACAACACCACAATTCCAACACTTCCCCTTTTCTTGTGTATATACCATATCATTCTTCAAAGCTCTGGATAACTGGTTGTATATTTGTGCCAACAACAAATCCAAGATAAATCCGAGATCATTTACAAGTTTAAAAGATGCTTCCTTACCAAGTGAACCAAGCCTCTTAGTCTCTATCCCTCATGCTAATGTTCAAGAAGATATGAAGAATTTCATCACTTCTACCCAATATCAGCCGCCGAATAATGCTAACAGACCACAAAACTTTCGTCTGCACCAGAGACAATCACCTGGAATTGTGCACTGATTCACCGGCAAAATCTCTATACACTTGTGATCCTAGCTGAGGATTTTGGCAACGAATAGCAATATCGCCACCAGAATGGACAACTCCAGTACCAACTCAGGCCAAGCAGAACGTTTAACCCAATACTGCCACCTGTACAGTTCAACCAGTAGAGAGCCGCTGATAAAGCCTGCTAAGCATTTCCAGATTATGCACCATATTTAGAATGGTGGCTAAAGCTTTATCCACCATACCACCAAATTAATGATATAAATAATTTTAAGAATAACTAAAGCCAACTTCTCAGCTTACAACCATGCCAAATTTTCTCATTAATATTACAACATACAGTTTGAGAGAAGTGTTCAAGGTTTTCTAAGTTCTCTCTTTGAACAAGATGGTTGATCATAACAGGACCCAAAAAAGGGGTCTTGTTTGGAACGAGGGACAAAGATTTAGAGCAGTGTTTGTTATATGGTATTCTCAAACTTTAGACTTCACGAGATCTTTGGTGTTGCAACATTCACTTTGAAGTGTAATAAGATAATCAAAAGGAAGCAAGTAGAATCTCTATAAGTACATACCTAATAATTCTCTGTCACTACTCGAACCTCAAGTTTCAAGTATACAACTGAAAATGTAGTGAACCAAGTGTGTTGCTTATCAGCATATGACAAAGACCGACCTCAGATTGAGATTTTCAAAGTGTCTGAAACATATTACTAGTAGTATATAAGTGAAAGATCCAAATAAAAAGGTGCAGCGATAACAATAAATATCCGGATGGAATAATTGAGTTGAGGAAACAATCAACTCTCTCTTGTCCATGTTAATCAATTTTATTCAATTGTTTACCTCCTCTATCACATGTTACTCATGTCAAAATGTGTGCATATCAGGTCATACTTAGAGAATGAGAGAGACAAGGGGGAAGATAAGAGCTGTGTGCTGAGCCAATAAGAAAATTTGCAAGCATGGACTTACCAATTGCCTGCAGCAGATGAGCTATTTTCTTCCATATGTTCCTTCTCAAATTCTTCGAGTATAGCACGCTGTTTTTCAGTTACAGTTCTGAAAATTGACAGAAAGCAACATGACTCCATTTGCAGCACAACTGTTAAGTACTAGAAGGAACTCAAAAAAAATCTCAAAGACAAAAGGAGAGAACTGCACAAATGCAAATCAAAAAATATCTAAAGCAAAAAATATAGCACTCCAGAACATGATGCAACATAAAACTGTGTCCACCCCACATAAGCATTCAGCCTTCTAACCTATTATATTGAATGTCCTTAGTTCGTAAGACTGCTTAATGATTCATGGAATAAGGCACTTATCTATTACAATCCTAGTGAACTGAGGATTACAAAATATTAACTTAATGTTGGACCAAACAACCATAATTTCACTCGCCTACCATAATTTTCCATCAGGAAATGATGCATTTTCCTAGAGTTTCAGCACTACTCTTCACTGCCTCCTTCAAGCCCTGATCCATTAGTGGAATAAACTGAATTTCATAGATTTGAAAGAATATGCAGTCTTGTTTTCTATAATTGATAATCCGACGCTGTTCTTTGCATATAGATATGAAGCTAGGATCGTTTAAAATACATGTGTAATGCAGAAGTGATAAAGCAACTACACTCTTTTAGCCACCTCTTTTATCAAGTAATATCAGCTTTGGTTCAAATAGATAAACAAAATAAAATTAAATACCGTTACAGACCGCATATCTCTATAATATGGAAAACATTAGTTTATGACAAGCACTCTTCCATATGAAGAGTGGACAAGCACCACTACTCCATGTGATCAAAGAAATAACAACATATCCATATGAAGAGTGGAAAGCACTACTCCATATGATCAAAGAAATAACAACACAGCACCGCCTTTCATGACTAAGAAACTGCACAAGAAAGCAAGAAAGAGAAATATACTTACGAAGGAAGTTTTATGCAAAAGCGTACATACTGATCTCCGTGTTTCACCATGAATCCACTCGTAGGCAATCCTTCAAAGCATAAAGCCCATCAGCAAATCTAAAGAAAAACACAAAGGCAGGCAAAAGCGAATATAAGCCACACCTTTGCCCCTTAGTTTAACCAGTTGCCCGTGTTGAACCCCCTTAGGAATCTGCAATGAGCAAAAGACATGATACAAAGTTAAAACTTATAAGCATTATTTGGAAGCACTGAGTCATATAGATGGGGAAATAAATATCTTACTGCCAGTTGCTTCTTCCCAGATAGTGTAGGTACCTCAACGCTGCCACCAAGAATGGCCTGTTAAAACATCAATCATATAACTTCGATTTGCCAAATTCAGGTTGCAAAAATATATGTTTTTTCTAAGTTAATCAGGAAAAACTGTGGTAGTACACATAAAACATACTCCCTCCGTCCCACTGATATAGGGACCTTTTTTTGTAATTTTCAGCACGCTTTTCCACGCCTCTAGATGATCAACTTTAAAACGGATTTTTGAAGAATTTTTTCTTTTACGGGATACTTCAAGTGTTGTAGTATCCCGTAAAAGAAAAAATTCTTCAAAAATCCGTTTTAAAATTGATCATCTAGAGGCGTGGAAAAGCGTGGCGAAAATCACAAAAAAAAAGGTCCCTATATCAGTGGGACGGAGGGAGTATGAGTACTATGCTATATTAAGACCAACAAAAAATAAAAGATTATCAGGAAAGGGATAGCTCTCACTTGTGTCAAGCTGATATATTTGTCCACATAAAGATCAGCACCATTTCTCGAAAACACAGAATCTTCAGCAATCTGGATTGAGAATTAACAGAAAGGAAATGGTATTAAAATAAAATAAAAAACCAGTTAAAGCAAGTTTTTAGTGCAAAAGCACCAAGATTTGGCAACACAACAACCAAGATTCTAGCAGGAGCATCTGTTTGACATGGGGAGACTATCAGGATATGTAAATCCCATAAGTGAAAGGTTACTTTTCAGCACAGAATAGAAAATTTATGTACAAGTTATTGACAAATCTATATCATATCAGGGAAATGCATATTAAACCAAAAATGCTAGGTGATCATGTGAACTGAAACATATTAGAATTTCAAGTGCAAAATAAAGCTACGGAATGTTGCCTTCATTTTTATAAATAAATCGCCAGAAGCGCTTCCCCATGCACCAGAATTACCAGCGCTCGGCACACGAATTGTATCACCAGCGTCCACACCTAATCCACAAAGAATACAACACACTGCAGTGAGGCACACAACCATCATGTCTAATTTGTACCAAATTACTTACAAACATTTTACATTTAGACACTGCATCAAAATCGGTTCGCTCGATGATTGAACCGATGAAGGGGGATGGATAAGATAATCAACCTGATTAATGTATGAAAACCTAACCTGCTGGTACATTTACTCTAACATCCCTGACACCCTTGCACACCCCTGATCCTTCGCAAGCTGTGCAGTATTCCTAAACGTGAATTCTTGTTAATACTTTCATACAGTATGATATATAGAGTAAAAAAATAGCAATTGAAAGGAAAATGTTGACTAGACCTTGATTATTCGTCCAACACCTTTACAAGTTCTGCAAGCTGTGGTAAAAGGTGGTAGTGTCACCTAAGAAACCAGTAACCAGATAAAATAAAGAGAACAAATAAGCATCCATAAGAGAGATTGAGTACTCGTTACGAAAGAATCGATCAGATAATTCTCACTCTTCCAATTCCTCTGCAAGTTGGACATGTTATCGCCTGAGCATCCAACGGGTGACCTCGGCCATCTGAGAAGTAAAATAGATGGTAAAGAAAAGTCTTAAGTCCAGAAGCAACAGATGCACAATGATTTCGTAGGCAACAATGTTGTTCACAAATCTGAACATGAAAATTAAGTGCAACTGTTGTAAATTAAAAAACAAAAAATGATAATGGCTGAGCTTTCTAACTCAGTCCTAATGGAAGTCTAAAAATGAAATTTCCAACTAGTTTGAGAAACTCAAGAATTCTTCTGCTTGAGAGGAGAAAGAATCACACAAATACACAGGGTATGTATAATCTAAAATTGAATTGGTTATATCTGTGAATGTCCAATTCGACAACTTCAATTTGGATAAGTTGCAATATGTAGCTAGTACAGAATAAGACGTCATCATTACTAATTATACTCACGGCAAGAATCGCATGGCATATTAGCATTAAAAGAAATATGCTTAGTGCATCCTTTAGCAGCCTCGGCAAATGTAAGCACAAGTTCCACCTATATTCCCAAAAGAATAAAACGAATTTAGTTTGTACACAAATGAAAACAGATTTAGTTGACAGCAAGGTTGGTATGATAATAGTTACTTGAATATCACCACCCAGATTTTCAGTTTCATTTTCAAAAATCTGTAAAGAAGCAAAAGGAAGGTGTTATCAGAAACAATTTTCCATTCACAATATCAAATGCATAGCAACGGGATGACATCACCTCAGAAAATATTGTGTGAAATGAATCTGAGAACTGAGCTCCATCAGCATGTTTAGAGCGACTCCAGTCTGTGTTAGAATTTCCTGAACTCCTCCTGCCTTCTGCTTTTGAACTCTGTCTCAGCTGTTAGAAATTCACTTCTTTAATTTCAAACATTCGATCAAATTATCTAATGCAAGAAACTATACAAATACAAAACCAAGTCGCTACGAAGAGTGGCCAAGACATCCACTCCACGAAAGTACCCTAGCATAAAAGACTGAACCCCTATACGTCTTTGGGTCAAAAGTGCCACCCATTATGACGCTTTATCCACAAAAGTTCTCTGAGTCTTCTCGAGCCATATAGCAACATAACTTAGCTAAAGCATGGTAAGAACATATTCTATTTGAGCAATGTGGGGGGGAGAAAGAAAGAAACCTTACCCAGTCATACTGTGTTTTCTTTTCAGGATCTTTCAAAGTCTGCAATCACCTTCCACAATAAAATGGAATACATTCATTACTCTCAACCAGCCAACACCGAATGAGCAAGGCAAAATTAAGTTAGGTCGTGTGAAAATGACCACGGACCTCATACGCCTCTCTTATCTCTTGAAATTTTCTCTTGGCCGAAGGATTATTCCTATTGGCATCGGGATGGTACTTCTTAGCGAGCTACAGAAAAATGCATACACAGAGCCAAAAATGCACCAGGTCATTGCTATGCATATCGTGCTGAAAGCCAAAAGAAATTCAAAGTATCCCCACAATGCTAAAGCACCACAATTACTTACAGCATGAAAGGCCTTTTTAATCTCATCACGGTTGGCATCTCTAGAAACCCCAAGGATCTCGTAGTAATCACGTGCCGCCGACTGATAAGCCCCTTTAGAAACGAGCATATCAGAACGAGTACCAGAATCCTAGCAACTACTCTACAATAGTATAAAAATAGAATCAAACTCCAACGCGAGAATTTAGAATGGGAAACCTGTGGCGTGGATAAAACGCCTTGAAGAGAGGCACAGCAGCTCGTAATGTGAAAAGCCAGCTAACCTTCCCCTATAACCGCACTGATAGGAAGCTGATGAATGATGCAATCGACCTTAATATCAGTGATTGATATCAGTATGCAGTTGACATTGACTAGTTCATCGTTTTAGTGCAAAACAGCATGAAATTGAGTGTAACTAGAGTCAGATTTCAGCATTTCTTACTTGGAGAATGAATCAACGCCCGCTGAAAGTGGGGAATTCTTACATCGGAAGATTGTGCATAAATTTTCTGGCAAAAGCGGAGAAAATGATGATGAAAAATGATGGGCAATTAGAAATTAGGTGAGGTTAAAGCGATTACCGATAGATTGCGGAGGAGTGATTTGGGCGAAGACGGAAGCCATCGACGCATGCTATTGCTTGGGGTATGAAATTGGAGAGGGTTTATGGTCTGCTGTCTTAAACCCCTTCCCCAAAATTCATTGCAAAATTTGGGCGTTTTATGTAAAGGTAAAAAAGTAAAACCTCCATTTTTTTCGCAATATAATTACTGTGGTAACTGGTAACTACCATAAAAAGAAGGGTTAATTAATCTGAATTTTGGCAAACCTTATTCACCTTCACATGCATGCATCCTCTCATTATCATTTCCGTATTCACTTTTCTTTTATATACTGTAGTATAGTAGTATATGAGTAAGTAGTTAATTAATTGGGTAAAAGAAAGGTCATGTTCTATTATTACAAAAGCATTTTAAAATCTTTTACTACTACTATAATGGTGATATGTTACATAGTGAGCTATAATTAATTATAACTAATCAGCCTCAAGATTGTCAAGATCCCTTAATTTCATAAACAAAGTATCTGCATATTTTAGTATTAAACATGTTTACCTTTGCATATATATACATGGACACCACTCTTGTTTGGACATTTTACTTGAATTTTGTTGCACAAATTCATAGCGTAGTCCCAAATTAAAACAAAAGTGGACAACTTGGGAAAGTATGACAATATACCCTTCAAGATGGTAATATGAATTTTAATCCGACAATAGTTCCAGAATTTCATATTATAACTCAAAACATAATGCATCTTACATTGTTGTTCCTCAATTATGCTGCAGAGAGACATGCTATCTGCTTACACGATTCAAAAAGGGCTTAGAACTGGTGTATCCAAATTGGAGAAAGCTAACGTGATCATCGAGGAGTTGGCATGGGTTGACACACGACCGAATAATGACTGTGGTATATATGTCATGAGACATATGGAGACTTTTATGTCAACTCCATCAGGCAAATGGAGTTGTGGATTATCACGCAGGTCGACAAAACAAATGAGGGTGATGAGGGTCAGATATTGTGCTTCTATTCTTGGCTGGGAGAGAAATGAGTTACGTGACGAAAACTTAAGCATGTCTGACCTACACTACCAAAAAATAAGCAAGACTCCAGGGATGGACATTGATAACCTTCTACTTGAATGAAAGTCTATGAACAAAGTGATCTTTGAACAACGCTTTTGTAGATTTATTTTTGAATCAAAACATTTGTACTCTGGAGTTTACAGCAAACTTCTCTTGTTATTTCTAGTTTAAATTCAGATTTTGATATGATATTAGCATTGTGCATTTGGTACCCCGTTGTTGAAGCCATAATTTAATTTTATATGATATTAGATTTTTTTCTTTTTGTTTTGTGATGAGTTATTTGTCTTTTCTTTCAAATAGTTACAAGCATCACTTGAATACGGACATACGACTTTCTAGTAAAAGTCTGTCCTCTGAGGGCAGCAACATATCTATCATTACTATTTTCCTTCCTCTTGAGTTCCCCAAGGTACTCTGCATGCCTCTCTTGGTTTACTTTACCCATCATGAGGGATTCGGGGCGGGCGGAGCTTGGCTTCGAGATCTGGATTGCCGGAACTGGTGAGGCTCATGACGCAGAAGCCAATGATCCCCGGAATAATGCCGCAAACGGTGGCGAAGGTGAAAAATAAGGGCATGGAGTCCCTGGTCTTGGTCACCATCCATCTCCATGCTCGAGCCCCTCCGACGATGCTCATTTTTTTCAACTCTGTATCGTTTGTTGTTACATTTGATTTCACATTAAAATTTATCATGTAAATAGTTTGTATTTTTTAAAAAGCGATGAAAAATCATGTAAAATGCATTATAAAAAATTGATATGTGCTTTACAACGAGCACACTAGACAAAATCAAAAGTCACAATAGTCATCGCATGATATAAACTAATAAATTAAACCAAATGGTTGAATTTATCTTTAAATAAAATATGTCAATAAAACATCCAACAAACTCTATGAAATAAAAAAAGGAGTACCAGAACATTTATAAGAAATTTCAACTAGAAAACTAAATCTAAACAGCTAGAGATACTTTCATACGGCCGAATCCGAAGAAGGAGCATTTGGACAGTTCCTAGCATCATGATTACATAACTTCTTACATTTGCTGCATCTTCTTGGTGCCTTGAGTTGACGTAGTAATGCCTTCTCCTTTCTTGATTTCAATCTGCTACCGCTTCCCTTCGTTTTCACCACGTTAGGAGGCAATACTAAAACCTTGTCAGGTAAGGTAGAACCATAAAACTGATGGAATGCAGTCTCTTTGCCATCTCCCAATGGAACTGAATGAATAGTATTAAAATACTTTTCTTTCAGCTCTTTCATATCCCGTCTAAACTCGCTCATGTGTTCAGTTCCTTTTACAAGCCCAAAACAAGTATAAAAATCAGAAACCACATCATTTGATCCAGATACATCGACATCCTGCCCGATAAAAGTTCAAACAAGTTTAGGACATGCAAACTTTCTCCACCGGTTCAATATATACCTCTCTGGAATGCTTTGGAGTTTCATGTTCTTAAACACAAAAAATAAGTGGCGGCACAACAATCCTCGTCGGCTAAAACGTTTGCAGTCACAGGTTACCGAATCATCAGACACAATATGCAGAACCTTGAATTCTCCATTCAAATCATCGTCAACCTCATAAAGAGTAGATTCCACACCATATGTGATACTTATAACACAACAAAAGTCAGCAGCAGCTATAATCTGTCTTTGAGCATCGTAAAAAATCTCATGAGAATAAACTGAGGCTGCGTGCTTCTGCAGCGGCGACTTTGTTTTTAAGTCTGGAAAACAAGACTCATCCAAATGGCTCAATTGATCATGTGCATTGCGTTGAGCATCCATTGCAGTGCCATAATGCATGAAAAATTCAACTAAATTAGATCCTTTGTTTAAATACCTCCTAAAAAAACTGTTTTCACTTTCTGACATAGAAGTTGTTCGGAACAAGCCACTTAGGCTGACGTCTCTGAAGTATGCAGGAATCCAATAACTACGTAAGTTGAACATCTTCACGAACCACTTATGTCCAAATAAACCATACTCCTCCATAATATCATGCCATTTTTCATCAAATTGTTCCGGTTCCAAGTGTTCAGACCACACTATCTCATTTAATTTTTTGGTGAAACCTTCATCTTCCCTTAGACTCTTTGGAATCTTATCAGCAACTTTGAGCATTATGTGCCACATGCAAAGACGGTGTCGAGTATCAGGGAAAATGCGTTCCACAACGATCTTGATTGCAGGATCTTGGTCTGTGATTAGGAGTTTTGGATCTTTACCAACACATTCTTTAAATTTCTGAAATATCCATGAGTAGGAATCCACATCCTCAGAGGATAGCAAACCAGCACCAAAAGTAACACATCTTCCGTAATTATCCTTCCCAGTGAAAGGTGCGAATATCATGTTATACCTGTAAAAAAGCATTCACTTTAAGTAATGCATAAACTGAAATAATATATTACACATGATCATAAGACACTATGCGTTACTATATATATATATATATATATATATATATATATATATATATATATATATATATATTTGAAACATTATGTTATTGCACGTTGGGTGCAAGGATTTAATTGACAATTTTATGTATGCATGGGAAGATAAGGTTTATTTCCTTATCAATAGACGTAGATCTCTACAATATATTAAGGGATTTATTTTTCCTTAATTATCTATTTGCATAAGGATTATTCTTCTACAAGGAACGAAGATATACATGGATCCTTATATAGATCTCCTAGTGGATCTAAAACTCTCTAGTATATATATGAGATTATCAGAAAAGAGACGCTGCGCATCAGAAAGAGTTTTTACGTGATTTATTCAGTTTTCATCTTCTACGTTTTTTCTCTTCATAAACGTAGATTTGTTTCTTCTTTCTTGGGTAGATTAGTTTGGTGAGTGAACTTGTAATCTTGAGTATTCTATAACTCGAGTGGGGATAAACTTCATAATCGTGGTTTTGAAGTTTGGGTAGACTAAGGTGTTAGGTCTATCTTCAAGTTCGCTGTTGGTGAGTGTAGACGAGTGAGGAGTGAATACTTAGTGGTGGCTAGTATTCGAATACTTGTATCTCTGAAGCTCACATATAGTGGATTGGTCCTTTGGGAGAAATCCCCCCAGACGTAGGTGTGTTGATCACCGAACTGGGTTAACAACTGCTGTGCGTTCGTTGTTTTCTGTTTCTGTTACTCTTTGTGTTACGCTTGGTGTTACACACGGTGTTACACATTCTGTGTGACAAATCATACGGACTTCGAAATTTCAATTGGTATCAGAGCAGCAAACCAAAGTTCAAAGTCTTAACAACTCTAACAACCGAACTGAAGTTTGGAGGCCCAAGAAATTGAATCCTCAAGACACTCCTGTTGACCAGAAACAAGACCCGGAACACGATCGGGTACACGGACAGAAACATGAGTCAGATCGATTCATCCCTACATGTCACTATTGTCACAGACCTGGGCATATAAGACCACGATGCAGATTCTATCTTGGTGACAAGAGACAACAGATGTTGCGTTCTTCAAGCAAGAGGTACACAAATGGGAGATTTCATCGTGCATATGTGGTTAATACCAACAATAGTTCACAAGTTGGGAATTCATGGTACATCGACAGCGGATGCTCTCAACAAGAGTTTGTTGACCAACATCCGAAGCTGTGCAAACGATTCTGTAGTGTTTGCAGACGGAGGTCGTGGCCAAGTAAAGGGAGTTGGTATTCTTAACGTTCACGGTATGCCTGTTCTTCATGATGTTCTATATGTTGATGGACTTAATGCTAATCTAATAAGCATAAGTCAGCTATGTGGTGGAGGAATGAAAGGTCAAGTTTGGAAAGAACAAGTGCATAATTCTCAAATGATCAAATAAGTTTCTTGAAGCGAATAGATCTGCCGATAATTGCTATGTTTTCACGCCGTCATTGGATGGAGAACGGTACGAATTTTCGAGAGTCTGATTTCTTCAGATTATCTTTTATTGCTTGCTTGATTATCTGATTTTGTGCTCATTATGGGATACTTGTTGATCTGAATCCCGTATTTTGGCTCAATGGATGTCTTTTTGGAGAAGTAGTTGATTCAGATGGAGCATTCTGATGTACTGATTGGTGTTCCAATGATATTTGGATTAGTGTTGAGGATTTTATATGGTTCTTAGTGCGTGTTCTCAGTGTGTGATTGGCATTTCTGTGTGCAATCCAAGGGGGAGAAAAGTGGTTTAATTGTTGAATGTTGCTGATGCGATTTATGTTGATTATGTACTTGGATGCTGCTGGTTAATGTACTTGGATGCTGCTGGCCGCTGATGCGATTTCTGTTGATTCGAATGAGGTCTGAGGTTTGAAGCAAGGGGGAGTTTCAACACTATATGATTAGGTATTGGTATTGCGGGTGCGCTCCTTGCCTACCTTAGTTGTATTGGGTGTTTTGAAGTGAGGGGGAGCAGAATTATGGAGTTGATATGCGTGCTTGAATTCTGCTTACTTGTCTACGTCAGTTTATTGAGTGTGGTTTGCATACAATAATGCCAAAGGGGGAGATTGTTATTGCACGTTGGGTGCAAGGATTTAATTGACAATTTTATGTATGCATGGGAAGATAAGGTTTATTTCCTTATCAATAGACGTAGATCTCTACAATATATTAAGGGATTTATTTTTCCTTAATTATCTATTTGCATAAGGATTCTTCTTCTACAAGGAAAGAAGATATACATGGATCCTTATCTAGATCTCCTAGTGGATCTAAAACTCTCTAGTATATATATGAGATTATCAGAAAAGAGACGCTGCGCATCAGAGAGAGTTTTTACGTGATTTATTCAGTTTTCATCTTCTACGTTTTTTCTCTTCATAAACGTAGATTTGTTTCTTCTTTCTTGGGTAGATTAGTTTGGTGAGTGAACTTGTAATCTTGAGTATTCTATAACTCGAGTGGGGATAAACTTCATAATCGTGGTTTTGAAGTTTGGGTAGACTAAGGTGTTAGGTCTATCTTCAAGTTCGTTGTTGGTGAGTGTAGACGAGTGAGGAGTGAATACTTAGTGGTGGCTAGTATTCGAATACTTGTATCTCTGAAGCTCACATATAGTGGATTGGTCCTTTGGGAGAAATCCCCCCAGACGTAGGTGTGTTGATCACCGAACTGGGTTAACAACTGCTGTGCGTTCGTTGTTTTCTGTTTCTGTTACTCTTTGTGTTACGCTTGGTGTTACACACGGTGTTACACATTCTGTGTGACAAATCATACGGACTTCGAAATTTCACATTATACTCATCTTTTATAAATGAATTAGTATATAAATCTATAGATAAGGCATAAACATACATTTCTTAATGCATATACTTCTAATCTAATTTATAGAAAATCAGTAAGTAAAATATACTAAAGGGCATACATAAGTATGTCTAATATAATTAAAATCTAAATTAAAATAATTAACTGTTAAAATTTATATTACACACAAATCAAAATATAATTGTTTCCATAAACATATATTATATGAAATTCTCAATCAATTACATAAAACATAAAGAGACTAACTTGTTGGTTGAGTAAGTCGCATCGAACGACACAGTATCTCCGAAAATCTCATACTTCTTCATGGCATGAGCGTCAACCCAAAACAAACGTGTTAGTTTCTCAGAATCATCTATGCAAAAATCAAAGATGAAGCCCGGGCACAACTCACGTTTCTGCTTTAACTTATCTAACATCATTTGAGCATCACCGCCACTAACATACGCTCGTAAGTCACGTGTAAAATTCTTAAAATCAATGATAGTGCATCCAATATTATCATACCCCCCTACCAGCTCCTTAAAAATACGAAACGACCTCATCGGTCCTATATTCGCTTTTGCACAATTCAAAATAAAACTCTTATGAGCTTTATCTACTTTCCTATTAACTTTCATGAAATGCCTATAACCAGTAGACACAAGATTGTGATTGTGGCCCTCGATGAAAGTTTTAACCACATATCCTTCACCAGCAACCAAATGAAAGACAACTCTAGCCATGCAACAGGTTCTCGACGATAGTCTTCGTCTTTTCCTCTTATTCTGATTAGACTTGCTATGTAACCCCTCAGATGATGCACCCTTTACCCCTTCCTTATTACATAATATGTACCTTGACACGATAGTTCCATCATTCGCCTTCGTAACTGTACCGAGTCGAGTATCAAAACCACAATAAGTAGCATACCGCCTATAGAACTGTAATCCTTCTTCTAACAAATTGAATTTCTGACCAACATGTGGCTTCAACTCAATAGGACATTCTGGAAAAATGGTTTCTTCTAACTTGTCCTTGTCCGGAATAAACTGAAGAGAACTACCTTGCCCTATAACTGTTTAGGAATAAATGACCATCGACTATAAAATAATGCAACGAGAATCTGCAAAAATAATTTATAATTTCTAATATCGAATAATAGAAAATACATCGCAGTACATTGACATTACTTCAGGTGAATGGCTTCTACTTGACAATATACTTAATGCATAATGCATGAACATAGGTTCCTAATGCATGGGAAATGATGATATAATGCACAAACAAATAAAGAAAATTATTTTAATGCAAACCACATATTAACAATGACGCACAGAAAAAATTGAGTAGTCATATTCTTAATCCTTAATATGAGTTGACTATTCTCAAGGCCGGACCTGTTGTAAGGCTGACTAGGCCTGGGCCTAGGGCCCAGAAAAAAAGTGGGGGCCCAATTTTATTTTATTTTATTTTTTTATTATTATTATTTTTTTTTGCTTTTACTATAACTAATATGCAAGAAATAACACAATGGAGAAAAAAAAAACAAAAACAAAATATATATATATATATATACTTCCTCTGGCCCAGGATTTCTTGTGCGTTTCTTTTCGGCACGGGAATTATGGCGTTTGTGTTTAGTTGTTTAAGTATGTTGTTTATGGATATTATTTTGTTAATTTGTTTTGTAATATATATATATAAATTATAATAAATATTAAAAATAATGTAAATTTTTTTTTTCTGTTATTTATTAAACTGCATTTTCGATTTATGCACAGTAATTTTTTTTTTTTTTTTTTAATTGGTTTTTCTTCACTCCATTCAACTGCCATTTCATTCCATTCATCCATTCCATTTTCCTTCACTCCATTCAACCAAAAAACAGAACAAATGAACTCCAAAACAGAAAATGAACAACAAATTAAACAAAAGAACAGAAATTGCCATTTCATTCCAACAAACTGCAATCCATACACTGAGATTCAATTGTTTTCCAATTAGTCACATGGGTTTAATCACCCAATAAAAAAAAGAAAAAAAATTTGAAGGGGGGAAATGGAAATGGCGCCCAATTCAAATTTGATCAAGTTGTGCAGCATATCCCCCTCTTTCATCCTTATTTTTGTTTCTTCATCTGCCCAAAAACAAAAAAAAAAAAAAAAAATCAGAAGAGAGGAGAGAAGAGAAGAGTCAGATTCCAGCAGAGAGGAGGAGAAGAAGATAAGCACAGAAGAAGAAGTGATCACAGAGGAAGAAGAGAAGCAGAAGCAGAACAAGAACAAGAAGAAGAAGAAGAAGAAGAAGAAGAAGAAGAAGAAGAAGAAGAAGAAGAAGAAGAAGAAGAAGAAGAAGACGAAGAACAGAAGCAGAAGAAGAAGTGATCACAGAAGAAGAAGTGATCACAGAGGAAGAAGAAGAAGAAAAAGAGAAGCAGAAGAAGAAGAAGAAGAAGAAGAAGAAGAAGAAGAAGAAGAAGAAGAAGAAGAAGAAGAGATGGTGAAAAGGGCCAAAAACCTGACAGATGAAGAGCAGAACTTGGTTGTGCAGTTCCTCCTTCAAGATACAAAGAATGGGAAGCCAAAACGAGGTAGGATGCTTGAAGCCCAACAACATTTCCACATCCATCGTAACACTGTATCTAGGCTCTGGAAAACTGCAAGAGAACAGCAAATGCAAGGGTTAGTTATACAGTTAAAATCACAGAAAAAGGGGAGAATAAGAAACCATAACCTGAAGCCCAACTACGCAGTTCTTAGGGGAATGGATTTCAGTGAAAGATCATGTTATAGATCGATGGTGGAGAAGATGGGAGTTAGCAGATCTACATTGCAGAGATGGGGGAAGGCAGGACTTTTTAAGATATTTGCAAGCTACATTAAGCCTTCCTTAACAGCAGATAACAAATTCCTTAGGTTGAGGTTCAGTTTGGAAATGCTCCAATTGGACAGAGTACTCAACACATTGAAGTACTCATCTATGCACAATATAGTGCATATTGATGAGAAGTGGTTCTTCATCACCAAAGGAAAAAACAGGTACATGGAGGGACTGACCTCAGTAAAGGAGATATACATCATTGGTCATCAAACAACATCTATACTTACCTTTTACATTTCATATTACAGGTATTATCTTGCACCAGGGGAAGATGAACCATACAGAGCATGCAAATCAAAGAGGTTTATTGGCAAAATCATGTTTTTGTGTGCAGTGAGTAGGCCAATACTAAGAGATGATGGCACAGTCCTATTTGATGGCAAAATAGGATGCTTCCCATTCACCACTCAACATAAAGCAATCAAAAACAGCAAGCACAGAAAAAAGGGCACACCCTATATCAAAGCAGTTGACTCCATCACAAGAGAAGTGATGAAAAGATGTCTTTTGAATGAGGTACCAGCAATCTACTGCCCTACATGTTTGTAAATGCAATACTCATGCTCAGATATACATCATAGCACTACTAAGTTGTCTCATAGAATTGTTTTTTCATGAAATATGACACTAGGTTGTCCCTGCAATAAGAAACAAGTGGCCAGCAACTGCAGATAAGAACATTTTCATCCAACAAGATAATGCAAAGCCTCATATCACTGATTCAGATCCAAATTTCAGATTAGCTGCAAGCACAGATGGATTCAACATAAGATTAGTTCATCAGCCACCAAATTCCCCAGACACAAACATAAATGACTTGGGATTCTTCAATGCTATTCAATCACTGCAGCATAGAAAAGTATGTAGAACAGTGGATGATCTAGTGATGGCAGCGCAAACTGCATTTCATGATTTACCACCAATGACATTGAACAAAGTATTTCTCACACTCCAAGGCTGCCTAACAGAGATAATGAAGGTCAGAGGCCACAACAATTACAAGATACCACACATGGGAAAGGACAGGTTGATTAGAGAAGGGAGATTGCCAATTAGTCTAACAATTCCAATGGAATTAGCAAGGCAAAGCATAGATTATCTAATAGAGAATGGCCAAATCAGAGGAATTGAGCATCTGATTCAAAGATTGGGAATGCAGCAGCTGACAGGGATTGAAGAACAGTTGGCCATGGTTGCATCTAATCATAGTTGTTGTATATGTTAGCATTTGGGATTTCAAAAGACTAGTGTACTTAACATCTTTTGAAATGGAAAATGCTACTCTTGTTCTACCACTGTCCCATTTTCAAATTGATCAAAAACTTTGTCAATTAGAATCAAAACATGCAACAAAGATCAAAGATCACATAACATTCAACTGTACATACACTCATACCACAGAAACCCCATCAAGAATCAAACCAGTCACACAAATTCAATGGAACAGTGGCACATCAACTTCATATCAGAGGGACAGAAGAACAGAGATTACTCAAACCATATACTGCCCATAGCAAGAAACCACAGCAACATTTTCCATCAATAAACATTAACACATTGCACATAAACCATCAGATTAGTTCAACCTCCTCCATCACAAAACCCCACAGATTATGCAACGTCCCCCTGACCCGAATCCCCTTTAAAGACTTCATCTTTAAAGGGGATTCGGGTCGAAGGAACCATCAATTGGATTATTCATCTGGATTTCAATCACCAATTGGATCACAAAGCCCCACAGATAATTCAACCTCAACCTGACCCGAATCCCCTTTACAGACTTCATCTGTAAAGGGGATTCAGGTCGAAGAAAGGATTATTCAGCGGCTTTCCGATCAGCTTCTCCGTCATAAAAATCCCACTCTTCTGTGGTGGGATGGAATGGGAAGTAGACTGGAAATCCATCACGATAGTAATACACATGCCTCTTGGACAAGGGATCACTGTCCGTGGGCCTTCCTCCTCAACAGCGGACGGCGGCGGCGACGGCGGAGGCTGCTCAGAAAGTTGGGGGGGCTCTTCGACGCTTGGGGCGGCTGAAAACGGCAACCGCCGCGCCAGCCTCTCCGTCGTTTGGTGAGGGGTTGCCCAACGGAAGGGAGGACGTACACTCTCATCCTCGCGAGGCGGCGACGGCGTAAGTTCCTCAAATCGAGGGACATACACATATCCCTCGCTCAGAGGCGGCGGACCGGTCCAGGTTGGAAGGCTCCGCACTGTCGGTGGTGAGCGGAGGGTGCCGTAGCGCCCGGGTGAAATGGGCGTTTTGATTCGAGGAGGAGGTGGAGGAGGGCTTGGGCTCAGTTCGGAGGTGGAAGCCCAACGGCGGCTAACACGGCGGCGACGCACCTCGCAGCCTGTGAGCCCGCCGCCGCGGGGATTCACGGCGACGGGTCGGTTGCGGGTTGATCTCCATTCCGATTTATCGGATGGGGGTGGATCCATGGCGACGGCGGGGGGGATGGGAATTTAGGGTTTGTCGATACGAACGAGAGGAAGAACAGCAAAGAAGAGGAAGAGAGAGAGTTGTTGTGAGAAGATAATGAATTGGGTGGAATAAATTTGGTGGGTGGGAGATATTTTGTGGTAGGATAATAGAAGTGGTTTTTAATTTTTGTGGAAAAAAAAATTTATTGTTTTTTCTGTTTTTTTTTTTTTTTTTAATTATTTGTGAATTTTTTTTATTTATTAGGGTTTTGTTAATTGTAATAAGGGATCACAAATTGTGTACTTAAATTGCTAATTATTTCCCAAAAAGGAAACGCACAAGAAATCTTGGGACGTCCCAAAATGGAAAACGCACAAGAAATCACGAACCAGAGGAAGTAGTATAAAAGAGGGTTGTGCAAATTGTGGGGCCCATAAACTTTTTCCTTTTTCCTGTTACGATTAGCGTATTTTTTTCATTTTTTTTAATAAATAAAATAATTTTATTTACAAAAAAATTAGAGCCCCATTTCATTAAAAATTAAAAATAAACTAAAGTTTAATAATTTATTTTTTCTAATTTTTAATTAATTAATTAATTAATTTTTATGTGTTTTAATTTGTAATTAAAAATTTTTAAATTTAATTAAAAAAAATTGGGTCCAATTAGTTGTCCTAATTTTTTACTAATTGTGTCATTTAATCACTAATTTTTTTCCATAAAAGGAAATGTAACAATTTGAAAGGGACCCAAAGAGGAAAGTGTATCAACTTGAAAAGTCCGGAGGGAGTACTATGCTATGCATGCGAGAATTGAATTTATTTATTTTATTTGAATTTTTTTATTAAGGGCCCGATTTTTTACTTTCGTCTAGGGCCCTCCGAAGCACAGGACCGGCCCTGACTATTCTATTCTCATTGCTTAACGTCTACTGCATTCTTATGCACAAAAAAAAAAATAAAAAAATAGTCTTACCGGGTGATTCCATTGCAATCGATATCAAAAGATAAGATGATGGTGGCAACCACCAATTTGACGCAGCGAAATGAGAAGTTTGACGCAGCTCTGCGAACTGAGAGAAATCTTTTTTGCAGATGAACTCAAATTTGTTCTGTGAAAGAAAAGAATTGAGAAATATACGCAGAGATACGGTGGAATAAAATCTGCAATTAACTTTCTTTTTTAATTCATGTAACTGACTTTGTCTTACGGTAAAAGTACAAATTTGGCCCCTCTAAAATAAATAAGGAATTATTTTAGTCGATTATTTCCTAATAATCCTGACCATTGATTGGTAAATCTGAATGGTGTGAAATGTTTCTCATTTTTTACGATCTTCCCTCTATATATATATATATATAATTATATGTTTTTTTAGTTTGTTTGTTTGTTTTTTTTAATTTTGGAGGTGGGGTTTGGTCAAATGAATGAAGCATCATAATTTACAACAGATTCGTCCCCATAAAACAAAATAATCATCACCACATATAATAATATATAGTAGGACGAAATAAAAATTAAACAAGTTAGGTAATTGTTTACATCAACACCATACATATAGAGGCTCATTTGTCATCTGTAGTATATATATGTGGTTCACATCAACACTACGTACTTAAATAAAATTCCATTATATATAATGGAAACTAAACAAAATAAACAAAGCACTAATTAAAATTTTCTTCCATTATATTAAAGCAAAGCACCACCAATCTGAAATCAATAGACAACAATTAACATACTACTACTAACCATTCCGATCCTCCCAAGCAAAAATCAACAATTTTTATTTTTTTTATTTTTTCAGTAATCAAACATCTCCGCCATGATTGGGTGGTGGCTCATCCCCATCGAAGCGTTCAAGAAACCATCGCCATTAATATTGTAGTAGGCCTGCTGCTGAAACTCCTCCATTGATTCAAACATGCAGCTCCCGACGGCTGTGTTGGTGGCGGAGGCGGTGTTGATGCAGGTCAAGATCTCGTTGAGGGATCGGAGCCTGTGGGTGAGCTCCATCATCTGAGCTCTGAGGATGGAGTTCTCCGCCTCCACGCTCAGATAGTGCTGCGTGGTGGCGCTGATGCTGCTCGAGATATGTGCCTTTTCCTTGCGTAGCTCCGCCGCCTGAGCTGTGAGGTCGTCCAGGTGCTTCTGCTTCCTCATCCTCGACCGCCGGGCCGACTCCCGGTTCGACTGCATCCGCTTTCGCTTCCGTTGGTCCAACTCTCCGGACGATGTGCCGCTTGATGAAGCCATGAGAATTGAACCGGCCGGAGGTTTTTTGTTTATATATATTAGATTGATATATATGTATATATAGCTTGAAAGATCGAAAGAGAGAGAGACTAGGGTTTGAGCGTAGAGAGAGAGAGAGAGGTAGGATGATTATGAGAAAACGTAGAACCAGTAGAGGAAGACGACGGAGAAGGACTGGACGAGGTGGGTTCGGCGGCGGAGGGAGGAGTTGATCATAAAACCGGAGCGGAGAACTTCACTGAGTATAGGAGTAGTACTCATCAAAGGATGATTTCTGCTGCTGCAGCTGCATCTAATGTTATTTACTAATATCTTCTTTTAATTACCTGTATGTGAATATGGAGTTATAGTACTGTACGTACGTTTCTCTCTGTCTATATATATATATCAAGATTTTATCGGATGAATAATGGAATTATATATGTGTGGTTGATATGAGATATGAAGCTAGCTAGCAGAAATTAAGGGATGAGGAAATAGGGATGATGGAGGAAAATAAATGAAGAAAAGAAATGAAGGGGCAGAATAACAGTAAGGGAAGAGAGGAGAAAGCTAGAGAGAAGGGAGAGGGAGAGCTTTGGAAGAGGATGAAGGGGTTGATTTATAGCAGGAAATGGTAGACAATCTACTGTAGGAAAACCAATAAAGAAATCAAGAAAGGAATCTCTCCACTCTCTCAACTACCATTCCTTGATGCTTCCTTTCCTTCAAGAGAGAGACAGAGAGAGAGAGAGAGAGATGATGATGAGGCATGTGGGGTGGAGAAATAAATAGCATATAAAAAACGTACTAGTACAACTGAGTCCAGCTGAGCTGTGTTTGTGTGTGTGTGTGTGTGTGTGTGTGGAGGAAAATACGTTCACTGTAGCATCATTTTCTTACACTGAAATCGATGCATAAATACACCCAATCAAATACAGACTCCAACAAAAACAAACAAGCTTCTCACTTCAACATCAAAATTAGGTTAACATGGAAAATAAAGTGTATATATATATATACGCAGTTACTCGTAATTCTGAGTAGAGTATTAATTTTCATAATCATCGATCCAATTAACAAACACAAGCTAATAGTAATAGTAATATGTAAAAGGCATCATTAATTAATTATTAATTTAAGCATGGATCGAGTTTCTATAATGGTCTGTGCATGTATACAATTAATTCAAGTGTATAGTATATATTACAATCGGAGATTTTTAAAATTTGATCCATATACGCTACTAGTTTTAATTGCTTACTCAATAAGTTTCTTCATGCTGCTTTCTTTATCTTAAAAGAAAAGCTCCTTTAATTTCTTCCTTAATTTCCTAATTACCTTTTTTTTTCAATTACTGTAGTATTAATAATAGAGAAGCTAGCTAGCTGTTTTTTAGTGAAAGAAGAATCTTGGGATGTCCCGAACGTGTTAAATCTCCTCAACTTTACTTTGACTAGTTCCTTTCATTTCCTTATTAAACGCGCGTGCGTTATACAAAAAATATTTATATACATACTACTTTTCAAAACAAATACGTTATATATATATATATATATCATGAACAAAAAAAAAATCAGTTTATTGAATAGCATGAGTTTAAATAATTAAGCTAAAGTTGTGATTTTAGTGTGTTGGAGATAGATCAGAGGTCCACTAATTAACTTGCAACTTTAATGTTGTTAAAAGCTGTTTTCTATTATATATTATTAAAGGAAATTAATGACAGTCACATTTTGATAAAACATATTGTAAGAAATAATACTTAGTTAATTAAGAGAAGAAATTTGTTATTCTAGCTATATATTCGATAGTTAGCTAGCTAGTGCATAAAAAAATAGGAGTAGAGAGTAGAGACGACAATTCTCCGACAATATTTGGTGGCACACATGTGCAAATTGAATTAATATAAGTACAAGGGAAAATATATAAAGCAGAATCTGAAAAATCTATGACATGTGAATTTGAATAGATTTGTTTATAATGCAAGATTTCTGAGAAAAAAAAAAAAAAGGCATCATATATATCATGGTTTATATAATATGATGAAGCGTAGAATGTTATATATGCATGTGATTATTTATCTATTTACAGGGTAAAAATAAGATGATATATATAGTAGAATTCTTAGAGATCATCAATTTCTTCTTCGACTCTGAAGAATTCATCTAATTATCTTATATTGTTTGGGCAATTAATTAATAATAGTACTATATTTATAATCGGCATGCATGTATGTGTTTGAGTTTGGGTTTGATGCATGATAAGTTATAAGTTCGAAGTCAGTCTCCAATTGGAATCCATGCATAGTGTATGTGCTTATATATAACAAGAGTTGCTTATCATATGCATATATTCAGAATTAAACAACAACTTCTAGAAACTCCATGTATACATACTAGTATTAAATAAAGGAAAGGAGAAACAATAAAGTTAGGTAAGCCAAAAGGAAAAGGGAGAAAAGCTATAGCTTTAACTTTAATTTGTAGAGTGTGATAGATCGATGCTACGGCTAAAGCATATATATATATGTGAGCAATGGATATGGGTACGTACACAATTAATCAAAACTACTACTACTGTTACTACTACGTTCGGTTAAGTTCTACCAGTATATATGAGACTGAGACTGAGAGTGAGAGTGATGTCGATCGACATTAATTATATGGATACAGATGATGCATAAATATATATACACATGCATGTGGCCTGGTAAAAAGTAGAGCACATGCATGCCACTTGCCCTACCTCTTACTCACTTACTACGCTGTATATGTATATATACTATAACTCTCCTCTCCTCTCCTCTCCTCTCCTCTCAAGAATTTAAGGTAATGTGTTGACAAAGAAGCCATACATACATTTCACTGCCATCGACTTAGAATAGGTCTCGATTCAGATATCGATTGGATGAACGGACTGTATTCTAATACAGTACAATACAATCATAATTTTAATTTCTAATTAAAGCAAGCAGGGTTTAATTATTTAGATAGTAAAATGTGATGAAGTTGAAAGTAGCTAGAGATGTTTTTTGTCCTGCCATTGATTTATAATTTATAGCTAGTATATATATGAATGATTGTTTCTTGTTTAATTAATTAATTAAACATACAAATATATACTATATAATTTGTCTACTTCAATTCACGACTGCATGCACTGCATATAATCGCCGACTATTTTGAAGATAATGTATTATTAGTATTACTACTTCTAATTATATATGTCGCTCGCACGTTGTTTAGATTAATTTAATGTTGAATTTTCAACTCAACGCCCCGCCCCTAGCTGCTTTTCCAAGATTAATTCAACTTCTTCATTCTACAACTTAATTTCCTATATATACTACTGTACTAAAGTATATGTACGTATATAGGCATGTCTCGCTCATACTATATAATATCGTACAGTATATGCTTATTGTAATTTTGCTTAGAAAATAATATTAATGAAGATTAAAGTCAATGTTAAGAGTATTGTGAGACGTTTGAAGAACAAATAACTATTGTCGCCTAATACAAACAAGAGTTGCAATAGATTAATCCTCTAATAGTCTCTTAATCAACTCAAGAGACAAATAATTCTCTCTCTCTCTCTCTCTCTCTCTCTCTCTCTCTCTAAAAAACAATTAAAGTCGGTGGCTGCCCACTTGGAATGCTACCCGCATATTTCCAACATATGTATATTGGTGGATCGCCACACCCACTCTAGTAAAAATTCCATACATTTTTTTTTTGGATAGAAGAAGAAGCCCAAAAACTTTTTTGGTTGAATTTAACGGGCTAATATTGATAGTTCAAAAGTAATAATATTAGCATTGTGTGAATATGAATGGACTTCCCTAAAGGCCCAATTAGGATGGGCCTTGAGTATTTGGGCTTTTCTCAAAGGCCCAATACCATCCAAAAACACTCTTTGTTTAAATTGTATTTGTAGAGCATTAATTTATTACCTTTTGCCACAACAATTATGCCATTTAACAACCATAGATTGAACCTAATATAGTATAAGTGAAACCTATCATTAGCATACCATTATTAACTTAATTAAATTATCATCATCTCATAGTCAATCCATTCATTATAACAATATATTCTTTTTTTTTTTTTTTTTAGGTTAGTGCCCTTTACCATGATAATCCACGAGCAATTTTTCTTGTGCAAAATATTCTTATCTAAATATATAGTAATGTTTTTATTTATATATTATCCACTAGTCACCCCACTACTCGTACTAGACCAACTTTATAGATCCACATGAAAGATACCCTTCACTCCTACTTTATTCATTCATGCTTTATGTTATTTTATTTTTTTCAATTTAAGAATTATTAAAGTTTTTATTACAAGAGACTTTTAGTGGGTCGGACACTCACGCTCACGCATGCCCAACATTCTTTAATTTCCCTTAAATTAGTGAAATAGATTGAGAATGAATAATGACTCTTATTTTCAAAAACCATCACCTTTTCCTTTGCCTGCCTAATCAATTATTTTTATTATACCAATTTCTATGTTTCGTTGCGTTACTACACAAATATTTATGCATGTATATTATATTATATGTTCTTGAAATTATTAATAGAAAAATTCCACGATCATTGAAATTGTTATATGCGCACTAAGGTTGTTAATTCATAGCAAAAATAAATTAATACTCCTATATAGGATATAGCCACTATCCTAAATCATATCCTCACCTAAGTCTATATTAATATTTGGTAGCTAACTTTATTTACAGAAATCTACGACTGCGCGCAGTCTGCATATATATAGAGGATCGCCAACACATTTTCTACACAACTAAAAAACCAATTCCACCGCCGCATCTCCGCCGTCTCCGTCTCCGACGAGCTAGCTAGCTAGCTCTATATATGACTGTAGCAGTGTTAGAAACTAACTAACTACAGCAAACTCTCTCACCAATACCATGCCTAACTCTTCTTTATTAGAACTCCCAGATTGTGTCTACAAATCCCGGGCTGAATTAATCATCCCGGGAGGGGCGACTCCGAGGGAAACGTTGTATCTCTCGAATCTTGATGATCAGAAATTTCTGAGGTTCTCGATCAAGTATCTGTATGTTTTCAGAAAATCTGTGGACAGTGAAACCCTAAAGAGCTCGCTTTCGAAGGCTCTTGTGGAGTTCTACCCGCTGGCAGGGAGGGTGCGACGGTGCGTGGGAGGAGATGATCGGAAGCTTGAGGTGGAGTGCAATGGAGAAGGAGCTGTTTTTGCTGAAGCAAGCATGGATTTGAGGTGTGAGGAGTTTCTTGAAATTGTAGAGAAGCCAAGCAGGTCCTTAATGAGGAAGCTCTTGTACAGAGTTGAAGCTACTGATTTCTTGGACATTCCACCTCTCATAATTCAGGTAATTCAATTTATACTCTTACTATTTCTTAGTTACTATGTGTTCTTGGAAATTAGAACTATTCTAGTTATTTCATTGTTTTTAAGTTTTCCCTTCAAATTTAGATATTTTATAATTATGTTTAATTTTATGATAAATAAATTACGGAAAAATGGAGGAATATTAACGGATTTACTACTAAACCAATACTGGAAAAATGGAGGAATATTATTAGGATTCTTATTCATGTAGTATTCAATATACATATAGTATAATGGAGAATGAGATTTCTCTTTCAATCATATACTCTACTTGGTTCTCCTCTTTTCCCCAATTAAGAATACTACTGGAATATATTTATTCCCTTTGACCGCTTTACTTACCTTTTCTGTTTTATTTTTATTACATTTTCTGTAATATCAATAATTAACAACTTATACAGTAGTACTTTATGCTAATTAACGTAAATTTCATAACAGGTGACGAATCTCCGATGCGGAGGCATGATTCTCTGCACCGCTATTAATCACTGCTTATGCGACGGCATTGCCACGTCGCATTTTTTACATTCCTGGGCCCACATCCACCAATCATCTACTCCGTTATCGGTCCCACCGTCCCATTCTCGCCACGTGCTCAAAGCCCGTTGCCCTCCTCAAGTCACCTTCTCACACCCTGGATTTACCAACATTGCCCCTACTAATGAACCGAATCCCCAAACAGGCCCCAACATTTTCAACTTCTTGCAGTCTCAGCCCCTTGTAACTTCATCCCTAACATTCTCCCCCTCACAGATCCTCCACCTGAAAAGACATTGCTACCCCTCTACCAAATGCACCACCTTTGAGGTCCTTGCGGCCCATACATGGCGCAGCTGGGTCCGATCCTTAGGGCTACCCCCGTCGTTTCAAGTCAAACTCCTCTTCTCCACCAACATCAGGAATAAAATGCGACCGGAGATGCCACAAGGGTATTTTGGGAATGGGTTTGTGCTAGCATGCGCCGAGGCCAAGGTTAAGGAAGTAAATTCACTTAACCTGCACCATGGAGTGAAGTTAGTGCAACATGCAAAATCAACGATTACCGATGATTATGTTCGATCCATGATCGATTTGCTGGATGATAATAATGTAACGACAGATTTGTCGGCAAGTTTGGTAATCTCACAATGGTCGAAATTAGGGTTGGAAGAGTTGGATTTTGGTCAAGGAAAGCCTCTTCAAATGGGTCCCCTATATAGTGATATATATTGCTTGTTCTTGCCCGTTGCTCAAGATTCTGATGCTGTTAGGGTTCTTATATCGATGCCAAGTAGTGTGGTCGATAAATACGAATTCTACATGACCGAACTTGATGAGATTGTTGAGAATGGAGATGCAAGTAATCACTATGAAGTAGAGAATTTGAAGATGGTTTCTGTTTAGAACAATGTGTGATTGATTTTAACGTTCACATTGTTGATTATTGGTCAACTTTTGTATGTGATCAAGGTGCAAGAATGTGCATTTCAATTATATGTATACATTATATCATACTAATTAACTATATCATGTCATTAATAATATAGTTAAAATACCCTTGTGTGATTATATTATAATCAAAAAATCCAAACAATATAAAGTTAGAATTCACACCTAAAGATTTCTCATCAAAATATTGAGGTTATCATATCAAATTAATTAAATAATACCATTAACAAATTTAATGTCCACTGCTTTATAGATAGGAGTAGGAGTATAATCATTCTTGACAACTTTTTCTTCTTCCAAATAAATACTAAAATTCTAATTAATTTTGGTATGCCGACATTCTTCTTTTAGCGTTACGAAAAATAATAATAATAATTAATTGAATTGTAATGTGCCTGCCTACAGCCTACCGTCTTCTCAATTGAGTTCACACACGTAGGAAAGAAAGCATTTTGTCTCTTAAATCAAAAACAAATAAAATAATAAATAAAGATTAGTGATGATCAAACACTTTTAAGTATAATAATACTCCTACTCCTACTACACTAGTAGTAGTACTAAACAGCAGCATTGCTTTTTAGTTGTCCTCTTAATTAATTCATGAATAAAGAAATAAGCATGAAATGTATTCATTAATCAATAAGGGTTTACTTAGGCCCAATTTGTGATGGACTAGCCCAATTTACTAATGGCCCATCTCATTGAATGTTTTTATAAGAATCATGCATGCATGGATCTCCTTTTGGGCTTCAATTCAAGGCCCACCAACATAAGAATACCAAATTCAACTCATGCATATATATATGTTTTGCATGGAAATGGATCGGAGTAATTATTAAAACATGCATGCAGTTTGAAAACTATACAGTAAAAACCTAGTACGTAGTATTCAATAAGTTCTTGTTAAAGGAGGAAAACAAGGCAAATACCCTAAATCTCCGGATCTTGCTTTGCTCTCCTTAGGAATTAAACACCTACTACCTATATATATATACCCTCAGCAAGCAAGCTCTATTATATATTACCTGTGCACAGTGACGGAGCCAGACATTTGCTCATGGGGGGTCCAAAATAGTTACTCCATCCTTCTTCTTTTTTACGCGTTTTTTAGAATATATTTGAGTGTAAAATAATAGAGCCGTTGCAAGAAAAATAGAGGGAGTAATTTTAATTTAGAAGTTCATGAGAGTTTTAAAACAAAATAACAGTTAAATAGTACTAATGTAGTACTCAATCAAAATACTATTTTCATTATGGTGAATATCTAAAGACAAAATTTCGTAAACAAAAGTCAATAGTGAATATTTGAAAATGAGAGAAATTTTTATCTGCATGTTATGAAATTGGAGGTCGGAATCATGTAATGGTATCGCCACATATCAAATTTGGAGGAAAAAAATACGATCATTTATAATTTTAGGATTTGATTATAATATAATTTTTCAAATATAAGTATATAGGAATATATATTTAATCCTTAATTATTGTAAAATTACTATATAAAAAAAAAAAAAAAAAAATCTTACCCGGGCCCAATGGCCCCCCTTGCCCCATTGTGGCTCCGTCCCTGCCTGTGCATGTCCCCTTACATTAGAATGAGACTATTGTAATATTATTCGGTGAGTTTACTATCAACGAGACATATGGAGTATCTATCTTCCATAAAAATACTATTGAATGATAATATTGCATATTCTTTTTTGTTCAGATTAATTGTCTCCGTACACATTCCTCTGTACATATATACTCTTGCTGTAATTCACATTTTAAAGAAAACGACATGCATGCATGCATTCTGCAATATATACTGTTTATCTTTTATTTTGCTTCTCACTCATCAAATTCAACATGAAAACATTATCATCATCGTAGATTCCGTGAGATAATTGTAAAGCTCAAATAGATTTAAAGCTAGCTATGTTAAAAGCTACTACGCAACACATATATATACTTTGATATCTGATCAACTTTAATAATAACCTTTTTCTCTTTATACATAACCTAACCTTTCTGCTGCTAGCTGCTTCTCAAAATAATAAAACTACTAATTAAAAAAACACACATGTATATACAACCCTAAACCTGGATTTATATAAGGAGCATGGACATGACATTTGACAGAAAGGAAATTTATGTCCTCTTGATTCAAATCAACATCTTATACATGTGTTTTCCCCTTTAATTACCCCTTTCCTTTTTCTATTGAAACTCTATACCCTCCTATCATAAAAGCTGTTAGAACTGGAGCCAAAGTTTGAGAAACCTGCACAAATAACAATAAATAGAAACGAAAGTTAATCGCTGCGCCGTGGACGAACCACTGCCCTAAAAGCTATTTCCGGCAGACCCTTGGTGCCAAGTCTCGATGCCGAAAACACTCTCGAAGGTTAACACAGCACTCGATTAAGCGTGCACTCGCAAAATCGAGTTGGAGACGATTTCTAGGAGGGGAAGATGACCGAAGAAAAGAAAGGAAAACTGAGGAGGTATAGAATGAATTGGGCGGCTGAATTCTATGATTATGCGGCTGACTTGTGTTTTTCCAAAGTCCACAAGCACATATTTATATAGGAAAAATACTTAACCTAATTCTATTAGGATAGATATAAGAAAAAGCCCACAAACCCACACGTAACTTGCCCACCAAGTCACTTAAATAAATGTGGGAAAAATATAATTACAATTAATTCTTTTAATTTCCAACAATCCCCCACAAATGAAAAGAATTAATGAGGAAAGAAATATTGATGCGTAGATACAAATATCTTTCGATTTGAATTTGTACGTTAGTGATGTAGGCAACATATAAATCTCAAAAGTGCTTTACAGCTTGAACTTTATGAGCTCATAAGTATACCCCCACAACACACATCATTTCTTAGGAAGAAAAATACGTCTCCGCGATGACAAATAAGGTCAAATCAATACCTTCGATTCTCGTGTATGCTCTAGAAAACGCATTTCATAGAAGACAAACTCTTCACATACACTTAGGTGATTCTATGAAAGTGCAATCGCCAAGGCACTAAATATATTATACTCATATAATATACCAGAAATGTTTCGCAAAACATAACTGCAAGAATCATTAAGAGCAAAAAATGCTCAACCTCAAAACATCATAGTACAATCGAAAATCCACCGCAGTAGGATTACCTCGTCAGGCAACGATTCGTCTATGTCCAGAGTTCTCCGCAGTAGAACCAATATAGCTTACAGCTATTTCCAACTAACTGTAATTAACACGAGTTGGTACATATACAAGATATAAAATAAAGATAAGATAACACAGTTTCGTTTGACCTGTTAGGTTTCCACCATGTTACCTTTCTTCATTCAATATCTTCATTCCAATACCGGCTGCAAGTTCTTGCACTTGACGCTTTATGAGAGCTTTGGTGAAAGGATCCGCCAGATTCCTTTCTGACTTTACAAAGTCAAGAGAAATAACACCATCTCCAAGCATTTCTCTCACCACCGCATGTCTCACCCGGATATGTCTCCGTTTGCCATTATACACGCTATTCTTCGCAACAGATATAGCAGACTGTGAGTCACAGTGAAGAGAAATAGGAGCTTCAGAATTCTTACCCAATGGTATGTCAGCTAGCAACTCTCGCAACCATTTCGCTTCATTGCTCGCAAGTTCCAATGCAATGAACTCAGATTCCATGGTTGAACTAGCAATACAAGTCTGTTTTCCAGATTTCCAAGACACAGCACCCCCACCAAGCGTGAATACAAATCCACTTGTGGAGCTTACCTCATCACTATCTGAAACCCAGTTCGCATCACAATATCCTTCCAACACCTCGGGAAAACAGGAATAGTGCAAGCAAAGATCTTTGGTTCCCTTCAAATACTTCAACAAACGATATAACGCAGTCCAATGATCGTTACCGGGATTATGAGTATATCGACTCAATCGACTTACAGAGTAAGCAATATCAGGCCTAGTACAATTCATCAGATACATCACACTCCCTAAAATCCTAGCATACTGTTCTTGAGAAACAGGCTCACCATCATTCTTCTTTAAATGCAAACTAGGATCATAAGGAGTTTTAACAGGAACCAGATCACTGCAATTAAATCTATTTAACACTTGTTCCACATAATGAGACTGACTCAACACATATCCCTCCTTAGACTTTACCAATTTAATACCAAGGATGACATCAGCCTCTCCCAAATCTTTCATATCAAAAGCAGAAGACAGATATGCTTTTGTTTCCATCACAATATCAAGACAAGTGCCAAAGATCAACATATCATCCACATATAGACATATAAGCACACAATCCAATCCGAGGGTTTTGGAATAAAGACATGACTCAGAACCATTTACTACAAACCCATTCATCAAGATAGTATTATGAAACTTTTCATACCATTGTATAGGAGCCTGCTTCAAACCATACAGAGATCTTTTCAACTTACACACTTTATTCTCCATCCCAGGTACCACACATCCCTCAGGTTGATGAATATAAATCTCCTCATTAAGATCACCATTCAAGAAGGCAGTTTTCACATCCATTTGGTGCACAACAAGACTGTGAATAGAAGCTAAAGCAACTAACGTTCTAATGGCAGAAATACGAGCAACAGGAGAATAAGTGTCAAAGAAGTCAACATCCTTTTTCTGAGAATATCCAACTACCACAAGCCTTGCCTTATACCTATCAATCGAACCATCGGGTTTTAACTTCTTCTTAAAAATCCACTTCGATCTAATAGGTTTGCATTTAGCAGGCAAGTCAACTAGTTCCCAAGTATGATTATTAGTGATAGACTCCAGTTCACTTTGTATAGCCTCCTTCCAAAGAGGAGCATCTACACTAGACATAGCAGCTCTATACGAAATAGGATCATCACTAATCATAAAAGCTGACACCACATAATCATCAATCAGATCAGGATGCTCAACAACAAAAGCAGTAATGAAATCAGTACCAAATGAAGTTTCAGTTCTCTGTCTCTTACTCCTTCTCAGTTCTGGGGCTGCTTCAGACTCTCGAACTAATCGATCAGAAGGCTCAGCTGTAACATTCTCGGATGAACTAGGCACATTCTTAACGAACAGATTAGTCTTCATTGGAAAAACATGCTCAAAAAACTCAGCATCTCGAGATTCACAAATAGAATTATCACACAGAGATAAAAAACGATAAGCAGCAGAATTCTGAGCATAGCCAATAAATACGCAGTCAAACGTCTTGGACCCAATATTCACCTGCTTTGGATCATTCAACCTCACCTTAGCTAGACACCCCCACACTCTCAAAAATTTCAAAGTAGGAGCAAAACCTTTCCACAACTCGTAAGGAGTCTTATCTAACTTCTTATGAGGTACTCGATTAAGAATATAACATGCAGACAAGACAGCTTCCCCCCACATACTGATAGGTAAACCCGAACTTAACAACATAGCATTCAACATGTTCTTAAGAGTTCTATTCTTCCTTTCAGCAATACCATTCTGTTCAGGGGAGTAAGGAGCAGTAAATTCATGAATTATTCCATTCGTCTCACAAAAATCTCGTAAGAACAAGGTACTATATTCTCCTCCTCTGTCAGATCTTAGTCTCTTAATCTTCAAATTCAATTGATTCTCTACTTCGGCTTTATATCTAATAAATGTGTCAGCAGCCTCATCCTTAGTCCTCAAAAGGTATAACCGAGTGTATCTAGAGAAATCATCAACAAACGAGATGTAGTACATTTTTCCACCTCTACTAACAGTGCTTCTAAATTCTGCTAAGTCCGTGTGAATTAGCTCAAGAAGAACAGAAGATCTATGTTCTACTGCCTTAAAAGACTTCTTAGCAAACTTTGCTTCTACGCATATTTCACATTTACCATCATCCTTGAGAGATAGAGCAGGAATAAGACCCATAGAGCGTAATTTCTTAACAGAAGCATAATTCACATGTCCAAGTCTACCATGCCAAACATCTAGAGACTCAACCAAGTAAGCAGAAGAAGAAGAAGAATTTTCATTCAAAATTTCAGAGGCCACATTGAGTACAAATAGACCATCAGACAAATACCCCTTTCCAACGAAATCTCCACCCCTAGTTATCACAACTCTATCAGACTCAAAGACAAGCTTCAATCCAGCCTTACTCAATAAACCCCCAGACACAAGATTTCTACGCATGCTAGGCACATACATCACATTACTCAAACTTAAAGTTTTTCCAGAAGTGAGCTTGAGGAGGACCTTTCCCTTGCCGAGAACACCGGCCACGCTTGAATTTCCCATGTAGACGCACTCCCCTTCGGCTGCATCTTCAAACTCAAGAAACATACTTTTGTTGGTGCAGAAGTGCCTAGAAGCTCCAGTGTCCAGCACCCAATCCTTCTTGTTTTCCACCATATTGGCTTCGATCACAGCAGCAATGACTTCATCAGCTTCTGCCAGGTTCGCCTGATTTGCAGGCTTAGGAGCAGGTCGGAACGGCTGTTTGTTGGGACCTTGCTGACGCTTATTGCATTGATAGGACTTGTGGCCGGGAGCTCCACAAGTGTAGCATGTCACCTTCGACTTCATAATCTTCTTATCGTTCTTGAAATTTGGCTTTTTCTCATCATATTTTGCCTTCTTAAAGGCATGAGATTTTCCTGTTCCTGAACCACCACCAGATTCAACAAGATTAGCCCTCGAAAAATTCAAAGAGATAGAGGTCTTATCTTTGAGGCGATTAGCTTCCTCGGTGCGCATGTGACTGATGAGCTCCTTGAGAGTGAAGTCTCGTTTCTTGTGCTTGATCAGGTTCCTATAGTCGTTCCACGATGGAGGCAATTTTTCAAGCAACACATTTGCCTTCAGTACTTCGCACATTTGCATTCCTTCAGCCACAACTGCAGCAGCCAGATTTTCGTACTCGTGAAGTTGCTCCATTAGTGGCTTGTCATCCATTAACTGGAACTGCATCCACTTTCCCACGACGTACTTCTTCAGCCCTGCATCATCTCCTCCGTATTTTGATTGAAGGGCCTCCCATATTTCTTTCGCAGAGCGAAAATCCACGAACAAATCAAACAGGCTGTTGGACATATGATAGAGGAGATGTCCACGAACAGCCTTGTTATCCTTCTCGTACTTGACTGCATCAGTTTTTTGTTCCGGTGGGGGAGGAGGTGTGTCATTACCGCCGTCAGCAGTCAGTGCAGCGACAGAGGGGGCATCTTCGAACAATACGTAGTCAATCTCCAACTGTTCAAAGAAGATAAGCAGTTTCTGCGACCATCTCTTGTAGTTCGAACCATCAAGGGACTCCAGCTTCGACAAATCAGACAAGGTACGGTTTGACGAGGCCATGAATAGCTTTTAGAATGTTAGAACTGGAGCCAAAGTTTGAGAAACCTGCACAAATAACAATAAATAGAAACGAAAGTTAATCGCTGCGCCGTGGACGAACCACTGCCCTAAAAGCTATTTCCGGCAGACCCTTGGTGCCAAGTCTCGATGCCGAAAACACTCTCGAAGGTTAACACAGCACTCGATTAAGCGTGCACTCGCAAAATCGAGTTGGAGACGATTTCTAGGAGGGGAAGATGACCGAAGAAAAGAAAGGAAAACTGAGGAGGTATAGAATGAATTGGGCGGCTGAATTCTATGATTATGCGGCTGACTTGTGTTTTTCCAAAGTCCACAAGCACATATTTATATAGGAAAAATACTTAACCTAATTCTATTAGGATAGATATAAGAAAAAGCCCACAAACCCACACGTAACTTGCCCACCAAGTCACTTAAATAAATGTGGGAAAAATATAATTACAATTAATTCTTTTAATTTCCAACAAAAGCTTCATACAACCTTTCTTTTTGAAAATAATAAAGCTTAATTTATATATGAAGCTTAAGAACTACGTTTCTGCAGGCTGGTTATTTCAAAATTTTGAGATCGATGATTATTACTCCCTCTATCTCTTCCTATATAAGTGACCCAAAGGAAGAGACGGAGGGAATATAACATAATGACGAGTGTTATTACAATGTGATTGATGAGCCAAAAGGGAAATTAATTAATTTGCAGGTATATTTATATGCATGTGATCAGTTTAAATCAAAGATTAATTAATACATACATGAAAAATTATAAAAGTAGAATTAATAAAAAAAAAAAAAAAAAAAAAACAGATTGAGTTGAGAAATAGTACTATATAAAAGCATATATTCTCTTCTCTTCTCCTACTGGAATGGCTTTGTCTTGTTGTTAGACACCTTTATGTCCCGCAAACTTTAGACCTCCTTTTAAGGGTTTTGCCAAATTTATCTATCTAACTTTAATTAATTAATTAATTAATTTAACCCCATTTTATAACTAATACTATTCTTTTATCAACCTCCTCTCTATCTCTAATTCTTTTTATACTAATATCAATATCAATTGCTTGAGTGCTCAAAAGAAGAATAATAACAATAATAATTAACTATTATTAGTGGGATGTGTTTCTTCCTAGATTCAAGAGACATAAATTGGGGATGGCCGGTGACCAAAAACATAAATAAATTTATTTCCTTCAAAAGTTAGCTTTTCACCTAAATGAAAATGAAATGGTAATTAGTTTTTACATATTGATTACCAATAAGATCAATCGTTAATTAATGTCAATTAAGAAGTAAATAGATAAGCTTTTGTCATTGTCAATATATATACCTTTTGTTGAATCAGATATATGTATTTAAAATTATCACAACTACTATACAAGCTTTAGACCTAATATATATATAATCACGCTTGATATGGCCTTTTCATTATCTTTTCGATATAAATAAAAATAAGAGGCTCTTAAATTTATACAAAAAGATGAAACTATAGAAAAGAAGTGGGTGTAAATTAATGTAATCTCGATCCCTCAAAAAAAAAAAAAAAAAAAAAAAAAAAAAAACTAGAAAAAGAAAAGAAAGAAAAGAAAAGGAGGGATATCTGTATCTGTATCTGTAAAGTAATTAGGAGACGTGGGGCTTTGACTTTGAAATTGACTCATTAAATCTCCAGCTCCCAATAATTTTATTATTTAGTGATCGATGTTAATTCTTAATATTAATTGGTGCCGTATTAATTAATTTCTTCAACATATATGTCTAATTGTAGAGTTATTTTTTCCTTAAAAAAATTTCACAAAGCAAAAGAATATGCTCTTCTCATCTGACAGCTGCTTTTCATTATTTAGATTATAGTAGTAGATTAATAATAAGTGAAATTAATAAAGATTAATTTCTTGTTTAAACTGTACGTTTTCCAGGCTAAAGTTTTATTAATTTACTATAAACTATGTCCATATCGGTAATGATAATTAATTGGTTCTTTTTAGGTGAGTGAGTACATATATTAATTTATTCGCGGATCGGACGACCTATAATTCGGTTATCATTAATTTACCTTACTAGTGCTATATCATCAACTTATTATAATGAATATGCATATAATTAATACGCTCATCCCATAATATAAATATACTCCATGTGTTTCACTCGAAATGATCCGTCGTCTACATTATTTTACACTTACATATATTTAAGAAATACTATGCTATTTTGAGTGGTCATCTTGCATGCGTGTACGTATATATGCAATAGTTGCTGCATTTTTAAATTTATCCTTTGAATTTGATCGAATTATATATGAAGATGAAAATGTTGGATCCAAATAAGAGCAGGCAAAGAAGCAGAGTGCATGTGCTACTATACACACATTTATTTGGTTTCACAATTTTCAGCTTTGCTCTAAAATTGAACGGCTGAGCTAATATATACTTTTGATCACTAGCTGTATACTTATTAAGTAGTTGAGTTCTTACATATCCAAATTATAGATGATCATTCCGTTGAAGTTGAGACTCTCCAGATTCATTATATATATGATGATGATTAAGTTAAACGTGTAAAGTGTGGAAACTAAAGTCACTTGGTTTGGAAGGTTAGTTTTTGCTCAAGATGGACCATGGTTTGAAATTATAGTTTTTGATCGAATGAGACAGAAGGATCGAATACTTTGCGATCGAGATGTGGAACAAACCAGGGAGGGAGGAAGAGATCAGAGAGAGAGAGAGAGTACGTTTAAAAGAATTAATAGTGTACTATATATATACTGTATATTAGTAAGGTTAGGAGATGATAAGCTGCATAAGCATGGGTGTATGTATGGTCCTCGATCTACTAACATGGATGGTGAAAAGAAAAGAAAATAGATTATATATTAAAAGGTAGCTTAAAATAAATAAAGCCAAGCCCCATACCTCCTCTCATCCTCTACTTTTCCTCTGATTTGAAATCTTATATATGGGCCCTCCTCTCCTCTCCTCTCCTCTCCTCTATATATATTCACTTGTTTTTTTCATTTTCATTTTCATTTTCAATCTCTTCTTATTCTCAACATACAGCTTTAATTTTATTTTATAATTTAGTACTAGTACTCAGAGCAAATGGACAAATTACATGAGAATCTGAGATCAGAAGAAACCAAAGATCTTTTAATTTATTAGTTTTGTAAGAGTTCATTCTATAATATAATGTGTCATTAATTAACCATATGCATGTATATATAGTTAAACAGATTCAAGTTAACTCACTCAAGAAAAGAACAAGGATACTAGAGACTAACTAAACATGGCAAGTTTGATTATAAACTAGACCATCATGAATTAATTTGTATAATTATAGAATGTGAGTGTGTATATATAATTAAGTATGCACACAGTCGAGTCGAGTGCAGGGATATGATATACTACCTCTATCTCATTAAATTAGCCTCATTTGTTGTTTTGACTTTTTCGGCACGCGTTCACCGAAACCTAGTACGGGTTTTACGATATAGTTTTGAAATATTATTTCTTTTACGGGATAGCCCGACACTCGTAGTATCCCGTAAAAGAAATAATATTCCAATATTATATCGTAAAACCCGTACTAGGTTTCGGTGGAAACGCGTGCCGAAAAAAGTTACTATTCAAATGGGGCTAATTTAGTGAGATGGAGGTAGTATACTCTACTAATTAGTAGCAAATAATGGTGCAATTATAGGCTAAAAATATGATTCAATAATCATTTTTTCTGAATTATTATATAGACAAAAGAAAGGGACTTTTTGAATACAGGTGTATATCACAATGTACAGGAAATGGCTGCTTACCTTTTCTTGCTCGCCACTACGTAATTATTTTTTATTTATATATGTATATGTGTTCTTAATTAATTATTTAATCATATTATATAGTGGTATTAAATTTATGAGTATTATATTGAGAGCTAGCTAGCTTTCAAGTTTCAAGAAGGGCCGGGTATTGATCGATCTTGGTGCTATTTCCATCGCACAAACCTAAAAAGTTTTAGGGGTTCAGCGGCAGAATTACTTATTGAACTAATACTAGTATTCTATGGCTACTTTAATTTGTGAGAAAATATATATGGTAATGATAATTAGATAAAGGGGAAAAAACTAAATTAGCTTTTTTAGGGTTAAGGTTCTCACGTGCTAATTAACATGCATATAAATCGATCGAGTGTTGAAAGATTAATTAATTATTACTATATATCATCCTCTCTCTATATATATGTAGTTGGCTCGGCTGTTACGAAAAGTATAAAATTGATTGCCCAATTAGTGTTACTTCACTTTCCATCAACAGATTTTATCTGTCCAAATCAACAATATAGCTAGATAAACATGCATGCATATATATTAAAGTGAATGATTACCCTCTCGTCTTTTAGCTATAGGAATTATATAGTATAAGGATTTCCAAGGAACCTTAATTCCAACTTAATTGATGTAATAGTTGTTTACAATATATCACTACAACCGGAGTAACAACTTACTGTATGTGATTATAGGACTCATGCATACTAGAGCTAGAGTGTCCTATATTATTATCTTATTGGGAGTCGACGGACATACACTCTTACGTATGTATGTCCGATAAACTAGGAGAAAGATAATCACGAAATGTTGTGGCCGTGGAAGATACCTATGTACTGATATTCGCTTAAACACAACTTATTCCATCAATAAATTTTCTTTAGTAAGTCACTCTTGAACATTTTAAACTAACTATAGTAGAATATATAGATGTAGTCTTGGAAGTATATATTGAAAGAGATTCTTCTTAGAACTCAATATATATATATACTCCGTACTATAAAACCTGGATGAAGCAGAGCAGCAGCTAGTGGCTTAGTAATTAATTAATGGTAAACATAGAAGTTGATGCATAGAAAGAAGCCAAGAACAAAATCCAATAATTATCATTGAAGAATAGAGATAGATAGGAAATTATAAGTAATAATTATGATGTCATAGAAAGGTCAATTTGACATCATTATATATAATCATCATAAAAAAAAAAAAGAAAAAAAGAATGGGTGTCCTTATATGGCATGGGCACTCTACCAATTTGTCCTTTCCAAAAATTTCAAATTATAATCATATTGTCTCACTACTCATTGTATTTTATTTATTATTTATTGTTTGTTTGGGTGTGTATGTACTTATATACTATATGCTCCAATTCCCTTCCTAGATAGCTATACATGTGTATAACATATGCATGTAGATTGTTGGAGTATATGTAATTTGGAGCTAGCTCCCATTGACCTAGCTAATTATTTCTCTCTATTTTTACATTTTGCTCTTCATTGCTATATACTACTCCACTACTCTTTCCTTTGCATCTAGCTAAGACGTTATACTTCTTGAATATATATATACTAGTGTAAAATACAGAATATATGTATACTTATTTTTGTCAAACATAATTAAGTTGATGCATGTGTAAGATACAAGGGATACAAATGAAACATACATAGATAGATAAGGGATGACCAAACTAACTAATAGACAAGGACTAAATAATCTCTCTCTCTCTCTCTCTCTCTCTCTCTCTCTCTCTCTCTCTCTCGCTATATATATGTACATATAGGAGTATGTGTGTATGTATTTTGATGAGCATATATGGCATTATGTTAGTTTGGTGGTGAATGGTGATGTAGTACAGTACAATGCATGCATACACATATATGTGTAATTTTGTATGTATATAGTGTTGAATGAATGAATGTGGGTTGTTTGTAGTATTTATTATATATAGTACTGTATGATGTATGCATATAGATATAGTAGAGTAGAGTGTAGAATTGCAGTATTTATTTTGATGCATAAAATTCCTCAACATATGATATGTCAGGAATTTTCGCACGCTTGGTTTGGCTTGGCCCAACTCAAAAAGCTAGTGCATATGCCAATTGCCAGTGGCTCAGCCTCTTCGATTCTCTTCTTTGACGCTTGCTCGCTTTATTATTTCTTTTTTATTTATAGTACATATATATAATTTCTTTTCTTTTTTGCATATATACTTGATCAAATTAACTTGATTAATTAGTGAATAATAAAAACTAACGAAGTTTTGTTGTGGAGTGGATGATGCATGATGATAAGAGAATAATTAATTACCTTTCTGTAATGATTACTGATTGGTGATGATAAATACTCCCTCCGTCCTTAAATAAGTGTCCCGAGCCGCCATTTTGTGCAAACCAAGGAGAAGGGTAAATTGACACTTATGCCCTTAAAATCCTTGATTATTTATTTATTTATTTTTGTCTTTATCCCACTTTTAGATTTTCAAGAAAGGGTAGTTTTGGTAGTTTTGTGTAATTTTTGCTTGGAAAAATGTGATAGGACACTTATTTAGGGACAAAATTTTTGGCGGCTCGGGACACTTATTTAAGGACGGAGGGAGTACAGAGTAGTATGGTTTACGTCAGATGAGGTCATGGGGCGGTAATTTTATACTCCATGTAATCTTGCTGTGCCCTTTCAACTTTTTTTCAAAAGAAGAAAGTGCAGGTCTTTTTTAGTTAATTAATTAAGTAAATGAAGGAATTGAATTGGACCACACCAATTTCAAGTGATTGATATACTTATTGGAAGATAAATGAGCTAGCTCCTCTTCTCTCTTCTCTTTTCTATGTGGTTCCACAGCACTTGATATGAATATGATGGCCCAATACAATACTACTTACTACTCCTATAAAGACTGCCTTGCAACATGTGGGGTGGGGTGGGGGATCATATCATATCGGAACAAGAGAGAGAATATACTACTAATATAGTAGTATATATTAACTAGAGAGAGAGAGAGAGAGCTAGAGAGAGCGCATGGCAGCCATCATTTCTTTGTACAGAACCTTGGGATTGAAGGGAGAGGGAGCTTCTTCATCATCATCATTCCATACTGTAAGCATATATTTATTATATCAGCTGCCCTAGCTCTGATTCAAATATATACTTATATATATAACTCATCACAGTTAATAAAGAGAGAGAGAGAGAGTGATGATTATTGATTGGTTGTTTTGATTGTATATTGATGGTGTGTTTCTTTGTTTTGAAGGCTGCAGGTTTATATATATATTGATGAGACATTGAAGAAAGCAAAGGAAGAATTGCGGGAGAGAGTAGCTTAATTAGAGAGAGAGAGAGAGAGAGAGAGTTTCTCTCTGCTATCAAGCTGTTTATTGTAGCTTAATTAGCTTTCCTTCCTCTTTTTTTATACATATATAAAAAGTTATATTATTAGTAGTATCTATTAATCTTGGGATTTTCATCAAGCTAGGTAGGGGAGGTTTATATAAAAATTAAAAGGTCGTCATTCATATTAATGGAGTCTGCAAACACCCATCATCACCTCCAAGATCAACTTGTTAGCTCTTCTGCTGCTGCTGCTGCTTCTTCTTCTTCTTTACCAACTGCCATTAATCCTTCTCTCTATGGTTTCCCCACTTCTCATGCTTCTTGGCCTCCTCCTTCCTTCTTGTAAGTCCTCTCTCTCTCTCTCTCTCCCCAGCAGTTGCTTGCTTCAAAAATGTTTTCTTTATGCAAATTAAAACAAGCTAGCTAGAGCCATGTATCCTTTACCTTTTTCTTGTACATATATATATGAAACCATGGGTGATTTGATGTCCATCCATGGTTCCAAAAAAAACTCACCCGAACTAGGGTTTATATATAATCCATGGTGTTGAAATTTGCACAGGAACTCCTCGAATAATTGGTTGACCTCATATCCAATTGAAACAAAGCAGCAGCAGCAGCAGCAGTTATACAGCATGGCTCCAGAGTTGAGCTTCAACTGGGGGATTAACATTAATCATCAACATTCGGAGCAAGAAGAATCCAGGATGATTAAGGATGAACTAGCTGAGCATTACTATCGTAACTACTCGGAGATCTTAAGCAGCAGCAGCTGCCCAGCTCATATTCAACATAATAATAATAATAATCTCCAAGCAGCTGGAAACGACGTCGCCACCAAGTTCTTGCTCAAGTCCTTGTCTTCCTACGATAAGATTCCCGATTTCTACTCTACACCGAACGTGGGGTCTTTGGACATGAATTTGGAGGCATTGGATCTCCTTGCTTCCTCAAGATTCAGCAGTAATTCCCAGAATGAGAATGGGATATTGAGAGATGGATCCTTTTCTAACTATGCGGCCTTTGATCATCATCACATCCCATTTTATGCCTCCAATAAGGTGACCTACCTCCTCCTCCTTCTTCTTCTTTTTACGTACATGACTTGTTAGGATATACTCATGTGTTCTCCTTTTGAATTAATTAAGGTTAGTTAAGTTTCTGGTTCCATGTGTTTCAAGAATATATATTCAAACTCAAACAATAATTGTTTGGATTCAAATTTAGAAGCAATCATCGCTTTTGAATTTATATCAGGAATAGTACTGTTCAGGGGTAATTAAAGAAGCATATATAGCTACTACACTTTCCTCGATCTCAACAGGAAAAAAGAAAGAAAAATAAAACTTAAAAAAAAGAAGAAGAAGAAGAAGAAGAATAATTGAATTAATATTTATCAGTGATTGAAAACATTAAGCTAGCTTGCCAGGAACAAATTAATTCAATGCTTTATTATTTCCAAAAAAAAAAAAAAAGCATAGAAATGAGAAAGGTAGGAATCTTTTTTTGAAAGAAATTCTTTATTAGCTTAGCTGCATGCTTTTAAATTGTTTTTATTTCCCCCCTTCTTTAAATATATGATAGTAGTATGTATATTTGTTATCTTTCCCTTTCCTTTATATGAAAGGGGGTCTTCTCTTTTCTCCTTTCAAAGGCCTACTTCAGCTTTTTGCATTATATGTATTCACCTTTTACAAATCTTGAGCAGAAAAATTGAATCTTTTTCAGTGATGGATATTGACAAGAGGGCCATGCATTATAATTATTATGTTGAAGCTGAATTAACTTTACTCTTTCCTTTGAAATAATGCATCAAAGGTGTCATCAGCCTCAAGCAATGACAATATTATTGCAGCAGCAGAAGCTAAACGAAGCAACGCCAAAATGGAGCCAAAATCCCAAATTCAAAAAGCCCCCAAAAAATCGCGATTAGAAGCCCGCTCTTCCTGTCCACCCTTTAAGGTTCGTTCTCTTTCGGTTTTTTAAGGGATAGCTCTTACGTACTATAACACAAGCTTTAGAAAATTATTTGTACAGTTCGGAAGATTATACTAATATTCATTAAATTGATTGGTTGATGATGAATCTTTTAGGTGAGAAAAGAGAAATTGGGAGATAGGATTGCAGCACTTCAACAGTTGGTAGCACCTTTTGGCAAGGTATATACACTACGTAAAACATTAGCATTTTTGATTTTCTAGCACTATTGTTGTTATTCATCTACATATATACCTTTGCAAAAAACTGTTTCCAATTTGACCCTCCCTTAATAAGAAACAAGGGATATATACATACTGTAAAACCAATTAATAACTAGGGTTTCTTAAATACAGCAGTACAGTACCTACGAAACTGCCAAAGACTATATATCATCATTTATTACATGCATGCATGTACACAACTAGCTTATGCTTATTATCATGTATTAATTGTCACATGCATGAGACATACAGTATGTAACACCAGTTTAGAAGTAGTTCTGCAATAAAAAATCAGGTTGGTTAATTTTCTAGTTGAAAAGCAGTGGTACATATTTAATTAAACAAGATATAATTAAACAGTTGAAAGTAATGAGCAGAGGCAGCAGTCAAAAGTTTCATGCTTAAGTAGATAGTAAATTAGTTGTGATTCTGTTTAATAATTAATGTATGTTTTCAGACAGACACAGCATCGGTACTAATGGAGGCCATTGGATATATCAAATTCTTGCAGAGCCAAGTAGAGGTATGTATATATTGCATGTGTTAATTCAAACAAAACAAAACATTCTTCTTGGTACTTGTAGTATTTCCTTTTTTTTTCTACTATTTTATCTTCATTCATATACTGCATACTAGTATATGATATAGTATGATGTATGAGAGAGCATTGGGCATGGTAAAAGGTATGCCAATTAATAATGTAAAGTAAAAGACCTCATACGTACTATTGCTTTTTCTTTTCCCCTTAATTTTTCACTCTATGCAATGCAGACTTTAAGCGTTCCTTACATGAAGGCCTCACGAAACAAGCCCACTAGAGTAACCAAACTGCAGGTAGATATATATATAATCGCCATTTATATACCCTAACTTACACATGCATATATATTTATTAATCCTGATTTTATATATATATATGTACAGCAGCAGGGTCCAGTTGAGAATGAATACGAAGAGACGAAGCGTGACTTGAAAAGCCGAGGGTTGTGTTTAGTCCCGTTGTCCTGCTTGTCTTACATAACCGACGGTGGCGGAGCAACTGTTTGGCCACCGCCTCACTTTGGTGGCGCCACCTAGCTAGCTTAGAGATTTCGAATTTGTATGTGATTTCAATTGGTGATGCATGCATGCATGATGACTAAATTTGATTTAGCTAGTTAGATTTGAAAATAATGGAGCAAACTTGGTCATCCTACAAAAGAAAGGGAAAAGGAAAAGATTTTGGGGAATGGACCAAGTTTGATCCATTACTACTACGTACTTTATATACACTTGTCAAATTAAACTAGCTGTGATTTCTTCCTCCGATCCTACTCTACAGTCTCTACTCTACTCTAATCATAATTGCATTGTCGTCTCTCTTTAGCCACGTAAATAAACTAACTCGCTTACTCGACATATATATAGTCGAAATTCACGAATACGTTACGATTAATTTGATCAATCATTCAATCCCATTTATGCAATTCAGTTTAGGACATGCACACGACATATTAAAATAAAATTAATTAACTAACGTTACAAAATACTCCGCAAGTTGATAACACTATTGCAAGACTTGAAGGCTAAAAAACACAAATTAGTAGGAATTAATGATTTATGTTTTATTTGGGCCTGGGTCTTTGTCTAATAAATGGGCTTTCTTTTCTTATTTGGGCCTGAGCCTTAGCCTATAAATGGGCTTTGCAATTAAATACTAACACAAACAAAACAAAACAGAACAACACAACTCGCTCTCATTCTCATACGCACGCACAATTGATTGAGTAATGGCAGAAGTTCAGAGAAGACCTGGAAGACAGATGCCTCCGCCGGGCAGGGGGCCGCCGCCCATGCAGGCTGCCAGGCCCGCCGCACCTCGCCCCGAACCTATCGATCGTGAGAAGGTTCCTTTTCTTTTTCATTCCTTTTCATTTTAAACACTTTATCTAGGGTTTGCTTTCATTACTTTTACTTGCCGGAATAGGAAATGCATCTCATGTCTAAGATCGTATTATCATGAAACCATTGTAAAATTGAACACCTTGCTTTTTGATTCTTCAGTAGCTGGGAGGGACTTTCACTTTTGAATGCTTCACTTGGTGGAACTACTTAGAATAGGAAAAACTTTAGACTTGTTTTCAGCTTAAATTTTGCTACAACACAGTTTTACCCTTTACACTAGGTTGTATGATGAAAGAAAAATGCATCCTTCAATTACATCTCTTTTTTGTTGGGGCACTTGGCATTCTCTTTATCTTTCTAGCTTTGTATGTTTCATCAAGTAGCATTACAACTCTTTCTGTTCTTTCATCTTTGGAATCTACTTAGGACTTTAGTTTTCTTGTCATCTTCGTTAATTACACTCTTGTTGGTTTACTTATTGTTTTCCCCTTTTTCTGTGTTACAATGCTAATTTTGAGCTTCACCTTGTTTGGTTGCTGATTGCTGCACACAGACTTGTCCTTTATTACTTCGAGTTTTCACCAAGGTATGCTTCTCCATATTTGAAAAATAGTATGCTTTACTTCCTACTAGTAACTGTATGACACATTTAAGCATTTAATCAGGTTGGAGGCCATCATACTGATGAAGATTTTGCAGTGAGGGGAAAGGAACCCAAAGATGAGGTCCAAATATATACATGGATGGATGCAACCTTGCGTGAATTAACTGATCTGGTATGAGAAGTTGCTGTAGACATTTTCTTTGTTACTGTTTCCCACCCTCTTATCTCTCAAAGTAGTGTGCCTGTACTTCAGACTTGTATATACTTGCGTGACTTCTGAATTCCATTTTGGGCTGCAAGGAATTAAATTAGATTAGGCAGAATCAGGTTCTTTCCATTATTATACTTTTTTTTTTATTCGCGTTGTTATCAATCAAATGGCACTCCATTAACTATTGAGACTGTAACTGGGTACATCTCTGTAAAAAAAAATTGTAGATTGGAAACATCCATTGTGTTTCCTCTGTTTGTGTTACTTGGTAATCTCAAGCTTTAGCATCAATTATTAGGTCAACAAAAAGTCTGTGCCCTGTTTCCCTTATGATTTTGCTTCTATTCTCAATGGCATCTTTGAATGTCCTTCAGGTTAAAGAGGTAGCTCCTGAAGCAAGACGACGAGATGCTACACTGTCCTTTGCTTTTGTCTATCCCGATAAACGTGGTCGGTTTGTTGTTAGAGAGGTCAGTTTCTGTTGCCACACAATTGTGGGTTTGCATAACTCTCCCCCTTTTGTATCTTGGTAGCCCACGTTGCCTAATATATGTATTTTAGATATGATGATTTGGTTAACAAATATAAATCAGCTCGAGAGATGTTAAAAAAAAAAAAATAGAGCTGCCTTGTATGCAAAAGAAAGTTATTGATTCTGTGTTTGAGATTATTCCAATGTGTTGTGTAGGTTGGAAGAACCTTTTCTATCCCTAATCCAAGGCGCCCCGATAGTGGAGGCAAGGCATTGGGTGATCTTAACTTTCAGGTAACCTGATCTTCCACTGGTACATATATGTTAGGGTCAATGAAACCTGCAAACTTTTGAGGCTCTTAAGAGTAGATCATACCTAGAAGTGGTTTATTTTTATTTTACTTTATTATTATGTTAAGTGCAGTTTGAAGATTCTCAAGTTTTGACATGTGATTGCATATGCAGATAGGAGATTACTTGGATGTGGCAATCATCCTGACTCAGTAATCTTTTCCGGTGGTGGATCGTTGAAGCAACCAACAGTCGTCATTTGTTAAGAGTCTGAATTTAGGTCATGTTTGTAATATGATGATTGTTATGAGTAGGTATAGCTCTAGGGAAGAGATGTGAATTCGATTAAAGAATAGATCTCTACATATGACATGTATTCTACTTTCGAGTATATTAACTGGTCCTGGTCCTGGTCCGGTCCATTTGAATTGTTCTACTTCCCTTGATCTGATTCAGTAATTGTTCTACTTCTTCCCTTCATATGTTGAGTTGAGGATGTATTTGTAATGCAATCTCTGTGAAATTAAGCTGCTGTGTTGTGATAGATTAATATATAATTTGAAGGATTAGATTAATGAAATCTGTCAAAGTAAATGGTAGTGATTATCTGCATGTTTCCTTAACCACTACTACTAGTACTACTCCATATGCTAATTGTACAACCATCCAGGGATGCTACATAGTAGGAACAGTTTATTCTTATTAATTACAAAAGGATTAAGTGTTTGAATGCCATAATCACAGTATATGCATTGAAACCGTCTCTTAATTCTGTCCCAAATTTAATACTACTACGGTAAGATTCGATTCATTGTTTGCATAGAATTAAATTAGCCTAATCATTTACCAGTAGCCTAAATTAGTAAGTTAATTAGATTTACTGTTTCATTTGGGACTACTATTTATTTAGCCTAATCATTTGTTAGTAGCGTCGGCTATACTAACTAATTATCAGTAGGAATTAAAACTCTCAAAAACGGAAAAGAAAACAAAAGAAAAGAATTAATACTAATAAACAATGAATATGGCAGAACCGATCCGACCCGGATAACCAGATCGCTCTTCAAATCATTTCACTCTCTCTCTCTCTCTCTACCTCTCTCTCCTCTCACACACACGAGCACGCTGAGAGAAGGCGAAATCCACGTAGATTCACGTTCAGTGTGTGTATTCGTGAATCCAGATTTACACATTCACGAACATTAATCGAACGACAATCCGATATCTCCTTCTAAAGCAGTTGAATCGCATCAATGTGTGTACAATTTCACCGATTCAACTTGTGAGTTATTTTCAAGGTCTATGATAGGGCATGGCGATTAAGAGGGGATCGCAATCCGGCGGCAAGAGTAAAGGCATTGGATCTCGCTTTTTCGCTACCCTCCTCGTCTTTTTCTTCACATTGCTCGCTTTCTCCTTTCTACTCGTCGGCCGCGGCCTTTTCACCGCCGCCTCTTCCGGTACTTTCTTTTATTGCGCTGTTTCTGTTACTGCTTTTGGCGTTTTTTTCAGCTGCCAATCAATTGATTTCATTTTTTCGATTGGGGAGTCGTGTCATTAGTGAGGTTTGTGGATGTAACCGCACAGTTGGGGAATTTTGGAGTTATAGAACTGAGTTTATTTAATCTTGAATTTCGAGAACTAGTAGCTGATAAAAAGTCATAAATTGTGTTACGAGGAGCGCTTATATGAAATGAATGGTTCCTCTTCCTTTTGAGGGATTAATGTTCTTGGAATTGAAGCACTGGCGTTGATTAACTTTAATGAGATAGTATAATATGTATTCTGATTAGTACTAAATCGATAATGGTTTGTTAAAACTATAACATCAACTAGTAAACCTTGCACTTATTGTGTTCGGACGGTGCCCAGACTTGTGTTTGGTGATGCTGTTTGTGAGGAGTAGATTTGCTTCAACTGCAGTTAAACTATAGGCATGGGCATTTACTCTCTCAAAATTCTGATTTGAGATTTTGCTAATTCGGATCATGAAAGATTTGGAGAAATAGTGAATGGCTCAATTTTGTTCATTTTTTACGGATTGATCATACCGTATCATCAACAAGCCATTTTTGCTCGTTATTGCAATTAAAATGTACCCTAGTAGGACTTTTGTTTTAGCTACATTTCAGTGGACACTCTTGGGCCTTGGCTATAACGAATAGGTGCTGCTCTGGCCTGAAGTTGAATGATCACGGTTTTTGAGAAATATATTGGAGATGTTGCAAGTGCGGAAAATGTTCATAGGCATAGAATATACTATGTGTCCTGTTTCTGAAGGAAGCCTGTGTTAGATCTAGGGTAGAGGAGTCAAGATTTGATCAAGCCCATCTTTCAGATCTGTTATATATGTCGCATCTTTCCCTTTTGGTCATATGAAGCAGTGGATTCAATATTTCCTCTTTTAGTTCCTGAGCTTGCGCATGTATGGTCAACTGTTATTTTTCCTGTGGCTTGACCGTTAATGCTAACCTATAATTCTACAGGTCAAGATGATGTTTCAGTCGTTTCCAGCAGACAGGTATCCTTATTTTAACACCTTTATGTGTGACATGGTTTTGGTTTTTCTGATTCAGATGCATAGTTTAATGAGGAAGTGTTGCTTTTAGCAGGATTTAAATTGGAGAGAGAGGCTGGCGTTGCAGCATCTTCATTCTTTATTCTCTAAAGATGTAGGTTCTTAAATTTTGATAGAGAAATTTCACTTTGAAATGAACTGTACGTATGCTTCTGCATGCAGTTTCCACTGATCCGTTCATTCTTGTAGGTAATTGATGTTATCAATGCCACTACAAACGATTTGGGGCCTTTAAGTGTTGACTTTTTTCGAAAAGATAAACTGTCTGCCTCTTGGAAAGTAGTTGGGCACAAAACGACTGCTGATAATGCCACTTCGGCCGAGGTCAGCATGACGTAATGTTGTTATACCTAGTGGCAAAATGCATTATAAATAAAAATCCTAATTTTGTTTTCTTCTTCTATAACTAAAGACTGCTGGAGAAGTTTCGAAAACCAAGCAAGAAATAACTAGAGTAAAGGAGGAGCATACTTCAAATGGTATTGGTTTTTTTGCATGCACAGCATTTGATTCTGTTTCATTGTAGCATGAGTGTTTGACTAGCCCTTTCCCTGCAGAAGATCATTCCGTTTTCCTTGAGACACCGGCTAAATTGGCCCGGAGGGTAAGTACCAGGACTAGTTCCATTTCAGTCTCTGATTCATTGTTGTCCAATGAGAAAATTTTATCATTAGAAAAAACTTAGATTCTATATCTGCAAATGTCCTGTTCTACTCCTGTATTTCTTGGGTGTATATGAGCTATATCATGTTCGTGCAATATTTCTGCAGCAACTGAGAGAAAAAAGGCGAGAAAAACGTGCCACTGACTTGGTAAAACAAGATGATGAAGTAACTGTAAAGCTCGAAAATGCAGCTATTGAGCGTTCTAAATCAGTGGACTCAGCAGTTTTGGGGAAGTATAGCATCTGGAGGAGAGAAAATGACAACGAAAACACTGATTCATCTGTACGCTTGATACGCGATCAAATGATAATGGCAAGGGTGTATATAAGTCTTGCAAGGATGAAGAACAAGACTGATTTGGCCAATGAGTTACAGAATCGGCTTAAGGAAAGCCAGCGTTCTCTTGGAGATGCTACTGCTGATTCTGATTTAAATCACAGGTAATGGGTGTGTAGCATTAATACTATCTATGTTTATCAGCTGAATGTTAACTTCATATATTTGTACCTTGTTTAAGCATGAAATCTACTTTGGCAGTGCACCTGAAAGAATTAAACTGATGGGCCAAGTGCTGTCTAAAGCTAAAGAGCAATTGTATGACTGCAACCTGGTCACTGGGAAATTAAGAGCAATGCTCCAATCTGCGGATGAGCAAGTCAGGAGTCTTAAGAAGCAGAGCACATTCCTCAGTCAGCTTGCTGCAAAGACAATACCAAATGGGCTTCACTGTCTGGCCATGCGCTTGACAATTGATTATTACCTCCTCCCACCAGAGAAAAGAAAGTTCCCTCAGAGTGAGAACCTGGAAAATCCAAATCTTTACCATTATGCTCTCTTCTCAGATAATGTTCTTGCTGCTTCAGTAGTTGTCAACTCAACCATTATGAATGCCAAGGTACGAAATCTTTCTTTTCCATAGTTATACTAGATTTTGCCTTTGCTTTCTATTAAGATTTTGTTTTGACTTATATCAAGCGGTACTACAATTTTGCGTCAACTCTTCTTTAATACGTATTTAAGGGGATAAGTACATTTTGAAGAGCTGTTTTCTGGGATACTTATAGTTCTGTTTGACATGTGCAGAGCAGCATATCTGCTATTTTGGTTTAGCCACTTAAGACATGCCAATGATTCATTTCGACACATTGCTTTTATTCCTTAACAAATCATTTTTCTGACACTGTAGGACCCTGGGAAACACGTTTTCCATCTTGTGACTGATAAGTTGAACTTCGGTGCAATGAATATGTGGTTTCTCTTGAATCCCCCGGGTAAAGCTACAATCCATGTTGAAAATGTAGATGAATTCAAGTGGCTGAACTCATCCTATTGCCCTGTTCTACGTCAGTTGGAGTCTGCTGCTATGAAAGAATACTATTTCAAGGCGGCTCATCCTACCACACTTTCTGCTGGTTCCTCTAACCTCAAGTACAGGAACCCGAAGTATCTTTCAATGCTTAACCATCTGAGGTTCTATCTCCCGCAGGTTTATCCAAAGTTGGATAAAATTCTTTTCCTTGATGACGACATTGTTGTTCAGAAAGATTTGACTGGTCTGTGGTTGGTTGATCTCGAGGGAAAAGTAAATGGTGCAGTTGAAACCTGTGGTGAGAGCTTCCATAGGTTTGACAAATATCTCAACTTCTCCAATCCACATATTGCTAAAAACTTTGATCCCAATGCTTGTGGGTGGGCGTATGGAATGAACATGTTTGATCTAAAGGAGTGGAAGAAGAAGGATATAACTGGTATATACCACAAATGGCAGAACATGGTAAGACTTGTATTCCTTTTTAGAGTTATTATCATTGTTATTATTTGTAGTAGTATATATGGGTGATTATGTGTTGGTGGTGGGAGGGGGTGTGTGTTTCTAGTTAAACTATGTTAAATGGAATTAATTACTAGTAGAATGTAAAAGGCTTGGGAATGTTGAAAATCTCGTCTGCTAGCATAGGAAACAGTAATACAAAGAGATGTAGCATGGTATCTGTCAAGAATGCTGCTGAGATAATTTCCTAGAGAATAGTTTATTTTAATCCCTTTTCTCCTTATTTGTAATGTGCATATGCTTATAGATAATGAGCAATCTTGTATCCCTTGTACTTAGATTAGGTCTTGCTGTGTATTTATATCTGTCACTGGAAGAAATTAAGCATTCACAGAGATACCATTCTACTGCATGGTATCCAACTTCTGATCCAAAAAAATCTTTTTGTTGGTGATTCAGAACGAAGACAGGGTGCTGTGGAAGCTTGGGACTCTACCTCCAGGCCTGATTACATTTTACGGGCTGACACATCCTCTGGATAAGTCATGGCACGTGCTTGGTTTGGGTTACAATCCGAGCATTGACAAAACGGAGATAGAGAATGCAGCAGTTGTACATTACAATGGGAACATGAAACCATGGTTAGAATTGGCGATGACAAAGTACAAGCCTTATTGGACAAGGTACATAAAGTATGATCATCCATATGTACGCAACTGCAAGCTGAGCGAGTGAAATCTGGTGAAGGCATGCATTCCTGCAAAAGTGTATTTGTTCTATGAAAAATTCAATTAAATTCATGAGAAATAGTAGAAAGATATTTGGAAAATGTGTTTGTTGTTTTTAGATGGGAGGATAAATGGTTGAGTTGCTAACTGTATTCTTTGAACACAGCTTATTACAAGTAGATTTAATTGCCTTTCCTTGTGTTATACTGTTGTAGTAGGTGATTGAGAAGATATTATAATGAATGGAAAGTGGTAGTGTTATATAGGTCAATTAATTAATCGTGAGATGTTATTTACTGTAATAAAGTAGTAGTATTGGGAAGGGGATGAAATGAGGGAATCTTGCAACATAATTTGCGGATGAGGATTGAGAGAGAGAGAGAGGGGGGAATGTTATGACTCCTTATCCATATTTTGTCTAAGGACACGTGGCAATTTGTTGTCGCCGGCGGCGTGCGCTTGCTGTCAGCTACCTCCTTGGATGAAATGTCGTTTACGCCCTTTTATTTTATTATTTTCTAGTACTCCCTCCTTCCTCCATTTAGTTACGTTAATACTATATTGGGACGTCCTCCATTTACTGACAATTTTCAGTTTTGGACGTAGACCCCACAATCACTTTAACAATTTAACATTTTATACATCTACTTTTTATTATTTTAACATTTTAATACTATTAATCAATTCAAATGGACTCACAATTATTTCACTTTAACACTTTAACACATTAATTTATTATTATACCATAAAATGTGAAAAAACGCGTGCCCAAACTCTCTCCGTCACTAAATGGAGGACGGAGGGAGTATATTATTTTGTCATTTCTGACGTTTTTATCCTTTTCAAGGTAAGCCAGTATCTGTACTGTACTGTGTTATCCCAAATTTAAATTATGTGCTCTTTTTTGATGCGTTGACTGTGGAATGATTTTATGTTGAGATAAAAACATGGTCCAAGAACAGAAGAGAAGTGAAGAGAAGAAATATTAAAAATATCTAGGTGTAGAGATAGATATTTGCAAAGGGTACATCCGTCTTTGGGCACATCGCAATCTCCTCGAAGAATTAGAAAAGTAGAATTGAATAGATAAAATAAAAGCTATTGGCCTCAAGTCCTAATCTCAAGCTCTGTCAGAACCCTTATCTTCTTCCTCTCCTCTGACACACCACACCGCTTCTTCTTCTTCTTCCTTTTCCTTTTATCATCAGTCCCTGGGCCTTTTCTTGATTTTGATCACCTCCAATCTTATAAATTCGAATTGCCCACTCCTGTTTCTCTTTTGAGCAAGATCGGGGTGTTTTTATTCAGGTACTACTTTCTTGATCCGTATTCTTATTTGATTCCACTGGTGGTGTTGAATTCTATTTCTTGCTCTATAAGTTATATAGTTATATAGAATGAAGAGAGCTATATTTGACGGTTGTAGACTCGTGCTTGTTGACTTTTGTGAGAGAGCCTGTATCAATATCACTCTTCTGCAGGCTGCACTTTGTTGTTTGTGTTGTGATCATCATAAAATCGCTTTAAGATTGGATCTTTAGTAATACTAAAGCTGAATAATCACCAACACCGCTTCATCGCTCTTATGTAACACCTCATATTAATCCTTAATTCAGCTCAGAATGGGCAAGCTTCGTCAACATTCAATCAGAATTCTTCCACCGCTTTCAACTTCAAACATGCTTTCGATGATTTAATACGTTTCTCTAATACAACTGTCGGATGGCATAATTTTTATGTGTCATGCTAAGTCATTCCCTCCGAAAATTCTGTAATCATCTATGAAGGTAGATAAGAGCTGCATATGTAGATTCTGCTGTCTGTTCTGAATGCTTTTATCTTCAATGGTATCTTAATTATATATTTGTTTGTTATTCATGGATTGAATCTCAGGTGCATTTGAGATGGCTTCGATACAGGGTCCGGTAGTTTGTCCCGTAGTCCATGCAAAACAAACTGGAGTATACTCTGTACCTGTTGACTCACCTCTGCTGAAAGCTAAATTGGTTAAAAGTGGGTTCTTGGGGGTGAAAGGGCTTACCAATGGCATTGCAAATGTTGGTTACCGACAGAATTTGAAGAATTTGAGACCGATCCGGTGCAGTTTCAGTTCATCATCAGATGGTAATGGTAGCATGGCAGAAAATTCCAGTGAGAAAAATGCAGATTATGTGAATTCAAGTGTGGTTGAAGCTGGTATATCTTTTGCTCTCCTCCTTCTTTTCCTTCCTTTCTTGCATATCTTTTCATTTTTGCTTTTTCATGGGGTTCACTACATTCTTGTACACTTCATCATATTTTTAACTTTATGAGTATAGATCGTTCTATATGACAACTGTGTGGCTCATGGCTTGCTTTATCACAAATGATAATTAGTCACATGGAAATTGCCATTTATTGTGTGTGTTTAAAATTTTCGAATAGTTGAGGTGAGAAGTGGCCCAGATGGTTTCATGATAAAGATGAGAGATGGAAAGTATATGAGATGTGCTCACAATAACCCACACGGAGGCCATCTTCCAGATTACGCTCCACATCCTGCAATTGTCTTGAAGATGGAAGATGGAACTGGGCTTCTTCTCCCAATAATTGTTTGTATGTGTTTAATATTGCCACAATTTTACTTACAGTGATTGCAAATTTAATCTTCCTTTTGCTCATGGCTATCGTTGATTTTGTTTCAGTGGAGATGCCGAGTGTGCTTCTCATGGCAGCTGTGCGTAATGTACAAATTGTATGTGCACACTTTTCTCGTTCCTTTTCAAGTTTTCAGGCTTAGGAAACAAAGCTCGATTTTCTTTTTCCTGATCATAACTTCATAACTGAATCCTGGCTTATTAAATTCAGGCTAGACCGACCATGTATCAAGTGCTGAAGGATATGGTTGACAAGATGGGATATACAGTGAGTTGAAGACTTATACAGGCTTTTGCTCTTCTGTGGTTTCTTAACCTAGCTTATCACACCTTGACTTCTCTGCTTTTCTTTTTCAGGTGAAATTTGTACGTGTTACCAAGAGGGTGCATGAGGCGTACTTTGCTGAGTTACATCTAGCAAAGGTAAACTGTCTTCTTATTTGTGGTGAACTGTATATTTACGTGGTTTTTGTGTTGAATACAATGAAGGATTAGAAGCAGATTGCATAGTATATTACACTGATGGATGTTTGTGGTGATTGAAGTTGGATAACGAAGCAGAGACCTTGTGCTTTGATCTTCGGCCTTCAGATGCCATCAACATAGCAGTAAGATGCAAGGTAATGATGCTACATTGTACTGGTCTGAATCCCTCCTTTTAATTTGTATGGAGGAGAAAGTATTTGTACTGAGAGATGTATGCTCTTTCGGTATTACTTGTCTGTTAAATTTGTGCTCAGGTTGTGATGCCATGAAGATAACTTCCTCTGATAATGCTGAATTTGCTACAATGCTTCCAGGTGCCTATACAAGTGAACAAATCGCTCGCATATAGTGATGGCATGAAAGTTGTGGAATCTGAGAAGGTGTCATTGGCGCAGAATTCCTCATCCGATGGCCCATTTTTTACTCAGCTTGACAGGTAGTAAATCTTCCTCGTCCATGCTCTTTTTCTAGGAAGAGAAGTACTGAGCTTTTTGTAGTAGGTTATTCCTAGAAAATAAACAAAATGGGGAAGCTTCTGGTTGTTTCTAGCTAACAAGATGTTAATAGTCTGAGGATGGGGCAAGTAGAGTGATTTAGTTGATAACAACAATGTGTTTCTACTACCTTTCTGGTACTTGCGAATACATCTACTTAAACTGAGTAATCTTACAATTGATGCAGACCCACTGGGCAGCCTTGCATTCAGACCAAGGAATTCAATCTAGTCCGCAACATGTTAATTGCTGCAGTCGAGGAACGCTACAGAGATGCAGGTAATTATTTTTTCAAATACTGGAAAAGTAAGGCCACAAATTGGCAGCATAGAATTTAGAGATAACTAAATGTGCATTTTTCACGATGTAACATGATTGTAGCCTCGTGGAGAGACAAGCTGACTCAGCTTCGATCCAAGAGGAACTGGGCATGACAGAAGTGATGCAGGTATGGTGTGTTTGCTCGTCTTATTACAATTAAATCCGCGATATGTAATGATTGTATATTTTGTTTGTGATTGTGGTTTTAGGTGTTGCAATGGAATGGGTGTCTTTTGTAAATAGAGATCGCGGGTCCGGCAAAGTTGATAGGAAGTTGGTCGCCATCGTCGTCCCTTGGTGTATATGATAGCCTAGTGTATAGATTTTAAAGTTGAGTATGTAATACTGCTGCTGCTGCTGAATTGTGTATGTTAATACATTTGACTCTATTCATCATCACCACCATCTTCTTCTTCTTCTTCTTTCTTGTTTCTGTGTTCCTTGAGAACAGGTTGTGTGCTTATTCATTCTTGTATTTTTGTTGGAAATTATATGTAATTAGCATCCATAACCCTGCTGCGACTAATTCCGCTTCACTGAATGGGTAACTACCAACTTGCATATTTAAATGTAAAATGTAGCACGTACTACTTAACACAGTATTAGTTCTATATAAAATGAATAAGTGGAACTCTAATAATTCTCGTTTACGTGCAAATTACACTACAAAGATCCGGTTGGCATATTCCCGCCAAAACCCGGGTCGGCGTGGCCCACCGGCACCACCTCCTCGATCTGTTGTTTAAATGAACAAATATCATGTACAGCTTTCTCTCTTTGTTTGCTTTGCCGACCTCTTTTCTGCTTCTGTTTTATAGATACTGATTTTGTATTCTATCATAATTTTCACCTTAATCTGCAGAATGGAGGAGACGAATAACACGATTGATCCGAAGAACGGCTACAACCCTCTCATCAAGGTCACTACCTTCCTTCTACAAGCTTGTTGCTATTATTCTTCATAATCAATCACCTCTCTTGTCTTGTGAATTATCTTGCTTTCATGTAATTGAAACTTGAAAAGAAGAGGGAAAGAAAATAATTTGTTTTGTTGGAATCCAAAATCATCAGATATAGTACAACTGTTTGCTGAATTAACCTTTGGTTCTTTAAAAAGGATATCTACCACATGTTCACAAATTGTTATGTATTTACATAGTTGAAGAATTGTTTGGCCTTACTAGAGTCTGAACTTGAAGAGTTAATTGCAGGAGGAGTTGGATTACAAGGAGTTAAACAAAGTTCAAGAATACTATCCCCATGGCTATCATGGTGTAGACAAGTTGGGAAGGCCCATCTATATTGAGAGATTGGGGAAGCTTGATGTGGATCGCCTCATGAAAGTCACGACACTTGAACGTTATATAAACTACCAGATACAAGAGTACGAAAAGACTCTGGCAGTCAGGTTCCCAGCTTGCTCTACAGCTGCCAAAAAGAACATTAATAGGAGCCTAGCCATTCTTGATGTTGAAGGTGTGGTGAGTAGTGCACTACAGACTCTTGTCTTTTTCCTCTCCGATTAATCAATCATGTTGATTCTGTTCTGCATGGATGTTTCAGAGCTTCAAGAGTTTCACCAGTCCGGTTCAGAAGGTGATTCTGCAGCTGCGCAAGATTTATACTGAAGACTATCCTGAGGTACAAATTAATTAATATGTGTGCATTGACTTGATTGAATGAGTAGTGATGTGATGTGTTAATTTGGTGCAAGTGCAGACCCTTTCTGAAATGATAATTGTGAAGGCGAGTCCCAGTTTCAAGTTGCTTTGGAATGTTATAAAATACTTCCTGGACCCTCAGACAATGTCAAAGGTTCAGGTACGTTAGTACGTACAGTACATAGGTGAATCAAAGGCAAGGCAAGGCAAGGCGATTAATTTAATTAGTGTTGAACTTGTGTGCATGGTGTTAGGTTATTGGGAGCAATTATGAAGGGAAGTTGCTTGGATTGATAGATGAAAGGTACGTAGTTGTAAGTGTACTGTACGTTGTGTTGTGTATATATATTAGTTTTGATGAGGATGAGTATGATGATGATAAGTGCATGCACTGCAGTGAGCTGCCGGATTTTCTCGGGGGGAGGTGTTGCTGTAAGAGTGAAGGAGGGTGTCTGAAGTCGGACAGAGGTCCATGGAAGGACATATCTGCTACTGCTACTGCTACTGTTGGTGTTGAAGAAAATCATCTTCCTTGATTAAATTAATTAATTAATTATAGTCCTACTCCTACTAGACAGACAGACAGTTGAAAATGTATACATACATACATACATACATACATGCTGTAGTTATAATAATATTCATTGATTCTAAGGAGGATCAACATATATACTGAATTTGGTTTGCTTTGCTTTGCTTGCTGTGGAATACATTACATACTAGTATTATTCAAACAAGATTATTAGTATTATCATTTGTATGCTCCTGCTCCTTCATTAGGATTAGGATGAAATAAGTATCCAGCCGAGGTTGTACAACTACAGACAGCTCATCTGATTTTACCCCGTCAATACAATATATATGCATCTACTAACAATAACATAACACAAACAATTGTTATTAGTATCTCAAAATATGAATTTCTAAATAAATTTCCAGCAAGAGACTCTTATTACGGTTTCTACACCTATATCAATTAATGTTATAATTCAAAAAACATAAACTTTATATAACTGTACAAATATAGTAGTTAATTGATAAAATTAAGCTTAAGTTTTAACTTAAACTACGCAACTCAATTAGTTAAATCGTGTACATCTATCTATCTGCATACTGTATACTCCCTCCTCCGTCTTTAAATAAATATCTCTGCCGCCATTTTTTTGCAAACCAAGGAGAAGGGTAAATTGACATTGGGGTATTATTTTTGCATACCCCTTTTCAAAACTTTCATATACAAAATACCACTCCTTTAAAAACAATGCACAAAATACCCCTTAATATTCATTTATCCATAAATACCCTTATCCTTGTCTATGTGCAACCCCAAAATTGCTATGGACACAAATTTTTCTTTGTTTGATGTATTAATCCATTAATGATTTGTAAAAATGGGATGAGAATCTCGTTTTCGCCAATTATGATCCTACGCTTTCGAAAATGGTATCAGAGCCCTAGGTTTATTATGGGAATTATATTTATTTATTATATATTTGATTATTTACTAACGGAGGAGACACCAAGTTAAAATGGATCGACCGGACTATTGTCCGAGTTGCGAGTGTTACAGAGAATATCTCCAATTTTTGGGGAATCGAAAGGCGTATGAACTTTCTCAATTAAGAGAAAGCGAAAGAATTCTCCGAGACGTTCGAGAGTATGCCACTCCCGACCAAATTCGGACCGGAGAAGGTGTGGTGCAGAGTTACTTAGATCGCCTCTGGATAAATTTTTATCTTGAAGGAGCTCTAAGGCGAGCGATGAGGAGGTTTCACCAAACTCATACTCATCCCAGATGACGGAGTCAACCGGAGGAGTTGGCCCTAATTTCCTAGAGATTGAACCTGATTCATCAAAAATCTCTAAGGATTTAAGGGAGATCCAGAAGACGGTACAAAACTACGGCAACTGCCAGTACGGAGTACCACAACAAGTTGAAAAGATATCTTCTCAACAAGATGAAATCCTTAACATCTTGAAAGATATCCAACAACGAGTGGAGAAATTGGAACAACCCCGTTCTAGTTCCTTCAGAAGGAATTTCGCCTTTAAAGGCGAATCCAGCAGTTCCGAAATGGTGCTGCCCATTAAGGATCCCGACCTGAAGGATCCAAAGCAGGAATTCATAAACAAACTGATTCGAGATGTCAAATCTTGAAAGGATTGGTTTGGAAGATCTACAGGAGTTGGCAGAATCATTTGCTGACCTCAGAATGGTGGATCTAAAGGTGAACGAGAGAGAACCGGAGCAAAAGCCATTTGTGGAAGCCGGATCTTCGTTCCATGAGCGGTTTGAGGATCAGAGTTATGAAGCTCACAGAATCAACCTGCGTAATTCAAGGTGGAAGCCCTCTGAAAAACAGGACACTCCTGTAGGGAAGGCAACGATGGAACCCATCCATCCATATGGAATTCATCTCAACCTCGACGATGTCAACTTCAACGAGAGAGAGGAAGCCATCGAGGAATGGAAAAATTCCATGACTATTGCAGCAGCCACTCTTGATATGAGTCAAGATAACTTTGCAAAGACTCTCGAGGTGAGCCTCGTGGGTGTGGTCAGGATTGCTTGGGAAGGAATGAGCCAAGCTACAAGAGACAAGTGCCTAAAGGGAGACTATCAAAACATGGCTCCTTCCATGGCGGACGTAATAAAGCATCACTTCCTTGGGGAAGGATACTTCAAAGGATATGATGAAGAGAAAAAGAAAAAATACTTAATGGCGTTCTACAATCTGAGGCTCGTGGTCTTGGAGCAGAAGACGCTCAACAAGTTTTTAAAGCTCTTCACCTTATATCAACATCAATCTAGGATTGATGAAGAGAATGCCAGGGAAATTTTCTTCCTAAAATTTCCAAGTCCTTGGAGAGAAATGCTTATTCGTGGATATACCCCAGGTATCCAGGATAGCGTTGCTAAAAGGATGTCCTATGTGCATGCCAAGTTGATGGAATGGTGTCAACAAGCTACTGCACAGAAGAACGTTAAGAAGTTGAGGAGAATGAACAAAACCACCCTCAACTGTGAAGGCAGTGATCTACCAACGGTCATTGGAGAAGAACCTTCGGTGAAACGAAGGTATAAGAAGAATAGGTTCCAGCCCTATTCAAAAGAAGGAAAATCCAGGAGAAAATCTTGGAAGCCAAGAACTATGTGGTCCAGACAGAAGGCCGGATCATATAAATATGGACAGCGAAGCGGTCCATCCAGGAGCAGATTTCAACCCAGAAAGACGGACCAGAAGACGGACCAGTCTCAGGGAAAATTTGCAGGCAAGAAAACTTTCAGAAAAGCTCATGCTAGAGCCAATGAAAGTTTCAAAGATTGCAACTGCTGGACGTGCGGTGCACTTGGGCATATCTCAACCAATTGCCCAGAAAACAGGAGGATGAATAGATTCGAGTCAACACCCGACATCGAAGACGCGATCTATTTCAAAGATCTGATACAAGTTTATCAGTTCGAGGATATACCCTCTGATGAGAGTATATATGAAGCCGAAGAGGACTTCGATAGTGAAGATTCTGATGGATCCAGTGATTCAGAATCCAACTGAAGAAGAGGTACATCATCAGGAATGTGAAGATAGAACCGGATATTCTAGCCGGACGATTATCTCACAAAGCCAGATCGATAAGATCATGAAGAAAAACCTGAGTATACAAAGATACCAGGGTTTTTCAGCAGGAAGCATAGACCAAGTTCTAAGGAACTTTAGTCTAAAGAGTCGGAAGCACCATATTGTCTATGGAATTACCAGACGAGAAATGGCGCTACCAATCGAGCTCACGGGGAATCAAGTGGAGATGCAGTTGATTCCAGCAAGCGATATCCGGGAAGATCTATCAAAGATGAAACCGGAGGTTGCGGAAAAGATGAATTGGATCCACATCGGAGCAATTCAACTCGTGCTTAAATCAGCCCTGTTCGTAGGAGTCGATTCACCAATCGACATTGCCATATGCGACAGGCGAGTACGAAACCTGCAAGATTCGGTGATGGGAACCATCGCAGGAAACCTATGTGCTGGACAAGTGGTGGGGATTATCTATCCAAAGATTGCTTACAATCTAAACGACACCAGCTTCAGCAAAGCCCTGACGTTGTATCAGGACTTCAAAAGGAAGGATCTGGTGGAAGAAGGAAATAGACCTTATTCCATCACATATCAGGTATCCTATGCGCTTTCCAACTCACATCATACTGAGTTGTTCTTGGGAAAGCAATTCATTGAGATACCAGATATCTTCAAGAAGGTGACAACGGCAATTTGTCCCGATAGAGTTGAGATTCCACGATTAAGAGATGTGGATATCCAAATTCAAGACAGGGTAGTCATAAGACATGATCAAAGTCTTAGATTACATTCTGGAAGATTATCATTCCAGGGAGATAGGATTACTTCTCAACCCTTGGGAAGGAGCCTGAGTCTGAGACAACCTGCCCAACCAAGGTTGTTGGACTTCAACAAGACGGTTATCACCATCAAATGTCCAGAAGGATGGAGAGGAGTAACCACCAGGTTTGATACTACAAGATGGGAAAATAATTTTCCCTGTAATATCTTGTATTATCTGGAACAACCGGAGATCCATCATTACAAGGCCATGATCGAGATGGGTGGATGGAAGGTTGAAGTCAAAGGCCGAGCAGGAAAAGAAGAAGATATTCTTATCCTCGGTCTAGATTTCCTCGAGAAATACAAGCCCTGGAGAAGCAGGGAAGGAGGAATGGAGATCACGATCAATGAGAGAAAGCTGTTGATCGGATGACAAGTCCATTCTCAATCTACATTCCTATTGGAGTGTTGTATGAGAAATATAAGGCAGAATACTTTGCTGCTTATATTGATTCAGGTGCAGGGATATGCACAGCGAGACGTGAAATCTTCCCAGCAGAAATTGAGGAAGAACTACCACGGATTGCAGGACGAGATTTTTCCAAAAGGGTTCTGATTCTATCAAAAGGAATCAAAGCCGTGGAAATCTTGATTGGAGGAGCAGGTCAGACACCTTGGTATAAGGTTAAAACCCCTCCAATTTATTTTCATGATACCGGTGCAGATATCTTGCTCGGTAACAATTTCTTGCAGATGTTCAAAAGATATATGCAGGATAATGAGAGACAACGATTAGTGTTCACAACGCAGTGTGATCACAAAATCATTGTTCAGAGAATGAGAGGAGCATTTAATCGACAAATGCCAATCAATTTTCGCAGCAAGCGTGGTGATGAAGGACTACTTCGGAACCCGAAAATGCAGGACCAGCGACGATTCAACGAAGCGTTGTTGGATTATAGGATCAAAGGGAAACTGAGCAAGAACGATGAGGAAAATGTTGCTAAGATCCAGATCCTAAAGGTATCTTTAATTTGTAAAGATATAGAAACTGATACACAGGTATCATTGGAAGATGTCAAAAGGAAAATTGTACGTTGTTACAATGAGAATCCTTTGGCATGGTGGGAGAAGAATCAACTCAGAGCAACCTTGAAGGTCAAACCTGACAAGGTTCACGAGTTTGTTCGATACAGGCCAATCTTGATGAATATCAAAGATCAAGAGGACATGAAAGGCATCATCAAGGAGCACCTTGACATGAAGCTGATCGAACCAGGAAACTCACCATACAGTAGCCCAGGCTTCTTGGTAAGGAATCATGGTGAGATTAAAAGAAATAAACCTCGACTTGTTATTAATTACAAAGGTATTAATGACATTTTGGAATTCGATGGTTATTTCATACCAAGTAGAGAACACCTTATTAACTGCATAAGAAATGCAAAGGTTTTCTCAAAGTTTGATTGCAAGTCAGGTTTCTACCAGATTCGCATGGAAGAAGGGAGTAAGAAGTTCACAACTTTTTCTACTCCACAAGGACATTACGTTTGGAACGTGATGCCAATGGGGTTAGCTAATGCACCCCAGATTTTTCAGAGGAAGATGGATAATTTATTTAAAGATTATTCATCATTTATGTTCGTTTATATTGATGACATTCTCATAACGTCAAAAGATATGAATGAACACAATAAACATCTTGAGATCTTTGCAGATGTTTGTTACAGAGAAGGGCTAGTACTGTCTGAGAAAAAGGCAGTTATAGCAACCCGGAAGATGGAATTTCTGGGAATCGAGATCGATGAGACGGGGATTATTTTGCAGGATCATATCGTGCAAAAGGTGAAAGATTTCCCAGAAGATCTCAAGGAGAAGAAGCAACTTCAAAGCTTCTTAGGAGTTGTTAATTTTGCAGGAGCATTTATTAAGAATCTTGCAAAATACAGGAAGGTCTTTAGTCCACTTCTAAAGAAGGATGTTCCATTCATCTGGACTGAAGAACACAAAGAAGGAATGAGAGTATTGAAAGGAGTATGTGGGAACCTCCCCAAACTTTCAATGCCACAGGACGAAGATGATTTAGTCCTGTATACCGATGCAAGTGATCATTGGTGGGCAGCAGTCCTTACAAAGATCACACCAAATGGAGAAGAACCATGCAGATACTGTAGTGGTTTGTTCCAAGCAAATGAGGCCATCAGATGGCACATTAACGAGAAGGAATTCTTTGCAGTTCGAAAGGCGTTTAAAAAATGGCCTTTATTTTTATTAGCAAAGAAATTTACTTTGAAAGTCGATAACACACAGGTTAAGGCTTTCTTAAAAAACAAGATAGAATCTAAACCTGAAAAGGCTAGATTACTAAGATGGCAAGCTGAATGTCAATATTTTGTTTTTGACATTGTTATTGTGAAATCTCATGAGAATGTTCTTGCAGATTTCTTGACAAGAGATGGAGCCAACTGAATGTAGCTCTATCATGATTGCCCAGAAGCATCTCCGAGAGAACCTCGAGATGTTATCAAAAGAATGGGACGAGTGTGTCTTGAGGGCTGAACAAGCCGGAAAGATACAAACTGTCGATAAGACGAAAGTCACCGACAGAATACAAGCTTGCAGGATGGCACAAACCCAGTGCTGGAATGCAGTACAAGCGCCACTCCTTCGGGCGTCCTCTAAGGAAAAAGAAGTGATTCGGTTGCCGGCCCCTATAACGGCAGCAGAGGATTCAAATACCTCTAGCACAAGTCCTAAGTTGGTAGCATCAATAGATCTATCGGCCAAAGGAAAAGATGAGGTTCAGGTGTCAAAATCTGAATCATCATGTCAACCCAGCACCTCTGGGGTTAAAGAGGGAAAGATCAATCTTAGGCCAATGACTGGCAATTCTAAGGTTGATACTAACCAAGTTATTCAAGTTTCTCCATTTTGGCAGGTATATCAAGCTAGCTGGGAGAAGCTTCTTACAAGAAGGGGATTGAATCCAAACCATTGTATTATTGATGGTTCAGGAAAATATCCCAGGGTGTGGATGAAGCCAGGTGCAAATCCACATGATGTCAAGCAATGGTATGATTTTGGAGCTCTTGCTTCAGTTTCAACCATATCACCGGCGTTCGCAGAGATCAGGAATCTACCCAGGTGGATTCAAGAAGCTGTGTACGATTCATGGGCTAACAACGATCAACTTAGCCGCGGTGATGTTCTGGAGTTATACTTCATAAGTGCAGCTCCTGAACCAGCAGGAAAAGGGAATCACGAGGCCTTTCACTACATAAGGCTAAGGAGACCCGACGAGAGAGCCTTAAACAGTGTTAAGGCAATTGATGGAGATGCTCCACTCGTCTCCACCATCTCAGAAGATGAAATCTCAACTCGACGAGCTTGGGGTTTATGGGTCTGTCTCACAGAGATGGATAAAGTCAAATACCAGTTCAAATTTTATCAGAACTCGGTAAACGGATCTTTCCTGTTAAACACTATAACAGGAAAAACCACAAGATTCGCAGAGGAAGCTTTCGAGAGGAAAAGGACTCTGCTATGGGAGAACAAGCTGGTGGTGAGCAAAGAGACTCATCGCAAATATTGCAACATGGCTCATTTCGGTCATTGGGATGAACGCATTTGTTCATCATGCCAAAACCAGAAGGAGCTGGAGTTCGGGAAAGGATTCAGGCCAAGAGCAGGCCGAGCCCGAGCCACCGACAAGAAGGAGTCCCAGGCGGTTCCAGACAAACGAACGCCAAGGGCCCCGGGGAAAGACTTTCCCAACAAAAGATAGTGGAGTCATGTGACTCTACTCAACCGGAGCCCCACTCAAAAAGAAGACGACAAGAGTGGGCTGCAGGAGAGTGACGTTCCACCAACAATTTCGGTGGAATTCAAAGATGGAGGTCCCAGACTCCATTCATCAAAGTTGCATTATCAATACCTTTCGGTAGAGATAATGACAGATCAACCTCACCGGATGAATTATTATGACTTTCGGTGGATTGATTAATAAACTGGCCCTCACCACTACCGAAATTTGCGGTGAAGGAGAAAGATGCCAACGACTTTAGCATCCGAGGCAATAATGCAGGATTAGGTGGATGCCATTCAGCATCTATATAAAGAGAAGAAGGAAGAAGGAGAAGATCATCGAACATTTTCTTCAGCTTCTTCAAAATAAACTCTGTAATAGTTTAGTTTTCTTTTGCATGAGTGTTTCTATTTCCGCTACCATAGGTAGCTAAACAAGTTTGTCTCCTCCCAAAAGGAGATAATCTTTATGTAATAAATAGTTTATAATTCCCTAATAAAAATTTGGGCTTCTGCTCATCACCTGTTGCCAAATTTTAATTCTTGTATTTACCAACAAAATACTCTACGCCCCGGGTAGAAAACGAACGAGGGCTGTGCTGTTTGCTGCTGAAGGAATTCGTAGCTGGAACCATCCGGTGCTCCGCGTGGTTGGAATGCGTTTGCCGTAAAACCCAGACGGATAGGACCCGGCAGCAACTCGGTCAAAAGGTATGAAGTTGGTATTTTACAAAAATTTTAATTTTACGGAAGAGTGATGGGCCTGTTAGTATTTGCATGGCTAGGAGTGGAAATATACAAAAAACAAAGGGAAATACATGGTATAAAGGGTATTAATGAACTTTTTGGTATAAAGGGGTAGTTTGTGTATGGTTTTAATTTGAGGGGTATTTTGTATATAGTTGGTTTGAAGAAGGGTATTTGAATTTTCTACCCATTGACATTTATGCCCTTAAAATCCTTGAATTTTTTTATTTTTTGTGCAAACCAAGGAGAAGGGTAGATTTTCAAGAGAAGGGTAGTTTTGGTACTTTAGTGTAATTTTTGCTTGGAAATTTGTGTGGGGACACTTATTTAAGGACATAAATTTTGACGGCTCGGGACACTTATTTAAAGACGGAGGAAGTATATAATTTGATAATGCATGTTGATGTCGTCGTGAAATCGAATAGATTATGTCGGCTGGGCAATCTCAACAACGTAGAGTAAAGGGGGAAGAAGAGGGAGGGCAGCAGCACTAAATTCTTGAAGCATATTCCCGCCAAATGACCCAGCACCGAACACGCCATCTAACGCCACGTGGCTTGGGCCCCGCCGCCACACCGCCTCTCACTCTCTCAACAAACCAAACCCCCCTCCCCCTCCTCTCTTCTCTCTCTCTCTCTCTCCTTCCGCTCTCTACGTTTACGTTTCTTCCAATGTCCAAGGCTGTCGATCGAATCTCTACCGCCTGTGAGTCTCTCTCACCCTCCTTTCTCCTTTTTTTTTGTTCGGCTTGGAGTTTGAATGTATGTAGTTCGGATACTCAATTGTCTCTTCATCTTTGCTGCATATATATTACTCCTACTAGATTTACTTCCAGATCAGCTTTACCTTCAATTTTACTTTCTTAGTCTTTGAAAATTTCTCTTCATCTTTGTTAAAGGAACCTAATTTTGCTTAGCTTTGTTCATGTACACTATAACTGCCACAAACTTTCCATATGTAGTTATGAAAAATCTCCCCTTTCTATGTCAGGTTGCTGTAAGGATGATGAACACAAACACAAATCAGATCATGACAACTTGGACGAAAATAAGAAATCCGGAATTCTCAAAAAAGCCAAAAATGTGTCTATTATATCCAGGAGTTCTCTAAGAAATAAGAACAAAAAGAAAAATGATGTTGAAACTTGTAAAGTTGAAGATTTCCATCAAATCCAGGATCAAAAGGCTGTAGATGCTTTCCGCCAAGCACTGTCCATGGACAATTTACTTCCTGCAAAGTTTGATGATTATCACATTATGTTGAGGTAATATTGTTTCCCCATAATCGCTCTTATATTTCTTATATCATCATATGAATATGTCTGGCCTAGAGTGGATATAAGGACTCAAGAGCTTCTGTATACGTTAACTTCCATTAAGATAAACACGGTCTATCTTAATCTTAATGGGTTTCTGTTTTGTGTACTCATACATGTTGGTGGAGAGATAAGCTGACAAGCAGGCAATGAATGAAAGCTTGCATTTTTTACTGATTTATGACGTAGTTGAAATTTTACCGCTTCTGATTATCTCACAATTCTCATGGAATAGTTAAGAGTATCGAGCATGTGGCTGCTGTTACATCTTTGCATCCATCTGAAATATATATATGACCATGAAATATGGATGCCCCCCTAATCTGTCAATAATGGACAGATTTCTGAAAGCTAGAAAGTTCAACATCAATAAAGCAAAAACCATGTGGGCAAACATGCTTGAATGGAGAAAGAATTTTGGCACTGATACAATCATGGAGGTAATCTATTGATCTGATCTTGATTAGAGTGCTGGCGATTCTATTAATTCTATTAGATGTATGATTTATTCCAAGTCTTTAGTGTTTCCAGTTTGTTGATGATAAGAATGTATTTGCACATACATTTTGGTTTTTGTAGTATCTCTCATTTGGCTGACTGGAGATCTTGGTATTCTGAGATAATAGTTGGATCTAATCACAATGAGTTTCCTTACTGGTATATCTTGTTTGGGAAAAGAACCATGAAAAAGAGAAAGAAAGATAAGAAGAAAAGACGAAGTGAAAAATTGCAATCTGCATGTACCAAAGATGCAAAATTACTTAGTTTTCTTCAAGATTGGGCATGGCTTCTAAGCTAGGATGGCTTAGACTCTATCAACTTTATCTCGGATCCCTGTGTTTACACTTTAGTTTCTCAAATGCCATTTTAGTTTGGATCTTTATTTTTGTTCTGGATCTGCTTCTTATGAATTCCATGGTCTAATGAGTATTAGTTTATGTACTAGTAACTTATTGTGTCGTTTTAACTCCTTTTGCACTTCTCTGTACTCAGGACTTTAACTTCAGAGAGTTGAATGAGGTTCAGCTATATTATCCTCATGGTTACCATGGTGTTGACAAGGATGGACGACCCGTATACATAGAGAGGTTGGGGATGATTGATGTTGATATGCTACTTCAGGTCACAAATGTGGACAGATTTGTAAGATACCAAGTCCAAGAGTTCGAGAAAAGTCTGTCCATAAGATTTCCTGCATGTTCAATTGCTGAAAACAGGCACATAGATACAAGCACCACAATTTTAGACGTTCAAGGATTGGTACTTGTTCGAAACTGGTTCATGTTGAAGTAACATATTGATGTTCCATTTTCTAAAAGATATTCTATCTGCATGTGTGCTCATTTGAGCTGTTTGTCATCGTTTCAGGGTTTAATGAGTCTGACTGGACCTGTTGTAGAATTTATTAAAATGGTTCAGAAGGTTGATAACGATTACTATCCTGAAGTACGTACCCCATCATACCCATAATTACTCTGTGATTCCCAGGGCTATCGTCCACATACATTGACTGGAACTAGACTCTGTGTATATCCTTCAGTTGAAAAAGATCTTTTTATATACAGACACTTTGCCGAATGTTTATTATCAATGCTGGTCCTGGATTTAGGATGATATGGAACGTGGTCAAACCTTTACTTGACCCTGAAACAACTTCAAAAATTCAGGTACCACTAACCTGCATATATATCTGGGTGTTGCTCCTTGGATACAATTTCAGGTGTGATGCTTAATAGGTGGAATGATGTCTTCTTCTCTGTATCGTTCCAATTTTATCGGATGTCTTCTGCATTTGTAGGTGCTTGGCAGCAATTTCCTGAGCAAGTTGCTTGAAGTAATTGACCACAGGTGATTATTGCAAAAAGTTGTGACTCGTTATTTTATGACAATTTTGGAACTCATAGAATCTATTTCGTTCTTACTTAATTAGCGAGCTACCAGATTTCCTTGGAGGTTGCTGTACCTGTTCCACTGAAGGGGGGTGTTTGAGGTCGGATAAAGGACCATGGAAAGACCAGAATATATTGAAGGTGAGAAGATGGCACACGTATTTTGAGCATTCGTCATTGTTCTTGACTTTGTGATTTTGATGGTCGCAATTTTCCACGTGTAGATGACTCCAGCTACAGAAGTGCATCTTGTGCAGAAAGCATCAATCTCAGATAATGACGGAACTTAGTTATCAAATTCAAGGTATAGCATCATAAATGTTATATATTTCTTAATCAGTCTCCAATATTCAGTTGGATAATTGGAATTGTGTTACATGTGTACAGGCAGATCAGTTGCATCCAATCCGTTGAAAAATCAATCGGTGCTCAGTCTCACTTCTCGAGAAATTAGACCCTGGATAATAAATAGTTAGAACACAGTGATACATGTACTATTTTTGTGTACCATTGTTTCAATCAGGGATCCATGTACTATTTTTGTGTAAGTAGTGCTGCACGGATTTTATAAACATTATTCATGCATTTATGTGAAGTTGAGCTATATAAGTGAACACACCAGCTAGCTATTTTCGTTAGAACAATAGAAATGGACGGTGTAGATTTTGGTTGGTGAATGGATTATGTAAAACGATACTAGTAATTACTTAAAAAGATCGACCTTTAACGTAGACTAAAAAATATTCGAGTGCAATCATAGGGTGAAAACTGGTCACAAAATACTCAACCTAGTAGGTCATTTAAAGCTATAATCTGTTGTTTCTGAGTTACTAAACTTTCATGAAGTCCTTGTTCCTGAGGAAATGAATTAAGGCTGGTAGAGAAGTATCAGCATCTTCACTCTTCATCAGCTCTCCAGCAACTTCAGCTGGTGTCGCCTCAACTTTGGCCAGCAGTTCTTCAATCACCGGAAAAAGAGAGTGGTTGTCGATCCTCAGATAGGTGGAAGCAAGTGTCTTGAACCCATCGAATGTGCAGTAAGACATCTCCAAGTGCACATCCATTCGACCTGGTCGGAGCAGAGCCGGATCCAACTTGTTCTTGTGGTTGGTGGTGAAAATGATGATCTTCTCATCTCCACAGCTCGACCACAGCCCATCAATGAAGTTAAGTAGCCCAGATAAAGTAATCTATTCACATCAACAAAACCAACCAATGTTCTCAATTTCTCATACATACTTCTACTACACACATACACATACACACACAAAAGGAGAGAGGGAGAGAGAGACCTTGTCTTCCTCAGTTGCTGCTGCACTATCTGCAGTAGCATTCCTGTTCTGCAATCCTACACTGCAGTCAATGTCTTCGATCACAAGTATTGAACGATTTGACGAACCAATCAAGAGCCTCCTTAAATCAGAGTTGCATTGAACCTCTTTCAAGTCCAAATCATAAACATCAAACTTGAGATAATTAGCCATGGCTGCAACCAAGCTCGATTTCCCAGTCCCAGGTGGGCCATAGAACAAGTATCCACGTTTCCAAGCTTTCCCAACTCTTTTGTAGTAATCCTTCCTTGTCACAAACCTATCAAGATCCTCCATCAGCTCCTTCTTCGTCTCGGGATTCATCGCAATCGTCTCAAACGTGGCCGGATGGTTCAAGACCACCGAGCCCCAGTAATCCGTTCCGTTATAGTCAACTGTGTGCAGCCTCACAGTCTTCATCTCTTCCTTCATCTCCTTGGCTTTGGCCAAGACGTAAGGCAAGTAAACTTTGAGGGCATAATCTCTGTGTTTCTTGTTGAAACTGAGTTCGAAATACCGCACTTCGGAACTGGAGTTATCGTTTTTGAGCGTTTGTTTGACGGTGGCGGAATGCATAATCCATTTGACGTGGAGTTTGCCGTGAGAGTCTACGATTTCCTGATTTTTGTCGACGGTGACGGCTAAGTCATGCTGCTTGGGGGGCTTGTTGACCTTGATCCTGTTGGCGGCGCCGGAGATTTTGGTGGAGAGGTAGACGACAGCGGCGTCGAACATTTGGTTGGGGGTGAGGCCATCGAATTCGTCGATGACGACGGTGAGCTGCGACGAGAGTTTACCGGAGAGGTTGGATAGCGAGGAGGAGAAGTATGTTTGGATGCTTTGGGGAATGAGGTCGGCCGCGATGGATTTGAGGAGGATGGCGGAGGCGGCCGCGGAGGCTGCCGCCGTCAGGATTTTGTCAGAAGGCGGCAGAGATTCGTAGGAAAATCTCATGATTGAGAGAGAGATGTTTCTTGGGAGAGGGGAAATCCAAATAGAGTAACTCGATTTTGGTTTGGCGGCGGTGGGTTTGGTTTTATTTATTTAAAATTTAAATAAATAAAAAAAACAATCCAAGAGAAGAAAGCCCACAACACAACATCTAACAAATAAGCCCACAACTAATCCCGGTGGGAAACGCTTTAGCGTCGGACTCGTGGAGCTCGTAGAACCGGCGCGGGAGGAGGCGGTCGAGGTAGTGAGTGAGGCTCCATTTCTCCGACGGCCTCCGCTTCGATGAACTCGGCGCTGCAATCGATTATTTGATGTTCTCGAATGTACCTTCCCTTCGCGAAGGTAGAATTGGGGCAGAATTAGAGCTAGCGATTGTTCCTGATTGGGGATTCCGGAGGTAAAGAAGAGAAGAATGCGCACATTCATGGGAGGGGAGAATTCATCGGATTGATTGAGGTAGTGAACCAATAACTGCTCGGCGTTTTCAACTGTTGAATCACTCACCTATAAATTTCTATTCCTATCCAATCTAATTTCAAATTCGACTACTTTTTTTCAATTCCAAAAAATTATGAGCTGTTCAATTGTAGAAATCGATAGCATCCTTATCAGTACAAGGAGCAAGGAGACTATTTTTGAGATAAGAAAGGAGTAGTTGCATACAATAACAATAGTCTGCTAATATTGTTGTAGAGTTTGTTCTACTGCATTGAAGGAGTACAAATTGGAGATACTCTAATCTAGCCACAAGCCTTGTTATGATGATGGTGGGTTATGATGAAGGTGGAGAAGGCCTCTCTGTTCCCATTCCGCTTGGTGGTCCTATATATGTAGCTGATCTCGTTGGCCCTCTCACAAGAGTCCCTCTTTTTGAAACTTGTGTAACTCAAGAACTTGAGGTATGTTGGTTGCTCACATTTATACTGTTGTTCTCATTCTCTTTAAACCGATGTTATGCTATAGCAATTTTTATGTGAAATTGTTTTGCAAATTTCCACCCTCATGCAGAGTTTGAAACAAGAGTTATATGGAGACGATGTAATGGCGTGCGATGAAGATATTTCGTAAGTACTCATTACTTCCATAATCTTAGTACAAATATTGAGATTCATTGTGCTGCTTGCTGTCAGTTACTGTAATTTCAGTATTTTCATTTTCAACCTCATATATTAGCCACTTTCTTGTGTTTTGTTTGTGAGGCTCTTCTCTTTTCTTGTTCTGTATAACTGTTTGGACACTAATCGCGGTCTCTTCTGTTTTAAATTTCTGATTCTGTTCATTGTACATTTTCAAAAAGGGTTGATGAACTCAAAATAATTCAGGAGGACGAGTTAGTCCGTAGAGCATTTGAAGAAGCCTTCAAGGTAATTTCTTTGAAAACGATTGAAATGACCGCTTCTTACAGTACCTGATAATCTCCTTCATTTCTAATAACAGGTTGACGAACTGGCTATAGGCGCTCCACAAGTTTCTGAAGAGCATTTGAGCCCCAGGTTAGGTAAGAAAATCCTCTTAGTACCTGATAATCTCCATTACTTACCCACCTTTTCCTTTCTGTGCATATGGGAAATGATTTCGGCCTTCTATTTTCTTCCTTTTCTTATTTTTCTACTAGTTACTTAAGTTAAACTTTTGAGTATTAAAGTGCTTTGCTTTTATATCCACGATTTTTTATTATCCAGCATTATATTGCTTGCATCAGAATGGCTAGAGAGTGGTGTTACGAATGTCCCGAGAATGCTGTCTGGGTCACAATTTGCAAGCATATAGCATAGCAGAGGGTTGCCGGAGTAAATTATCTTCAGCATATTTGTTGTAGGTCAAACATAATATGTGTTGCAATTTTGAGTGGCGTCTGGGTTTGCTTGTTTCTTAAACTGTCGTTGCTAGATTCTTAGTAGTGTTCTGAAATTGCAAGAGTAATTTTGGCTGCATCTGACTTCTGATGTGAAATTTTTGGAGAACAGATGATAAATCTGCACCCGGCACTGAGCATTGCTGTTTGCAAAATCTGGAAGAGAATTCAATGGCTATTGTTTTGAGCTATTCAGACAAAAACCCACGTGGGAAGAGGAAGAAGAGGAAGGGTGATAGCAAAAAGAATAATACTCTTGATGTGCTTACTAGTGACCTCGTTATCCATGCATTTTTCTTAAAACAATTGTGTTCAGTTATTCTTTGTATTTATGTTTTACATAATCTTTCAGGAGAGCTATATCGCAAAGGTGGAGGAGCTAGCTAGAATTAAACTAAAACAAGAAGAAGATAAAGCATCTGTTAGATTGCATTCCTTCAAGTAAGCATTTCTATAGTTGGCTGACGTCTTCTCATCTATTTTATCATGAATGGCATTTCTAATTTTGCCTTCTCTCTTTACATTCTTCTCCTAGTAACTTCACTGTACCTGGACATACAGTGAATCCGAAAGCTGACATAATAAGACCTTTGAAATCTGGCAGTGTGTCGAAAAAGGTTTGTCATTCTTTCTTACCATTTTCACATGTTACTTGTATGAATAGAATGACAGATTCAAGCTTAATTTCTTCATTTTGCGCATTATTGCTCAACCACTTTTCTGTGGCCTTCAATCTTTCACGTGGTCCAGATCTTTATCATTTCTATAATTTACCACAATTGATATGGGTGCTTGTCTTGTTTGGATTTAGGAAAAATCAATATGCTAGTGTATGATGCGACTTGAATATTTTAACTTACCGCTATGATCATAGAGTCTTTCGGGAAAAGTGTTATTGGGGGACTTTGACTAATTGTTATGTGATGCACTCGTCAAATCAAGCTAGGTCTATTGCTTGGATTGGTTTCATGGGCGCAATATAATAATCTACTATGATGGTAACTTTTTTGTTTATGTTAACCGCAAGCATGCAGTGATATTTGTATTTCATGTCATTGCCAATTGGCTTATCATGCAGAATTTTGCAATGATGCTCGGCATACCTTGTTTTACTATTCTATAAAGTATGGGTGAAGCTTATAGGATAGAAATAAAAGTAGACAACAAATTATTAAATTTAGATGGCATGATTTTGAATGAGAGTCTTGGGGATCTTCGTTAAGTAGAACACTTGTTCTAAGTGAAAGATAGTTGTTATCCTCCCCATTTCGTTGCAGCATTAGGCATTAGCTAAACAATTTGTTCCCATTTGTTCCTGAGAGGCCAGAAATAGAATTTCTCTTGTCAGAACAAGAATGTGCATTCATTTGATCTTGATCCTCGAAAGTGAAAGTAGACTAGATCTGCGTGGCTCCCCTAATAATATCCATACATGAGTTGTTTTGGTAATAGATGAATGTTTCCATATGTAAATTCGGGTGCAGTATACACATCGGTGGCGCAGTACATTTCTCCGTCTGATTCAAAATAAATATGGTTTTGAATTTTCTCTTTAAAATTCAAACTGGATTTCCTGCATGAATCTCAGCAATCACTTGTTCTGATTCTACATATTAATCGTTTTGAAGTAAAAGAAAACTTTGGTGGAATATTTACATTATGTCATTTTTTTTAATGCATATCAGGTGAAAGCCTCAAGTGCTTATAACAATGTGCCGGTGCAATTTCCAGAGGCGGTCCTCTATTTTGAGGTTTACCACAACAGAAAGACATGGTTTAAGGTATTTTCCTGACAACTTTAAAGGATACTACGAGTTTATCATGTTTTTCGTTATTCTACTGAAAGATTTGGTTATTCACTGAGATCCTGGAAGTTTTACTTGTTTCTGACAAAAGCACTAAAGCTGCTGTGCTAGTTATTCGATAGCAATTCTTGATCAAAGCAAGAACATGTGTTTCATATCGTGCAACTAATGATTTTTGTTTTTGAAAAATATGCAGTCTCAAGAATTCCTAGTTCTGGGACGGCAATTTTTGACTGAAGTTAAAGACAAAATATATTGTTCGACAGATGAGATAATGGAGAAAACAGGGAAGTTGGATCGTTCTGGATACTTTTTAATAGAAGTATGTTTTTCACCGACTGAGAGATCGATTAGCTTGCACAAAAAGAAAGCCTCCTGCTGATTCCTGTTGATATTTTTGTCTGTAGGATGTCTTTTGTAATGATATGAGGGAGTCCTCATCCGTGGACTACAGCAAGACCATACTTGATTGGCTCAATAACTCCAAGGATGATGCACTTGAGAAGTGGGAATATATCATTGCTGGTGAATTGCAGCAGAAACAAAAGGCCCTTTTGGGCAGTGAAGAGAAGCAGCAATTGCCAAGATTCAAATCTCTTGACATGCAGACTACAAGATTTTGTGACTTAAGATTCCGACTTGGGGCTGGATATACATACTGTCATCAGGTATGTCTCTTGTTTGCAATTATCATACAATTTGTGTATAAGACTAGCTTTGAAAAATTCTAGCTTAGCACTCAGACAAGTGACTTCACCATTACACTTGTTGCCGACTATATGACATTGGAAAATAGAAGCAGTTGATCGATTAGCAAACAGTGAAGTGTACGGTATTATTTCTTAGTCTTAGCATGGAAAGAAGAAGATTATTATGTTTATAACAGTCTTAACTTTGTTTTATTAGGGGGATTGCAAGCATGTAATTGTGTTACGGGACATGAGACTTATACATCCGGAGGATGTACAGAACCGATCAGCCTATCCATTGACCGTGAATCAGCCGAGGCTGCATTTCAAGAAATGTTCCGTTTGCAAAATTTACAGGGCAGAAAAGGTGACGGTGGATGACAAATGGACCTCAGAAAATCCGTGTTATTTCTGTGATATTTGCTATTATATGCTTCATTATGTAAATGGGTCACTGATTTATAGTGATTTCAGTGTCTATGATTATCATCATGATTAAACGCTACTCTACTTACAGATGCAGATGTAGCACTACCCGTTTTTCTTTTATTTCCAAGCTGAAGAAGAGACTCAAATAGTATATACTAAATCAAATATAATTAGCATAAAATCAATCATGATTTACCAAAAATTACATCTTTATCTTTTCTTTTTTGATGGGTAAAAATAAATGCATTGCAAGAATATATTGAATCCATTTACAACTGCCCGTCACACGCTGTAAGTACAAATGTATATCCTCTGATGATGAAGTTTAAGTTAGAGAGCAATATAGTATCATACAATATCTTTGGTATTTTTGTCCATATAGATAACACATCGCATGCCTTTTCTACTCAATCTATGTAACTCATGTCGTCGTCTTCGGCCACAGGAAAAATGAGAATAAGAATGTGCGCCAACATCAAGGATAACCTAGATATACTAATTGAGGATCCTGTTCCGAGTATATTCTTGTGGAGGCAGACTAGCAAAAAATCAGGACATAAAGGAACTCGGAGGAGAGATTTAACCTGATTTTGGTTTAATTACCCAAAACGATCGCCTGGTTGAGAAGGGAACAACAACCTCACAGATATTGTGGAGATAACCCTTATCATATGCGTTATTCTTTATAACTTCCGATTCTTCTAGACGAGATCTTCTAAAGAACGTCTTCCATTTGCTCTCTAGAGGCTTCCTTTCTTGATTTAGTTCATCTAAACTAGCTTTTAAAGCTGCTGCACTTGTCTTTGCCTCATTCACCTTTCTCTGCCAGCTCAAGTACTCTTGCCATTTAAAACTCTGAAGACGGAAATTCACATTTGTCAAGGGCAAAACCAATGCTATGGAAATGAAAGGGAAGACGCATCACACCTCATTTGTAGTAGTGTTTGTGAGACAGAGTTTGGTATGGTACGTGAAGAATCCAGCTAATAGCAGAGAAATAACAGCCAAAAACACCATAATGAGGATCTGCGTGTTATAGGAGTTCAACAGCCACTGCCATAAGACATGCTCATTATCAGAAGACATGAGTGAATGAGCATATTTTTCAGCATTATCTAGTTAACAAAATACTCCCGTCACAAACATAAATGGAAATGCAATGCTTCCCATAAGTGCTAACTGAGTCAATTCACCTGTAAAACAAGTGGAGCCAACTCTCTGTAAGAATTTCCAATGCCATAATAAACTGCAGTATACACAGAAAGAGGAAAGACAGTTACTATTAGACAAAGACCTAGAGCCATGAAAAAAAGATGGGATTTGTCCAACCAAACCTGTTAGAATGTGGATGACTCGCAAATCTTTCAGCCTACCCGCAAGAATTAATGCAAGAGCAATGATTCCATATACGCAGATGAGGAAATGCCTGCATCAACATCCAGACAAAATTTAAGGACGGTCTTAGATCAAGCTAGAAATACACATTATAACGAGGCACTCATCCTTCAAGTCCACATTTTCATCACCAAAGATCCCCACGGAAAATTATGGGTCATGGAAAAAGTGTCTAATTTATTACTCAGCTGAGACATAAGGTTCAAATCCTGTCTTGATACCCATCCAGTGCAAAAATTTCAAGGCATACTCATCCTCAAGTCCAATAGTACATCAAAGTAATGAAGCTTCATAACTATGCATTCAAAGCTCTGCCACTTACAATTGACCGTCTCAAACAGATTCATCCATAAATTTCCCGCCACGTTTATTTCTGGTTTACCTTCTGGTTTTAATAAATTCTGACTTAAAATTTTCATCTCAAACAATTCCACAATCTGCAGATACTATGGTGCTGCATCTCAGAATACGGCACCTTCAGATCAGTGTCTCATCTACAGATTATGCAAGTACGACTGTAGAAAGTATCCCACGTGCATAGTTCAGTGCAGCCAAATCAAAAGTAGAACTACAATGTTGATTTCCATAGACTCATTTCTTCTCGGAAAATGTGTCAAACATTGTCCAGGGGAATTGTAGAGCAATAGCTAGATGAAGTTTTCCTTTTTCCTGTCTATGATTACTACTCACCAAAGAATAAACGCCATGAAGTATCTGGTGTTCCTCTCTCCTATGCAATTGTTCTTGAATGAAAATAAATGACATTATCTGAATGAGAGACTGAAGGTAATTTAAGAATATCAAAAAGGAAGTTAATGATACATACCATCCATGCACAGTGATGGTCAAAACGAGCAACACAGCGATCACATATACTGCAGTGCTTTGACCTAGCGGGTCTGATAATACAAGATTCAAAGCCAGTTCTTAATTTGTTTGGATAATTCTGAATATACAAAGACCAAAACACTAAGCTTACTTAGGAATTTTGCAGGTTCCACACTCTTTCTCTGTGAAGATAACATTATCGTATGGATAAGCAGAGAGGTACTGAGAAACATTGGAAGAGTTCACAACCCCTGGATCAGAAAAGCTAGTCAATAGAAAGAGGATAATGCCCACTCCAACCGCCAAGAAGCTTATGTACCTGCTCATAAATTATTCCAAGTATCAATGTATATCCTGAGTGAACAACAGTTAACCAGAAGACGACAAAATATACCTGTGCATTTCACTTATATAATACCCTGGAATGTAGATGAAGGATGATTTTGCAATGAGGTAATATGTTGCTCCAATTATTACCAAGTATATCAACTGCGTGAAGGATAATTAAACCTCAGGTATACAATTCCACAGAGATCTCCAAATAAGTTGATAAAAAGGGAACATAAAAATTGAAACTTGAGAAGCCAATCAGAATCATTCAACGATCAACGATCAGTAGAAAGCCTTATAGTTCATCCTACATCGCAAGTCCAAATGTAGCAAAAACGAAACTAGTACTACAACACTAGACACACATACAGTAAATCAGAAAAGCCGTGGCAATTAGAAAAATTCAACACAAATTTGGTATAAGAAAAGGAAAGAAACCTGAATTATAGGGTTGGGACGGTCACAACAGTAGTACTCAGTAGAGTTGAGGGCATCCATGCCCCTAGACCCACACGCAAAGTGAACAAAGCGCCTGCCGGGGATCGCCATTAGCAGCAGCTCAAAATTAGGCGAAAAAGCAGAGAAGAGAGAAATTACAATCTTTTGTAATACCGGAAATAGTCGTAGGCGCCAAAAGTGAGGAAGAAGTGGATGCGCTGAATGAAGGTGCCCTGAAAAATTGGCCACTGCCCACAGAGGAACGATACCACTACCAGCAGCGTCACCAATCCATGGCACACCAGAAGCCACTGCAGCGCCATCAAGAGTGGAGAGAGAGGGGAATTGGGATTTTAGATTTTGAATAAAGATGGATGGATGAATGAATTTTGATGAGAGAAAGAGTTGAGCTTCTTCTACACACAGTTAGAAATTAGATCTCGCACCACCATCTCTTTCTCTTTCTCTGTTTTTTCTTGGAAATAAATACTTACTACTTAAATCCTATACACCACTAGGACTAGTAGTAGTTTATTTTTATATTATCAAATTTCCCAAAGGAAAAAAGAATTAAAAAAGCTTTAATAGTCTTTTCTTTTGATAATATTTGCATTCTTTTTTATGTTTTTACTTTGTGGTACCCCTTAGAGTTTTGGTCAAAAACGCTTCGGAATGGAATCTAAATTTTATTATTCTAAAGCCTCTCAGTGATGTTTTAGAACGGTATATGATGAATTTTTCATCATTCTAGCTTCCTATACAGAGGCTAAATTGTACGATTACTCCGGAAAATGAAAAATCGCTTAAGGTGCCCAATTCGGATTCTATTTTCACCCAGTAAATACGGTCAAATACAAAATTTCGCAAGTCCATATCGTAGCTTTCCGAATGAGCTTTCTAAGGGTTTCAAAATCGAGTCATTCGAAACTAAAACGAGTTAGATATGACCAAAACGGTGAGCGCGCGATGGAATCGGGGTCGAACGGGGAGGGCAGCAGGCAAAAAGGCCCATATCTCATTCGTTATCGTCCGGATCCATTTCATTCCTTAACCTCATACAATTTTATTCCAAGAGCTATAATTATAAGCCCCCGGAGGTGCAAAATGCGACGCTCCCCGGCGGGCCGAAAAAATTAGATTTCCCCTAGTGCCGAAAAAATTAGATTTCCCCTAGAGGCACCCCTTGGAGTTTAGGTCAAAAACGCTCCGGAATGGAATCTAAATTTTATTATTCCAAAGCATCCCAGTGATGTTTTGAGCGGTATATGATGAATTTTGCATCATTTTAGCTCCTATACAGAGCCTAGATTGTACGACTAATCCGAAAAATGAGATACTTCTTAAGGTGCCCAATTCGAATTCTATTTTCACCCAGTAAACACAGTCAAATACAAAATGTCGCAAGTCCATATCGTAGCCTTCCGAATAAGCTTTTCTAGGGGTTTCAAAATAGGGTCATTCAGATCTAAAACGAGTTAGATATGGCCAAAACGGTGAGGGCGCGATGGAATCGGGCTCGAACGAGGATGGCAGCAGGCAAAAAGGCTCATATCTCATTCGTTATCGTCTGGATATATTTCATTCCTTGACCGCATGCAATTTTATTCCAAGAGCTATAATTATGGACCCCCGGAGGTGCAAAATCCGACGTTCCCCGGCAGGCCGAAAAAATGAGATTTCGCCCTAGTGGTACCCCTTAGAGTTTTGGTCAAAAACGCTCCGGAATGGAATCTAAATTTTATTATTCTAAAGCATCCCAGTGATGTTTTGGAACGGTATATGATGAATTTTCATCATTCTAGCTCCTATACAGAGGCTAAATTGTACGATTACTCCGGAAAATGAAAAACCGCTTAAGGTGCCCAATTCGGATTCTATTCTCACCTAGTAAACACAGTCAAATACAAAATGTCGCAAGTCCATATCGTAGCCATCCGAATGTTCTTTCTAGGGGTTTCAAAATCGGGTCATTCGGATATAAAACGAATGAGATATGGCCAAAACAGTGAGGGCGCGATGGAATCAGACTCGAACGGGGAGGGCACTAGGCAAAAACACCCATATCTCATTTGTTATCGTCCGGATCCATTTCATTGCTTAACCGCACGCAATTTTATTCCAAGAGCTACAATTGATAGCCCCCAGGGGTGCAAAATCCGAAACTCCCCAGCGGGCTGAAAAAATGAGATTTCCCACTAGTGGTGCCCCTTAGAGTTTTGGTCAAAAACGCTTCGGAATGAAATCTAAATTTTATTATTCCAAAGTATCCCAGTGATGTTTTGGAGCGGTATATGATGAATTTGCATCATTCAAACTCCTATACAGAGGCTACATTATACGATTACTCCGGAAAATGAGAAACCGCTTAAGGTGCCTGATTCGGATTCTATTTTCACCCAGTAAACTTAGTCAAATACAAAATATCACAAGTCCATATCGTAGCCTTCCAAATGAGCTTTCTAAGGGTTTCAAAATCGAGTCATTCGGATCTAAAACGAGTTAGATACGGTCAAAACGGTGAGGGCACGATAGAACCTGGGTCGAACGGGGAGGGCACCAGGCAAAAAGGCCCATATCTCATTCGTTATTGTCCGGATCCATTTCATTCCTTAACCGCATGCAATTTTATTCCAAGTGCTATAATTATGGGGCCCCGGAGGTGTAAAATCCGACGCTCCCCGACGGGCCGAAAAAATGAGATTTTCCCTAGTGGTACCCCTTAGAGATTTGGTCAAAAACGCTCCGGAATGGAATCTAAATTTTATTATTCCAAAGCATCCCAGTGATGTTTTCGAGCGGTATATGATGAATTTTGCATCATTCTAGCTCCTACACAGAGGCTAAATTGTACGATTACTCCGGAAAATGAAAAACCACTTAAGGTGCCCAATTCAGATTTAATTTCCACCCAATAAACACAGTCAAATAAAAAATGTCGCAAGTCCATATCGTAGCCATCCGAATGATCTTTCTAGGGATTTCAAAATCGACTCATTCGAATCTAAAACGAGTTAGTTATGGCCAAAACGGTTCGCGAAGGAATCGGGCTCGAACGGGAATGGCAGCAGGCAAAAGGCCCATATCTCATTTGTTATGGTCTGGATCTATTTCATTCCTTAACCGCATGCAATTTTATTCCAAGAGCTATAATTATGGACCCCCGGACGTGCAAAATCCGACTCTTCCCGGCAGGCCGAAAAAATGAGATTTCGCCCTAGACCCCTTAGAGTTTTGGTCAAAAACGCTCCGGAATGGAATCTAAATTTTATTATTCTAAAGCATCCCAGTGATGTTTTGGAACGGTATATCTTGAATTTTTCATCATTCTAGCTCCTATACAGAGGCTAAATTGTACGATTACTCCGAAAAATGAAAAACTGCTTAAGGTGCCCAATTCGGATTCTATTTTCACCCAGTAAATAAAGTCAAATAATAAATGTCGCAAGTCCATATCGTAGCTTTCCGAATGAGCTTTATAAGGGTTTCAAAATTGGGTCATTCGGAACTAAAACGAGTTATATATGGCCAAAACGGTGAGCGCGCGATGGAATAGGGGTCGAACGGGGAGGGCAGCAGGCAAAAAGGCCCATATCTCATTCGTTATCGTCCGGATCCATTTCATTCCTTAACCTCATACAATTTTATTCCAAGAGCTATAATTTTAAGCCCCCGGAGGTGCAAAATGCGACGCTCCCCGACGGGCCGAAAAAATTAGATTTCCCCTAGTGGCACCCCTTGGAGTTTAGGTCAAAAACGCTCCGGAATGGAATCTAAATTTTATTATTCTAAAGCATCCCAGTGATATTTTGGAACGGTATATGATGAATTTTTCATCATTCTAGCTCCTATACAGAGGCTAAATTGTACGATTACTCCGGAAAATGAAAAACCGCTTAAGGTGCCCAATTCGGATTCTATTCTCACCCAGTAAACACAGTCAAATACAAAATGTCGCAAGTCCATATCGTAGCCGGACGAATGTTCTTTCTAGGGGTTTCAAAATCGGGTCATTCGGATATAAAACGAATGAGATATGACCAAAACAGTGAGGGCGCGATGGAATCAGACTCGAACGGGGAGGGCACTAGGCAAAAACTCCCATATCTCATTTGTTATCGTCCGGATCCATTTCATTGCTTCACCGCATGCAATTTTATTCCAAGAGCTACAATTGATAGCCCCCGGGGGTGTAAAATCCGAAACTCCCCAGCGGGCTGAAAAAATGAATTTCCCACTAGTGGTGCCCCTTAGAGTTTTGGTCAAAAACGCTCCGGAATGAAATCTAAATTTTATTATTCCAAAGTATCCCAGTGATGTTTTGGAGCGGTATATGATGAATTTTGCATCATTCAAACTCCTATACAGAGGCTACATTATACGATTACTCCGGAAAATTAGAAACCGCTTAAGGTGCCTGATTCGGATTCTATTTTCACCCAGTAAACTTAGTCAAATACAAAATGTCACAAGTCCATAACGTAGCCTTCCAAATGAGCTTTCTAAGGGTTTCAAAATCGAGTCATTCGGATCTAAAACGAGTTAGATACGGTCAAAACGGTGAGGGCACGATAGAACCTGGGTCGAACGGGGAGGGCACCAGGCAAAAAGGCCCATATCTCATTCGTTATTGTCCGGATCCATTTCATTCCTTAACCGCATGCAATTTTATTCCAAGTGCTATAATTATGGGGCCCCGGAGGTGTAAAATCCGACGCTCCCCGACGGGCCGAAAAAATGAGATTTTCCCTAGTGGTACCCCTTAGAGATTTGGTCAAAAACGCTCCGGAATGGAATCTAAATTTTATTATTCCAAAGCATCCCAGTGATGTTTTCGAGCGGTATATGATGAATTTTGCATCATTCTAGCTCCTACACAGTGGCTAAATTGTACGATTACTCCGAAAAATGAAAAAACACTTAAGGTGCCCAATTTGGATTTTATTTCCACCCAATAAACACAGTCAAATACAAAATGTCGCAAGTCCATATCGTAGCCATCCGAATGATCTTTCTAGGGATTTCAAAATCGACTCATTCGAATCTAAAACGAGTTAGTTATGGCCAAAACGGTGAGGGCGCGAAGGAATCGGGCTCGAACGGGGATGGCAGCAGGCTAAAGGCCCATATCTCATTCGTTATGGTCTGGATCTATTTCATTCCTTAACCGCATGCAATTTTAATCCAAGAGCTATAATTATGGACCCCCGGAGGTGCAAAATCCGACTCTCCCCGGCAGGCCGAAAAAATGAGATTTCGCCCTAGACCCCTTAGAGTTTTGGTCAAAAACGCTCCGGAATGGAATCTAAATTTTATTATTCTAAAGCATCCCAGTAATGTTTTGGAACGGTATATCTTGAATTTTTCATCATTCTAGCTCCTATACAGAGGCTAAATTGTACGATTACTCCGGAAAATGAAAAACCGCTTAAGGTGCCCAATTCGGATTCTATTTTCACCCAGTAAATAAAGTCAAATATAAAATGTCGCAAGTCCATATCGTAGCTTTCCGAATGAGCTTTCTAAGGGTTTCAAAATTGGGTCATTCGGAACTAAAACGAGTTATATATGGCCAAAACGGTGAGCACGCGATGGAATCGGGGTGGAACGGGGAGGGCAGCAGGCAAAAAGGCCCATATCTCATTCGTTATCGTCCGGATCCATTTCATTCCTTAACCTCATACAATTTTATTCCAAGAGCTATAATTATAAGCCCCCGGAGGTGCAAAATGCGACGCTCCCCGGCGGGCCGAAAAAATTAGATTTCCCCTAGTGGCACCCCTTGGAGTTTAGGTCAAAAACGCTCCGGAATGGAATCTAAATTTTATTATTCCAAAGCATCCCAGTGATGTTTTGAGCGGTATATGATGAATTTTGCATCATTTTAGCTTCTATACAGAGCCTAGATTGTACGACTAATCCGAAAAATGAGATACTTCTTAAGGTGCCCAATTCGGATTCTATTTTCACCCAGTAAACACAGTCAAATACAAAATGTCTCAAGTCCATATCGTAGCCTTCCGAATGTTCTTTCTAGGGGTTTCAAAATCGGGTCATTCGCATATAAAACGAATGAGATATGGCCAAAACGGTGAGGGCGCGATGGAATCAGACTCGAACGGGGAGGGCACTAGGCAAAAACACCCATATCTCATTTGTTATCGTCCGGATCCATTTCATTGCTTAACCGCATGCAATTTTATTCCAAGAGCTATAATTGATAGCCCCCGGGGGTGCAAAATCCGAAACTCCCCAGCGGGCTGAAAAAATGAGATTTCCCACTAGTGGTACCCCTTAGAGTTTTGGTAAAAAACGCTCCGGAATGAAATCTAAATTTTATTATTCTGAGCGGTATATGATGAATTTTGCATCATTCAAACTCCTATACAGAGGCTACATTATACGATTACTCCGGAAAATGAGAAACCGCTTAAGTTGCCTGATTCGGATTCTATTTTCACCCAGTAAACTTAGTCAAATACAAAATGTCACAAGTCCATATCGTAGCCTTCCAAATGAGCTTTCTAAGGGTTTCAAAATCGAGTCATTCGGATCTAAAACGAGTTAGATATGGTCAAAACGGTGAGGGCACGATAGAACCTGGGTCGAACGGGGAGAGCACCAGGCAAAAAGGCCCATATCTCATTCGTTATTGTCCGGATCCATTTCATTCCTTAACCGCATGCAATTTTATTCCAAGTGCTATAATTATGGGGCCCCGGAGGTGCAAAATCCGACGCTCCCCGACGGGCCGAAAAAATGAGATTTTCCCTAGTGGTACCCCTTAGAGATTTGGTCAAAAACGCTCCGGAATGGAATCTAAATTTTATTATTCCAAAGCATCCCAGTGATGGTTTTGAGCGGTATATGATGAATTTTTGCATCATTGTAGCTCCTACACATAGGCTAAATTGTACGATTACTCCGGAAAATTAAAAACCACTTAAGGTACCCAATTCGGATTTTATTTCCACCCAATAAACACAGTCAAATACAAAATGTCGCAAGTCCATATCGTAGCCATCCTAATGATCTTTCTAGGGGTTTCAAAATCGACTCATTCGAATCTAAAACGAGTTAGTTATGGCCAAAACGGTGAGGGCGCGAAGGAATCGGGCTCGAACGGGGATGGCAGCAGGCAAAAGGCCCATATCTCATTCGTTATGGTCTGGATCTATTTCATTCCTTAACCGCATGCAATTTTATTCCAAGAGCTATAATTATGGACCCCCGGAGGTGCAAAATCCGACTTTCCCCGGTAGGCCGAAAAAATGAGATTTCGCCCTAGACCCCTTAGAGTTTTGGTCAAAAAAGCTCCGGAATGGAATTTAAATTTTATTATTTTAAAGCATCCCAGTGATGTTTTGGAACGGTATATCTTGAATTTTTCATCATTCTAGCTCCTATACAGAGGCTAAATTGTACGATTACTTCGGAAAATGAAAAACCGCTTAAGGTGCCCAATTCGGATTCTATTTTCGCCCAGTAAATACAGTCAAATATAAAATGTCGCAAGTCCATATCGTAGCTTTCCGAATGAGCTTTCTAAGGGTTTCAAAATTGGGTCATTCGGAACTAAAACGAGTTATATATGGCCAAAACGGTGAGCGCGCGATGGAATCGGGGTCGAACGGGGAGGGCAGCAGGCAAAAAGGCCCATATCTCATTTTTTATCGTTCGGATCCATTTCATTATCTAACAGCATCCAATTTTATTACAAGAGCTATAATTATGGGCCTCCGGTGGTGCAAAATCCGACGCTCCCCGGCGGGCCGAAAAAATGAGATTTCCCCTAGTGGTACCCCTTGGAGTTTTGGTCAAAAATGCTCCGGTATAGAAATTAAATTTTATTATTCCAAAGCATCTCAGTGATGTTTTCGAGGGGTATATGATGAATTTCTTATCATTCTAGCTCCTACACATAGGCTAAATTGTACGATTACTCAGGAAAATGAAATACAGCTTAAGGTGCCAAATTCGGATTCTATTTTCACCCAGTAAACACAGTCAAATACAAAATTTTGCAAGTCCTTATCATAGCCATCCGAATGATCTTTTCCAAGGGTTTCAAAATCGGGTCATTCGGATCTAAAACGAGTTAGTTATGGCCAAAACGGTGAGGGCGCAATGGAATCGGGCTCGAACGGGGATGACAGCATGCAAAAAGGCCAATATCTCTTTCGTTATCATCTGGATCTATTTCATTCCTTAACCGCATGCAATTTTATTCCAAGAGCTATAATTATGGACCCCCGGAGGTGCAAAATCCGACGCTCCCCGGCAAGCCGAAAAAATGAGATTTCGCCCTAGTACCCCTTAGACTTTTGATGAAAAACTCTCCGGAATGGAATCTAAATTTTATTATTCTAAAGCATCCCAGTGATGTTTTGGAACGGTATATGATGAATTTTTCATCATTCTAGCTCCTATACAGAGTCTAAATTGTACGATTTCTCCGGAAAATGAAAAACCACTTAAGATGCCCAATTCAAATTCTATTTTCACCCAGTAAACACAGTCAAATACAAAATGTTGCAAGTCCATATAATAGCCTTCCAAATGAGCTTTCTAGGGGTTTCAAAATCGGGTCACTCGGATCTAAAACGAGTTAGATATGGCCAAAACGGTGAGGGCGCGATGGAATCGGGCTCGAACGGGGATGGATGCAGGCAAAAAGCCCATATATCATTCGTTATCGTCGGATCCATTTCATTCCATAACCGCATACAATTTTATTCCAAGAGCTATAATTATGGGCCCCCGAAGGTGCAAAATCCGACGCTCCCCGACGGGCCGAAAAAAATGAGATTTCGCCCTAGTGGTACCCCTTAGAGTTTTGGTCAAAAATGCTCCAGAATGGAATCTAAAATTTATTATTCCAAAGCATCCCAGTGATGTTATTGAGAGGTATATGATGAATTTTGCATCATTTTAGCTTCTATACGGAGTCTAGATTTTACGATTACTCCGGAAAATGAAAAACCGCTTGAGGTACCCAATTCAGATTCTATTTTCACCCAGTAAACCCAGTCAAATACAAAATGTCGAAAGTCCATATTGTAGCTTTCCGAATGATCTTTCTGAGGGTTTCAAAATCAGGTCATTCGGAACAAAAACGAGTTAGATATGGCCAAAACGGCGAGCGCGCGATGGAATCGGGGTCGAACGGGGAGGGCATCAGGCAAAAAGGCCCATATCTCATTTTGTATCGTTCGGATCCATTTCATTCTCTAACAACATTAATTTTATTACAAGAGCTATAATTATGGGCCCCGGGAGGTGCAAAATCCGACGCTCCCCGGTGGGCCGAAAAAATGAGATTTCCCCGTGGTACACTTGGAGTTTTGGTCAAAAATGCTCCGGTATGGAATCTAAATTTTATTATTCCAAAGCATCCCAGTGATGTTTTTGAGCGGTATATGATGAATTTTGCATCATTTTAGCTCCTATACAGAGGCTTGATTGTACGATTACACCGGAAAATGAAAAACCGCTTAAGGTGCCCAATTCGGATTCTATTTTCGCCCAGTAAATACAGTCAAATATAAAATGTCGCAAGTCCATATCGTAGCTTTCCGAATGAGCTTTCTAAGGGTTTCAAAATTGGGTCATTCGGAACTAAAACGAGTTAGATATGGCCAAAACGGTGAGCGCGCGATGGAATCGGGGTCGAACGGGGAGGGCAGCAGGCAAAAAGGCCCATATCTCATTTTTTATCGTTCGGATCCATTTCATTATCTAACAGCATCCAATTTTATTACAAGAGCTATAATTATGGGCCTCCGGTGGTGCAAAATCCGACGCTCCCCGGCGGGCCGAAAAAATGAGATTTCCCCTAGTGGTACCCCTTGGAGTTTTGGTCAAAAATGCTCCGGTATAGAAATTAAATTTTATTATTCCAAAGCATCTCAGTGATGTTTTCGAGGGGTATATGATGAATTTCTTATCATTCTAGCTCCTACACATAGGCTAAATTGTACGATTACTCAGGAAAATGAAATACAGCTTAAGGTGCCAAATTCGGATTCTATTTTCACCCAGTAAACACAGTCAAATACAAAATTTTGCAAGTCCTTATCATAGCCATCCGAATGATCTTTTCCAAGGGTTTCAAAATCGGGTCATTCGGATCTAAAACGAGTTAGTTATGGCCAAAACGGTGAGGGCGCAATGGAATCGGGCTCGAACGGGGATGACAGCATGCAAAAAGGCCAATATCTCTTTCGTTATCATCTGGATCTATTTCATTCCTTAACCGCATGCAATTTTATTCCAAGAGCTATAATTATGGACCCCCGGAGGTGCAAAATCCGACGCTCCCCGGCAAGCCGAAAAAATGAGATTTCGCCCTAGTACCCCTTAGACTTTTGATGAAAAACTCTCCGGAATGGAATCTAAATTTTATTATTCTAAAGCATCCCAGTGATGTTTTGGAACGGTATATGATGAATTTTTCATCATTCTAGCTCCTATACAGAGTCTAAATTGTACGATTTCTCCGGAAAATGAAAAACCACTTAAGATGCCCAATTCAAATTCTATTTTCACCCAGTAAACACAGTCAAATACAAAATGTTGCAAGTCCATATAATAGCCTTCCAAATGAGCTTTCTAGGGGTTTCAAAATCGGGTCACTCGGATCTAAAACGAGTTAGATATGGCCAAAACGGTGAGGGCGCGATGGAATCGGGCTCGAACGGGGATGGATGCAGGCAAAAAGCCCATATATCATTCGTTATCGTCGGATCCATTTCATTCCATAACCGCATACAATTTTATTCCAAGAGCTATAATTATGGGCCCCCGAAGGTGCAAAATCCGACGCTCCCCGACGGGCCGAAAAAAATGAGATTTCGCCCTAGTGGTACCCCTTAGAGTTTTGGTCAAAAATGCTCCAGAATGGAATCTAAAATTTATTATTCCAAAGCATCCCAGTGATGTTATTGAGAGGTATATGATGAATTTTGCATCATTTTAGCTTCTATACGGAGTCTAGATTTTACGATTACTCCGGAAAATGAAAAACCGCTTGAGGTACCCAATTCAGATTCTATTTTCACCCAGTAAACCCAGTCAAATACAAAATGTCGAAAGTCCATATTGTAGCTTTCCGAATGATCTTTCTGAGGGTTTCAAAATCAGGTCATTCGGAACAAAAACGAGTTAGATATGGCCAAAACGGCGATGCGCGCGATGGAATCGGGGTCGAACGGGGAGGGCATCAGGCAAAAAGGCCCATATCTCATTTTGTATCGTTCGGATCCATTTCATTCTCTAACAACATTAATTTTATTACAAGAGCTATAATTATGGGCCCCGGGAGGTGCAAAATCCGACGCTCCCCGGTGGGCCGAAAAAATGAGATTTCCCCGTGGTACACTTGGAGTTTTGGTCAAAAATGCTCCGGTATGGAATCTAAATTTTATTATTCCAAAGCATCCCAGTGATGTTTTTGAGCGGTATATGATGAATTTTGCATCATTTTAGCTCCTATACAGAGGCTTGATTGTACGATTACACCGGAAAATGAAAAACCGCTTAAGGTCCCCAATTTGGATTCTATTTTCACCCAGTAAACACATTCAAATACAAAATGTCGCAAGTCCATATCATAGCTTTCCGAATAAGCTTTCTAAGGGTTTCAAAATTGGGTCATTCGGAACTAAAACGAGTTAGATATGGCCAAAATGGTGAGCGCGCGATGGAATCGGGGTCGAACGGGGAGGGCAGCAGACTAAAAGGCTCATATCTCATACGTTATCGTCCGGATCCATTTCATTCCTTAACCGCATAAAATTTTATTCATTTCGCCCTAGACCCCTTAGAGTTTTGGTTAAAAAACGCTCCAGAATGGAATCTAAATTTTATTATTCCAAAGCATCCCAGTGATGTTTTCGAGGGGTATATGATGAATTTTGCATCATTCTAGCTCCTACACATAGGCTAAATTGTACGATTACTCAGGAAAATGAAAAATCGCTTAAGGTACCCAATTCAGATTCTATTTTCACCCAGTAAACACAGTCAAATACAAAATGTCACAAGTCCATATCGTAGCCATCCGAATGATCTTTTCCAAGGGTTTCAAAATCGGGTCATTCGGATCTAAAACGAGTTAGTTATGGCCAAAACGGTGAGGGCGCAATGGAATCGGGCTCGAACGGGGATGGCAGCAAGCAAAAAGGCCCATATCTCATTCGTTATCATCTGGATCTATTTCATTCATTAACCGCATGCAGTTTTATTCCAAGGGCTATAATAATGGACCCCCGGAGGTGCAAAATCCGACGCTCCCTGGCCGGCCGAAAAAATGAGATTTCGCCCTTAGAGTTTTGGTAAAAAACGCTCCGGAATGGAATCTAAATTTTATTATTCTAAAGCATCCCAGTGATATTTTGGAACGGTATATGAAGAAATTTTCATCATTCTAGCTCCTATACAGAGTCTAAATTGTACGATTACTTCGGAAAATTAAAAACCACTTAAGGTGCCCAATTCGGATTCTATTTTCACCCAGTAAACACAGTCAAGTACAAAATGTCGCAAGTACATATCATATCATTCCGAATGAGCTTTCTAAGGGTTTTAAAATCAGGTCATTCGGAACTAAAACGAGTTAGATATTTCCAAAACGGTGAGCGCACGATGGAATTGGGGTCGAACGGGGAGGGCAGCTGGCAAAAATGCTCATATCTCATTCGTTATCATCCGGATCCATTTCATTCCTTAACCGCATACAATTTTATTACAAGAGCTATAATTATAAGCCCCCGGAGGTGCAAAATCCGACGCTCCCCGGCAGGCCGAAAAAATGAGATTTCGCCCTTAGAGTTTTGGTAAAAAATGCTCCAGAATGGAATCTTAATTTTATTATTCCAAAGCATCCCAGTGATGTTTTCGAGTGGTATATGATGAATTTTGCATCATTTTAGCTCCTATACAGATGCAATATTGTGCGATTACTCTGGAAAATGAGAAACCGCTTAAGGTGCCCAATTCGGATTCTATTTTCACCCAGTAAACACTGTCAAATACAAAAACGTCGCAAGTACATATCGTAGCCTTCCGAATGAGCATTCTAGGGGTTTCAAAATTAAGTCATTCGGATCTAAAACGAGTTATATATGGCCAAAACGGTGATGGCACGATGGAATCGGGCTCGAATTGGGATGGCAGCACGCAAAAAGGCCCCTATCTCATTCCTTATCGTCTGGATCTATTTCATTTTTTAGCCGCATGCAATTTTATTCCAAGAGCTATAATTATGGACCCCCAGAGGTGCAAAATCCGACGCTCCTCGGCAGGCCGAAAAAATGAGATTTCGCCCTAGTGGTACCCCTTAGAGTTTTGGTCAAAAATGCTCCGGAATGGAATCTAAATTTTATTATTCTAATGCATCCCAGTGATGTTTTGGAACGGTATATGATGAATTTTTCATCATTCTAGCTCCTATACAGAGGCAAAATTGTACGATTACTCCAAAAAATGAAAAATCGCTTAAGGTGCCAAATTCGGATTCTATTTTCACCTAGTAAACACAGTCAAATACAAAATGTCGCAAGTCCATATCGTAGCCATCCGAATGTTCTTTCTAGGGGTTTCAAAATCGGGTCATTCGGAACTAAAACGAGTTAGATATGGCCAAAACGGTGAGCGCGCGACGGAATCGGGTTCGAATGGGGAGGGCAACAGCTAAAAAGGCTCATATCTCATTCGTTATCGTCCAGATCCATTTCATTCCTTAACCACATACAATTTTATTTCAAGAGCTATAATTATAAGACCTCGGAGGTGCAAAATCCAACGCTCCCCGGCAGTCTGAAAAAATGAGATTTCGCCCTAGTGGTACCCCTTAGAGTTTTGGTCAAAAATGCTCTAGAATGGAATCTAAATTTTATTATTCCAAAGCATCCCAGTGATGTTTTCGAGCGGTATATGATGAATTTTGCATCATTTTAGCTCCTATACAAAGGCAATATTGTAAAATTACTCCTGAAAATGAGAAACCGCTTAAGGTGCCCAATTCGGATTCTATTTTCACCCTGTAAACACAGTCAAATGCAAAATGTCGCAAGTCCATAGTAGCCATCCGAATGATCTTCATAGGGGTTTCAAAATCTGGTCATTCGGATATAAAAACGAGTTAGATATGGCCAAAACGATGAGGGCGCGATGGAATCGGGGTCGAACTTGGAGAGCAACAGGCAAAAAGGCCCATATCTCATTTTTTATCGTTCGGATCCATTTCATTCTCTAACAGCATCCAATTTTATTACAAGAGCTATAATTATGGGCCCCCGGAGGTGCAAAATCCGACGCTCCTCGGCGGGCCGAAAAAATGAGATTTCCCCTAGTGGTACCCCTTGGAGTTTTGGTCAAAAACGCTCCGGCATGGAATCTAAATTTTATTATTCCAAAGCATCCCAGTGATATTTTTGAGCGGTATATGATGAATTTTGCATCATTTTAGCTCCTATACAGAGGCTAGATAGTACGACTAATCCGAAAAAAGAGATACCGCTTAAGGTGCCCAATTCGGATTCTATTTTCACCCAGTAAACACAGTCAAATACAAAATGTCGCAAGTCCATATTGTGTCCTGCCAAATGAGCTTTCTAGGGGTTTAAAAATCGGGTCATTCGGATCTAAAACGAGTTAGATATGGCCAAAACGGTAAGGGCGCGATGGAATCGAGCTCGAACGGGGATGGCAACATGCAAAAAGGCCCATATATCATTCGTTATCGTCCGGATCCATTTCATTCCTTAACTGCATACAATTTAATTCCAAGAGCTATAATTATGGGTCCCCGGAGGTGCAAAATCCGACGCTCCCCGGCGGGCCGAAAAAAATGAGATTTCGCCCTAATGGTACCCCTTGGAGTTTTGGTCAAAAATGCTCCGGTATAGAAATTAAATTTTATTATTCCAAAGCATCTCAGTGATGTTTTCGAGGGGTATATGATGAATTTTTTATCATTCTAGCTCCTACACATAGGCTAAATTGTACGATTACTCAGGAAAATGAAATACAGCTTAAGGTGCCAAATTCGGATTCTATTTTCACCCAGTAAACACAGTCAAATACAAAATTTTGCAAGTCCATATCGTAGCCATCCGAATGATCTTTTCCAAGGGTTTCAAAATCGGGTCATTCGGATCTAAAACGAGTTAGTTATGGCCAAAACGGTGAGGGCGCAATGGAATCGGGCTCGAACGGGGATGACAGCATGCAAAAAGGCCAATATCTCTTTCGTTATCGTCTGGATCTATTTCATTCCTTAACCGCATGCAATTTTATTCCAAGAGCTTTAATTATGGACCCCCGGAGGTGCAAAATCCGACGCTTCCCGGCAAGTCGAAAAAATGAGATTTCGCCCTAGTACCCCTTAGACTTTTGGTAAAAAACGCTCCGGAATGGAATCTAAATTTTATTATTCTAAAGCATCCCAGTGATGTTTTGGAACGGTATAGGATGAATTTTTCATCATTCTAGCTCCTATACAGAGTCTAAATTGTACGATTTCTCCGGAAAATGAAAAACCACTTAAGATGCCCAATTCAAATTCTATTTTCACCTAGTAAACACAGTCAAATACAAAATGTTGCAAGTCCATATAATAGCCTTCCAAATGAGCTTTCTAGGGGTTTCAAAATCGGGTCACTCGGATCTAAAACGAGTTAGATATAGCCAAAACGGTGAGGGCGCGATGGAATCGGGCTCGAACGGGGATGGATGCAGGCAAAAAAGGCCCATATATCATTCGTTATCGTCAGATCCATTTCATTCCATAACCGCATACAATTTTATTCCAAGAGCTATAATTATGGGCCCCCGAAGGTGCAAAATCCGACGCTCCCCGGCGGGCCGAAAAAAATGAGATTTCGCCCTAGTGGTACCCCTTAGAGTTTTGGTCAAAAATGCTCCAGAATGGAATCTAAAATTTATTATTCCAAAGCATCCCAGTGATGTTTTTGAGCGGTATATGATGAATTTTGCATCATTTTAGCTTCTATACGGAGGCTAGATTTTACGATTACTCCGGAAAATGAAAAACCGCTTCAGGTACCCAATTCAGATTCTATTTTCACCCAGTAAACCCAGTCAAATACAAAATGTCGAAAGTCCATATCGTAGCTTTCCGAATGATCTTTTTGAGGGTTTCAAAATCGGGTCATTCGGAATGAAAACGAGTTAGATATGGCCAAAACGGCGAGCGCGCGATGGAATCGGGGTCGAACGGGGAGGGCATCAGGCAAAAAGGCCCATATCTCATTTTTTATCGTTCGGATCCATTTCATTCTCTAACAACATCTAATTTTATTACAAGAGCTATAATTATGGGCCCCGGGAGGTGCAAAATCCGACGCTCCCCGGTGGGCCGAAAAAATGAGATTTCCCCGTGGTACTCCTTGGAGTTTTGGTCAAAAATGCTCCGGTATGGAATCTAACTTTTATTATTCCAAAGCATCCCAGTGATGTTTTTGAGCGATATATGATGAATTTTGCATCATTTTAGCTCCTATACAGAGGCTTGATTGTACGATTACACCGGAAAATGAAAAACCACTTAAGGTCCCCAATTTGGATTCTATTTTCACCCAGTAAACACATTCAAATACAAAATGTCGCAAGTCCATATCATAGCTTTCCGAATAAGCTTTCTAAGGGTTTCAAAATCGGGTCATTCGGAACTAAAACGAGTTAGATATGGCCAAAATGGTGAGCGCGATGGAATCAGGGTCGAACGGGGAGGGCAGCAGACTAAAAGGCTCATATCTCATACGTTATCGTTCGGATCCATTTCATTCCTTAACCGCATAAAATTTTATTCCAAGAGCTATAATTATGAGCCCCCGAGGGTGCAAAATCTGACGCTTCACGGCAGGCCGAAAAAATGAGATTTCGCCCTAGACCCCTTAGAGTTTTGGTTAAAAAACGCTCCGGAATGGAATCTAAATTTTATTATTCCAAAGCATCCCAGTGATGTTTTCGAGGGGTATATGATGAATTTTGCATCATTCTAGCTCCTACACATAGGCTAAATTGTACGATTACTTAGGAAAATGAAAAATCGCTTAAGGTGCCCAATTCGGATTCTATTTTCACCCAGTAAACACAGTCAAATACAAAATGTCGCAAGTCCATATCGTAGCCATCCGAATGTTCTTTTCCAAGGGTTTCAAAATCGGGTCATTCGGATCTAAAACGAGTTAGTTATGGCCAAAACGGTGAGGGCGCAATGGAATCGGGCTCGAACGGGGATGGCAGCAAGCAAAAAGGCCCATATCTCATTCGTTATCATCTGGATCTATTTCATTCATTAACCGCATGCAGTTTTATTCCAAGAGCTATAATAATGGACCCCCGGAGTTGCAAAATCCGACGCTCCCTGGCCGGCCGAAAAAATGAGATTTTCCCTTAGAGTTTTGGTAAAAAACGCTCCGGAATGGAATCTAAATTTTATTATTCTAAAGCATCCCAGTGATGTTTTGGAACGGTATATGAAGAAATTTTCATCATTCTAGCTCCTATACAGAGTCTAAATTGTACGATTACTTCGGAAAATTAAAAACCACTTAAGGTGCCCAATTCGGATTCTATTTTCACCCAGTAAACACAGTAAAGTACAAAATGTCGCAAGTCCATATCGTAGTCATCCGAATGAGCTTTCTAAGGGTTTTAAAATCAGGTCATTCGGAACTAAACGAGTTAGATATTTCCAAAACGGTGAGCGCGCGATGGAATCGGGGTCGAACGGGGAGGGCAGCAGGCAAAAATGCACATATCTCATTCGTTATCATCCGGATCCATTTCATTCCTTAACCGCATACAATTTTATTACAAGAGCTATAATTATAAGCCCCCGGAGGTGCAAAATCCGACGCTCCCCGGCAGGCTGAAAAAATGAGATTTCGCCCTTAGAGTTTTGGTAAAAAATGCTCCAGAATGGAATCTATATTTTATTATTCCAAAGCATCCCAGTGATGTTTTCGAGCGGTATATGATGAATTTTGCATCATTTTAGCTCCTATACAGAGGCAATATTGTGCGATTACTCTGGAAAATGAGAAACCGCTTAAGGTGCCCAATTCAGATTCTATTTTAACCCAGTAAACACAGTCAAATACAAAATGTCGCAAGTACATATCGTAGCCTTCCGAATGAGCATTCTAGGGGTTTCAAAATTGGGTCATTCGGATCTAAAACGAGTTATATATGGCCAAAACGGTGATGGCGCGATGGAATCGGGCTCGAACTGGGATGGCAGCACGCAAAAAGGCCCCTATCTCATTCCTTATCATCTGGATCTATTTCATTTTTTAGCCGCATGCAATTTTATTCCAAGAGCTATAATTATGGACCCCCGGAGGTGCAAAATCCGACGCTCCTCGGCAGGCCGAAAAAATGAGATTTCGCCCTGGTGGTACCGCTTAGAGTTTTGGTCAAAAATGCTCCGGAATGGAATCTAAATTTTATTATTCTAATGCATCCCAGTGATGTTTTGGAACGGTATATGATGAATTTTTCATCATTCTAGCTCCTATACAGAGGCTAAATTGTACGATTACTCCAAATAATGAAAAATCGCTTAAGGTGCCAAATTTGGATTCTATTTTCACCTAGTAAACACAGTCAAATACAAAATGTCACAAGTCCATATCGTAGCCATCCGAATGTTCTTTCTAGGGGTTTCAAAATCGGGTCATTCGAAACTAAAACGAGTTAGATATGGCCAAAACGGTGAGCGCGCGACGGAATCGGGGTCGAACGGGGAGGGCAACTGCTAAAAAAGTTCATATCTCATTCATTATCGTCCAGATCCATTTCATTCCTTAACCGCATACAATTTTATTTCAAGAGCTATAATTATAAGCCCCCGGAGGTGCAAAATCCAAAGCTCCCCGGCAGTCTGAAAAAATGAGATTTCGCCCTAGTGGTACCCCTTAGAGTTTTGGTCAAAAATGCTCCAGAATGGAATCTAAATTTTATTATTTCAAAGCATCCCAGTGATGTTTTCGAGCGGTATATGATGAATTTTGCATCATTTTAGCTCCTATACAAAGGCAATATTGTAAAATTACTCCTGAAAATGAGAAACCGCTTAAGGTGCCCAATTCGGATTCTATTTTCACCCTGTAAACACAGTCAAATGCAAAATGTCGCAAGTCCATAGTAGCCATTCGAATGATCTTCATAGGGGTTTCAAAATCGGGTCATTCGGATATAAAAACGAGTTAGATATGGCCAAAACGATGAGGGCGCGATGGAATCGGGGTCGAACTTGGAGAGCAACAGGCAAAAAGGCCCATATCTCATTTTTTATCGTTCGGATCCATTTCATTCTCGAACAGCATCCAATTTTATTACAAGAGCTATAATTATGGGCCCCGGGAGGTGCAAAATCCGACACTCCTCGGCGGGCCGAAAAAATGAGATTTCCCCTAGTGGTACCCCTTGGAGTTTTGGTCAAAAACGCTCCGGCATGGAATCTAAATTTTATTATTCCAAAACATCCCAGTGATATTTTTGAGCGGTATATGATGAATTTTGCATCATTTTGCCTCATATACAGAGGCTAGATAGTACGACTAATCCGAAAAAAGAGATACCGCTTAAGGTGCCCAATTCGGATTCTATTTTCACCCAGTAAACACAGTCAAATACAAAATGTCGCAAGTCCATATTTTATCCTGCCAAATGAGCTTTCTAGGGGTTTAAAAATCGGGTTATTCGGATCTAAAACGAGTTAGATATGACCAAAACGGTAAGGGCGCGATGGAATCGAGCTCGAACGGGGATGACAACATGCAAAAAGGCCCATATATCATTCGTTATCGTCCGGATCCATTTCATTCCTTAACTGCATACAATTTTATTCCAAGAGCTATAATTATGGATCCCCGGAGGTGCAAAATCCGACGCTCCCCGGCGGGCCGAAAAAAATGAGATTTCGCCCTAGTGGTACCCCTTAGAGTTTGGTAAAAAACGCTCCGTAACGAAATCTAAATTTTATTATTCCAAATCATCCCAATGATGTTTTCGAGCGGTATATGATGAATTTTGCATCATTCTAGCTCCTATACAGCGGCAATATTATACGATTACTCCGGAAAATGAGATACCGCTTAAGGTGCCCAATTCGGATTCTATTTTTTTGACCGAGTAAACACTGTCAAATACAAAATGTCGCAAGTCCATATCTTAGCCATCCGAATGACTAAATTGGGTCATTCGGATATAAAACAAGTTAGATATGGCCAAAACAGTGAGGGCGCGATGGAATCGGGGTCGAACGGGGAAGACAGCAAGCCAAAAGGCCCATATCTTATTTTTTATCGTTCGGATCCATTTCATTCTCTAAAATCATCCAATTTTATTACAAGAGCTATAATTATGGGCCCCCGGAGGTGCAAAATCCGACGCTCCCCGGCGGGTCGAAAAAATGAGATTTCCCCTAGTGGTACCCCTTGGAGTTTTGGTCAAAAACGCTCCGGTATGGAATCTAAATCTTATTATTCCAAATCATCCCAGTGATGTTTTTGAGCGGTATATGATGAATTTTGCATCATTTTAGCTCCTATACAGAGGCTAGATTATACGACTAATCCGAAAAATGAGATACCGCTTAAGGTGCCCAATTCGGATTCTATTTTCACCCAGTAAACACAGTCAAATACAAAATGTCGCAAGTCCATATTGTAGACTTCCAAATGAGCTTTCTAGGGGGTTTTTAAATTGGGTCATTCGGATCTAAAACGAGTTAGATATGGCCAAAACGGTGAGGGCACGATGGAATCGGGCTCGAACGGGGACGACAGCACGCAAAAAGGCCCATATCTCATTCGTTAACGTCTGGATATATTTCATTTCTTAGCCGCATGCAATTTTATTCCAAGAGCTATAATTATGGACCCCCGGAGGTGCAAAATCCGACGCTCCTCGGCAGGCCGAAAAAATGAGATTTCGCCCTGGTGGTAGCCCTTTAGAGTTTTGGTCAAAAATGCTCCGGAATGGAATCTAAAATTTATTATTCTAATGCATGCCAGTGATGTTTTGGAACGTATATGGTGAATTTTTCGTCATTCTAGCTCCGATACAGAGGCAATATTATACGATTATTCCGGAAAATGAGATACCGCTTAAGGTGCCCAATTCGGATTCTATTTTCACCCAGTAAACACAGTCAAATACAGAATGTCACAAGTCCATATCGTAGCCATCCGAATGATCTTTCTAGGGGATTCAAAATCGGGTCATACGGATATAAAACGAGTTAGATATGGCCAAAACAATGAGGGCGCGATGGAATCGGGGTCGAACTAGGAGGGCAACAGGCAAAAAGGCCCATATCTCATTTTTTATCATTCGGATCCATTTCATTCTCTAACAGCATCCAATTTTATTACAAGAGCTATAATTATGGGCCCCCGGAGGTGCAAAATCCGACACTCCTCGGCGGGCCGAAAAAATGAGATTTCCCCTAGTGGTACCCCTTGGAGTTTTGGTCAAAAACGCTCCGGCATGGAATCTAAATTTTATTATTCCAAAACATCCCAGTGATATTTTTGAGCGGTATATGATGAATTTTGCATCATTTTGCCTCCTATACAGAGGCTAGATAGTACGACTAATCCGAAAAATGAGATACCGCTTAAGGTTCCCAATTCGGATTCTATTTTCACCCAGTAAACACAGTCAAATACAAAATGTAGCTAGTCCATAATGTAGCCTTCCAAATGAGCTTTCTAGGGGTTTCAAAATCGGGTCATTCGGATCTAAAACGAGTTAGATATGGCCAAAACGGTGAGGGCGCGATGGAATCGGGCTCGAACGGGGATGTCAGCAGGCAAAAAGGCCTATATCTCATTCGTTATCGTCCGGATCCATTTCATTCCTTAATCGCATACAATTTTATTCCAAGAGCAATAATTATGGGTCCCCGGAGGTGCAAAATTCGACGCTCCCCGGCGGGCCGAAAAAAATGAGATTTCGCCCTAGTGGTACCCCTTAGAGTTTTGGTTAAAAACGCTCCGGAATGAAATCAATATTTTATTATTCCAAAGCATCCCAATGATGTTTTCTAAAGGTATATGATGAATTTTGCATTATTCTAGCTCCTATACAGAGGCAATATTATACGATTACTCCGGAAAATGAGATACCGCTTAAGGTGCCCAATTCGGATTCTATTTTTTTGACCTAGTAAACACAGTCAAATACAAAATGTCACAAGTCCATATCGTATCCATCCGAATGACAAAACCGGGTCATTCGGATATAAAACGAGTTAGATATGGCCAAAACGGTGAGGGCGCGATGGAATCGGGGTCGAACGGGGAGGGTAACAAGCAAAAAGGCCAGCCCATATCTCATTTTTTATCGTTCGGATCCATTTCATCCTCTAACATCATCCAATTTTATTACAAGAGCTATAATTATGGGCCCCTGGAGGTGCGAAATCCGACGCTTCCCGGCGGGCCGAAAAAATGAGATTTCCCCTAGTGGTACCCCTTGGAGTTTTGGTCAAAAACGCTCTGGTATAGATTCTAAATTTTATTATTCCAAATCATCCCAGTGATGTTTTTGAGCGGTATATGATGAATTTTAGCTCCTATACAGAGGCTAGATTGTACGACTAATCCGAAAAATGAGATACCGCTTAAGGTTCCCAATTCGGATTCTATTTTCACCCAGTAAACACAATCAAATACAAAATTTCGCAAGTACATATTGTAGCCTTTCGAATGAGCTTTCTAGTGGTTTCAAAATCGGGTCATTCGGATCTAAAATGAGTTAGATATGGTTAAAACGGTGAGCGCGCGATGGAATCGGGGTCGAACGGGGAGGGCAGCAGGCAAAAAGGCCCATATCTCATTCGTAATCGTCCGGATCCATTTCATTCCTTAACCGCATACAATTTTATTCCAAGAGCTATAATTTTGGGCCCCTGGAGGTGCAAAATCCGACGCTCCCAGGCGGGCCGAAAAAATTGAGATTTCGCCCTAGTACCCCTTAGAATTTTGGTCAAAAACGCTCCGGAATGAAATCTAAATTTTATTATTCCAAAGCATCCCAATGATGTTTTGGAACGGTATATGATGAATTTTGCATCATTCTAGCTCCTATACAGAGGCAATATTATACGATTACTCCGGAAAATGAGATATCGCTTAAGGTGCCCAATTCAGATTCTATTTTTTTGACCTAGTATACAAAGTCAAATACAAAATGTTGCAAGTCCATATCGTAGCCATCTGAAAGATCTTTCTAGGGGTTTCAATATCGGGTCATTCGGATATAAAACGAGTTAGATATGGCCAAAACGGTGAGGGCGCGATGGATCGGGGTCGAACGGGGAGGGCAACAAGCAAAAAGGCCCATATCTCATTTTTTATCGTTCGGATCCCTTTCATTCTCTAACATCATCAAATTTTATTTCAAGAGCTATAGTTATGGGCCCCCGGAGGTGCAAAATCCGACGCTCCCCGACGGGCCGAAAAAATGAGATTTCCCCTAGTGGTGTACCCCTTCGAGTTTTGGTCAAAAACGCTCCGGTATGGAATCTAAATTTTATTATTCCAAAGCATCCCAGTGATATATTTGAGCGGTATATGATGAATTTTGCATAATTTTAGCTCCTATACAGTGGCTAGATTGTATGACTAATCCAAAAAATGAGATACCGCTTTAGGTGCCCAATTCGTATTCTATTTTTACCCAGTAAACACAGTCAAATACAAAATGTCGCAAGTCAATATTGTAGCCTTCCAAATGATCTTTCTAGGGGTTTCAAAATCGGGTCATTCGGATCTAAAACGAGTTAGATATGGCCAAAACGGTGAGGGCGCGATGGAATCGGGCTCGAACGGGGATGTCAGCAGGCAAAAAGACCCATATCACATTCGTTAGTGTCCGGATCCATTTCATTCCTTAACCGCATACAATTTTATTCCAAGAGATATAATTATGGGCCCCCGAAGGTGCAAAATCCGACGCTCCTCGGTGGGACGAAAAAATGCGATTTCCCCTAGTGGTACCCCTTGGAGTTTTGGACAAAAACGCTCCGGCATGGAATCTAAATTTTATTATTCCAAAGCATCCCAGTGATATTTTTGAGCGGTATGTGATGAATTTTGCATCATTTTAGCTCCTATACAGAGGCTAGATTGTACGACTAATCCGAAAAATGAGATACCGCTTAAGGTGCCCAATTCAGATTCGATTTTCACTCAGTAAACACAGTCAAATACAAAATGTAGCAAGTCCATAATGTAGCCTTCCAAATGAGCTTTCTAGGGGTTTCAAAATCGGGTCATTCGGATCTAAAACGAGTTAGATATGGCCAAACGGTGAGGGCGCGATGGAATCGGGCTCGAACGGGGATGTCAGCAGACAAAAAGGCCCATATCTCATTTGTTATCGTCCGGATCCATTTCATTCCTTCACCGCATACAATTTTATTCCAAGAGCTATAATTATGGGCCACCGGAGGTGCAAAATCCGACTCTCCCTGTCGGGTCGAAAAAATTAGATTTCCCCTAGTGGTACCCCTTGGAGTTTTGGTCAAAAACGCTCCGGCATGGAATCTAAATTTTATTATTACAAAGCATCCCAGTGATATTTTTGAGCGGTATATGATGAATTTTGCATCATTTTAGCTCCTATACAGAGGCTAGATTGTATGACTAATCCGAAAAATGAGATACCGCTTAAGGTGCCCAATTCGGATTCTATTTTCACCCAGTAAACATAGTCAAATACAAAATGTAGCAAGTCCATAATGTAGCCTTCCAAATGAGCTTTCTAGGGGTTTCAAAATCTGGTCATTCGGATCTAAAACGAGTTAGATATGGCCAAAACGGTGAGGGCGCGATGGAATCGGGCTCGAACGGGGATGTCAGCAGACAAAAAGGCCCATATCTCATTCGTTATCGTCCGGATCCATTTCATTCCTTCACCGCATACAATTTTATTCCAAGAGCTATAATTATGGGCCACCGGAGGTGCAAAATCCGACGCTTCCCGTCGGGCCGAAAAAATGAGATTTCCCCTAGTGGTACCCCTTGGAGTTTTGGTCAAAAACTCTCCGGCATGGAATCTAAATTTTATTATTCCAAAGCATCACAGTGATATTTTTGAGCGGTATATGATGAATTTTGCATCATTTTAGCTCCTATACAGAGGCTAGATTGTACGACTAATCCGAAAAATGAGATACCGCTTAAGGTTCCCAATTTGGATTCTATTTTCACCCAGTAATCACAGTCAAATAAAAAATGTCGCAAGTCCATATTGTAGCCTTACAAATGAGCTTTCTAGGGGTTTCAAAATCGGGTCATTCGGATCTATAACGAGTCAGATATGGCCAAAACGGTGAGGGCGCGATGGAATCGGGCTCGAACGGGGATGTCAGCAGGCAAAAAGGCCCATATCTCATTCGTTATCGTCCGGATCCATTTCATTCCTTAACCGCATACAATTTTATTCCAAGAGCTATAAATATGGGCCCCCAGAGGTGCAAAATCCGACGCTCCCATGTGGGCCGAAAAAATTGAGATTTCGCCCTAGTACAATTTAGAGTTTTGGTCAAAAACGCTCCGGAATGAATTCTAAATTTTATTATTCCAAAGCATCCCAATGATGTTTTCGAGCGGTATATGATGAATTTTGCATCATTCTAGCTCCTATACAGAGGCAATATTATACGATTACTCCGGAAAATGAGATATTGCTTAAGGTTCCCAATTCGGATTCTATTTTTTTGACCTAGTAAACACATTCAAATACAAAATGTTGCAAGTCCATATCGTAGCCATCTTAAAGATCTTTCTAGGGGTTTCAAAATTGGGTCATTCGGATATAAATCGAGTTAGATATGGCCAAAACGGTGAGGGCGCGATGGAATCGGGGTCGAACGGGGATGGCAGCAAGCAAAAGGCCCATATCTCATTTTTTATCGTTCGGATCCATTTCATCCTCTAACATCATCAAATTTTATTACAAGAGCTATGGGCCCCCGGAGGTGCAAAATCCGACGCTCCCAGGCGGGCCGAAAAAATGAGATTTTCCCTAGTGGTACCCCTTGGAGTTTTGGTCAAAAACGCTCCGGTATGGAATCTAAATTTTATTATTCCAAATCATCCCGGTGATGTTTTTGAGCGGTATATGATGAAATTTGCATCATTTTAGCTCCTATACAGAGGCTAGATTGTACGACTAATCCGAAAAATGAGATACCGCTTAAGGTGCCCAATTCGGATTCTATTTTCACCCAGTAAACACAGTCAAATACAAAATTTCGCAAGTGCATATCGTAGCCTTTCGAATGAGCTTTCTAGGGGTTTCAAAATCGGGTCATTCGGATCTAAAATGAGTTAGATATGGTTAAAACGGTGATGGCGCGATGGAATCGGGCTCGAACGGGGATGGCAGCACGCAAAAAGGCCCATATCTCATTCGTTATCGTCCGGATCCATTTCATTCCTTAACCGCATACAATTTTATTCCAAGAGCTATAATTTTGGGCCCCTGGAGGTGCAAAATCCGACGCTCCCAGGCGGGCCGAAAAAATTGAGATTTCGCCCTAGTACCCCTTAGAGTTTTGGTCAAAAACGCTCCGGAATGAAATCTAAATTTTATTATTCCAAAGCATCCCAGTGATGTTTTGGAACGGTATATGATGAATTTTGCATCATTCTAGCTCCTATACAGAGGCAATATTATACGATTACTCCGGAAAATGAGATATCGCTTAAGGTGCCCAATTCGGATTCTATTTTTTTGACCTAGTATACAAAGTCAAATACAAAATGTTGCAAGTCCATATCGTAGCCATCTGAAAGATCTTTCTAGGGGTTTCAAAATCGGGTCATTCGGATATAAAACGAGTTAGATATGGCCAAAACGGTGAGGGCGCGATGGATCGGGGTCGAACGGGGAGGACAGCAGGCAAAAAGGCCCATATCTCATTTTTTATCGTTCGGATCCCTTTCATTCTCTAACATCATCAAATTTTATTACAAGAGCTATAATTATGGGCCCCCGGAGGTGCAAAATCCGACGCTACCCGGCGGGCCGAAAAAATGAGATTTCCCTTAGTGGTATCCCTTCGAGTTTTGGTCAAAAACGCTCCGGTATGGAATCTAAATTTTATTATTCCAAAGCATCCCAGTGATATTTTTGAGCGGTATATGATGAAATTTGCATAATTTTAGCTCCTATACAGTGGCTAGATTGTACGACTAATCCGAAAAATGAGATACCGCTTTAGGTGCCCAATTCGTATTCTATTTTCACCCAGTAAACAAAGTCAAATACAAAATGTCGCAAGTCTATATTGTAGCCTTCCAAATGAGCTTTCTAGGGGTTTCAAAATCGGGTTATTCGGATCTAAAACGAGTTAGATATGGCCAAAACGGTGAGGGCATGATGGAATCGGGCTTGAACGGGGATGTCAGCAGGCAAAAAGGCCCATATCACATTCGTTATCGTCCGGATCCATTTCATTCCTTAACTGCATACAATTTTATTCCAAGAGATATAATTATGGGCCCCCGGAGGTGCAAAATCCGACGGTCCCCGGCGGGCCGAAAAAATGAGATTTCGCCCTAGTGGTACACACCATAGAGTTTTGGTAAAAAATGCTCCATAATGGAATCTAAATTTTATTATTCCAAAGCATCCCAGTGATGTTTTCAAGCAGTATATGATGAATTTTGCATCATTTTAGCTCATATACAGAGCATCCCAGTGATATTTTTGAGGGGTATGTGATGAATTTTGCACAAAAACGCTCCGGCATGGAATCTAAATTTTATTATTCCAAAGCATCCCAGTGATATTTTTGAGGGGTATGTGATGAATTTTGCATCATTTTAGCTCCTATACAGAGGCTTGATTGTACGACTAATCCGAAAAATGAGATACCGCTTAAGCTGCCCAATTCAGATTCTATTTTCACCCAGTAAACACAGTCAAATACAAAATGTAGCAAGTCCATAATGTAGCCTTCCAAATGAGCTTTCTAGGGGTTTCAAAATCGGGTCATTCGGATCTAAAACGAGTTATGTATGGCCAAAACGGTGAGGGCGCGATGGAATCGGGCTCGAACGGGTATGTCAGCAGACAAAAAGGCTCATATCTCATTCGTTATCGTCCGGATCCATTTCATTCCTTCACCGCATATGATTTTATTCCAAGGGCTAAAATTATGGGCCCCCGGAGGTGCAAAATCCGACGCTCCCCGGCGGGCCGAAAAAATGAGATTTCCCCTAGTGGTACACCCCTTGGAGTTTTGGTCAAAAACGCTCCGGCATGGAATCTAAATTTTATTATTCCAAAGCATCCCGGCGATATTTTTGAGCGGTATATGATGAATATTGCATCATTTTAGCTCCTATACAGAGGCTAGATTTTACGACAAATTCGAAAAATGAGATACCGCTTAAGGTGCCCAATTTGGATTCTATTTTCACCCAGTAAACACAGTCAAATAAAAAATGTCACTAGTCCATAGTGTAGCCTTACAAATGAGCTTTCTAGGGGTTTCAAAATTGGGTCATTCGGATCTAAAACGAGTTAGTTATGGCCAAAACGGTGAGGGCGCGATGGAATCGGGCTCGTACGGGGATGTCAGCAGGCAAAAAGGCCCATATATCATTCGTTATCGTCCGGATCCATTTCATTCCTTAACCGCATACAAATTTATTCCAAGAGCAATAATTATGGGTCCCCGGAGGTGTAAAATCCGACGCTCCCTTGCGGGCCGAAAAAAATGAGATTTCGCCCTAGTGGTACCCCTTAGAGTTTTGGTCAAAAACGCTCTGGAATGAAATATAAATTTTATTATTCCAAAGCATCCCAATGATGTTTTCGAACGGTATAAGATGAATTTTGCATCATTCTAGCTCCTATACAGAGGCAATATTATATGATTACTTCGGAAAATGAGATACCGCTTAAGGTGCCCAATTCGGATTCTATTTTTTTTGACCTAGTAAACACAGTTAAATACAAAATGTTGCAAGTCCATATCGTAGCCATCCGAATGACAAAACCGGGTCATTCGGATATAAAACGAGTTAGATATGGCCAAACCGGTGAGGGAGCGATGGAATCGGGGTCGAACGGGGAGGGCAACAAGCAAAAAGGCCCATATCTCATTCGTTATCGTCCGGATCCATTTCATTCCTTCACCGCATACAATTTTATTACAAGAGCTATAATTATGGGCCCCCGGAGGTGCAAAATCCGACGCTCCCCGGCGGGCCGAAAAAATGAGATTTCCCCTAGTGGTACACCCCTTGGAGTTTTGGTCAAAAACGCTCCGGCATGGAATCTAAATTTTATTATTCCAAAGCATCCCGGCGATATTTTTGAGCGGTATATGATGAATTTTGCATCATTTTAGCTCCTATACAGAGGCTAGATTTTACGACTAATCCGAAAAATGAGATACCGCTTAAGGTGCCCAATTTGGATTCTATTTTCACCCAGTAAACACAGTCAAATAAAAAATGTCACTAGTCCAGTGTAGCCTTACAAATGAGCTTTCTAGGGGTTTCAAAATCGTGTCATTCGGATCTAAAACGAGTTAGTTATGGCCAAAACGGTGAGGGCGCGATGGAATCGGGCTCGTACGGGGATGTCAGCAGGCAAAAAGGCCCGTATATCATTCGTTATCGTCCGGATCTATTTCATTCCTTAACCGCATACAAATTTATTCCAAGGGCAATAATTATGGGTCCCCGGAGGTGCAAAATCCGACGCTCCCTTGCGGGCCAAAAAAAATTGAGATTTCGCCCGAGTACCCCTTGGAGTTTTGGTCAAAAACGCTCCGGAATGAAATATAAATTTTATTATTCCAAAGCATCCCGATGATGTTTTCGAACGGTATATGATGAATTTTGCATCATTCTAGCTCCTATACAGAGGCAATATTATATGATTACTTCGGAAAATGAGATACCGCTTAAGGTGCCCAATTCGGATTCTATTTTTTTGACCTAGTAAACACAGTTAAATACAAAATGTTGCAAGTCCATATCGTAGCCATCCGAATGACAAAACCGGGTCATTCGGATATAAAACGAGTTAGATATGGCCAAAACGGTGAGGGCGCGATGGAATCGGGGTCGAACGGGGAGGGCAACAAGCAAAAAGGCCCATATCTCATTTTTTATCGTTCGGATCCATTTCATCCTCTAACATCATCCAATTTTATTACAAGAGCTATAATTATGGGCCCCTGGAGGTGCGACGAAGGGTAAAATAATCAATTTAAATATAACTAATTAAACCGGGATGCGACGAAGGGTAAAATAAAAAGGGAGAAATCACAATTTAATTAATTTTAATTAGTTTTAATTAAAATTTATATAGTTTAGCCCGAAAATTTGGGCAGCATCTCCCCTATACCAGGATCAAGTCGTAGTGAATACCGAAAACTTTTCTCATCAGCTAACCAAGTACATAAACCGTAACGATGAGGTCGGACCAGACCGCGCCATCATCGGATCCATAATATTAAATAAAATGTAACTACCGAGGCGGACCAGACCGCTCTACAGTAGGATCCAAAGTACATATCGAAAGCATAACAACCGTGGCGGACCAGACCGCACTACAGTTGGTTCCAATTTAATCAAATTATCTAACATACATCAGAATTACATTTAAATAGCGGAAGCGAAAGAAGTAAATGAATTTCCATTTATAAAACGGTATAGTTCTTATTTTAAAATCGTTAAGGTTTTCGTTATATAAATTCGTATGTTCAACGTCACGTTTTTGTAAAGAGAATGAATTCTTAAAGTTTATTTAGAAAAGTTGGGTTTTTAAACGAATAACGAATTAGAAAATATAACGAAATTAAACTTAACGTAATTAAAACTATAACCTCAATTTCATTTATTAGGAAATTCATAACTTAAGAGTTTATAAAGAAGGATAGGCTATGTTTTATGAAATGGCTCGAAACAACTTTCACGATTCTCGTCAGCTCCAACTATGCCGCCGGCTTTCAACCTGCAAAACATTTGGAAAGGAATTGCAGGGCTGAGTACTAATGCACTCAGTGGTCTCATGCCAAAAGAAAACAGATATCAAACAGTTTAAAGATAATATCCACGCTGCAAGTAAAATTAGGAGGGTTTGAAAATTTGTTTAACTCCTAATTGTACTTAAAACTTATTTTATGGCATCGATGCACTTGTCACGGAACTACGACCGTTACTTCACCACCAATACCTCGGGACGCTAACCCAGCCAGGCAAGCTGAAAAGTAGAAACCCGGGACGCTGACCCAGACATTCCTTTCATCCAACAGAAGCCGATGGTGATCAACCCACCGCACTTCTGGGCTAAGTGTACACAAGTCCCCAGCTAGTGTGTTAGACCAACTTGAGAACCACGACGTTAACTGGTTGAAGCATTAAACAGGTAGTCCGCACAAAAATATTTTCATGGATAATATCAATTTTCATAAGTATCAGAGCTTAATAACTCAAAGATAAGATTTTAAAATAGAGTAACCCCACCTTTACCGTTTACTCGTTTCCTCGATTCTCGGGTTCGAAACCTAAGACAGATCCTTCTGACAATACTCCTACAAATATGTTTATGACGTCAAGGTACATCCAAATCTTTACTTAGAATTTCCTAATATTAATTTCTTTTGACTTTATATTTTCTAAAATTATAAAATGAATATTAATTCTTCAAAGAATATTTTATTATGTTTTCGATGTTCGCATGACTTAAGTTCCAACATGAAAGTTGATTAAATGATTATTTAGAATATTTTGATGCAAAAACATTTGACATGCAAAGGGGTTAGGGTTCCTACAACTCAAAATGAACCTAGTTTCATTTTTAGAAAATTAACGGTGACTCCGATCGTTACCAAATTTTATAGGATGCTAGTTAATTTCATTTCGAAACCATATTAATATTTTCAAAACATTTGGGCAGAGTCTCGACATGCAGGGAAACATTATCCGTGAAAAAGAGGGGGAACCTACAACAATCCATTTTCAAAAATTCATTCCGATTAAGTGGCTAATTATTAGGTTACGAACAACTTTAATTCGGTGATATGGATGCAAAAAGGAACGCCGGCAACCACCAAAGAAAGGGCGGCTGCGACGGCGATGGAGATGAAGAGAAATGATGCATGTCCTACTTCGAGATTCCGCGGCGACGATCAACCAATATTCCTAGGATCGAAATCTTCCTACGAGTTCATAGAAGCGAACGACATACCTTTTCGTTGATCGGAGAAGAAGATATGCTCGAAAAGATGATCGGTGACGATCGGGGCTGTTCTTGGCTTGAAGAAGAAGAAGATGATGACGGAAGATGAAAGGTGGTGCTGAAGAAGATGAAGAACACGGTGGCAGCAGCTGCTGCTGGATCGGAAAGCTGAACGGCGGCGGATGCGGATGATCGGTGGTGGGGCTGCTGCTGGCTGCTCTCCTTCGGCTTCTTTAGAGAGAGAGACGAAGGTGGTGGTGGCTGGATGATAGGTGGAGTGAGGGAGATGGGGAGGATGATGATCGGAAGTGATGGAGGGTGGCTGATGGTGGTGATCGGTGGTGGAGGTGTCGCCGGCAAAGGGGAGGGGCGGAGATGGAGAGGGGCTGCTGTGTGAAGAGGGGGAGAGGGGAAGGGAGTTGGCAGTGGTGGAGGGAGAGAGCTGCTGCACTTGCAGCTTTAGAGAGAGAGAGAGCGAGTGATGGGAGGGGTTGAGCGAGAGAGGGAGATGGGGGAAGAGGGGCTGTTCGGTGGAGAGGGATAAGGGAGAGAGGGTGATCGGTTAGAGAGAGAGATGGTGGAAGATTTCCTCTTGGTGAAGGAAATGAAAAGTGGATAGGGATGATCACAAATGAGGCGGTGATGGCCTCTTTTTATAGGGGCCATCTCGTCTCCGGTTAGTCGCCTCGTTCCCCGACGAAAAGATATTTTTCCGGCAACGAGTTCCGATTTTAGATTTCAAAGGGTTTATGGAATCCACAAAAAATATCGAACTCAACGATATAGGTTAAAGGATTTTCGGAAAGAGTTTGATAGCTCGAAGAATTTTAAAGAAACGAAAAGGATCGAAATAGACAAACGGCGACTCGGGTTTTCTAAACCGTTCATCCGAAAAATGTCTAACTTCTTTCATAAATCTTTTAATGTCAAAACTAGATTAAAAGTATTAACTTTATATTTTTAGGATTTTTAGTTAGTAAGTTTTTATATTTTAGTTAACAAATTTTATTTTATAATTATTTCTAAAAATTATTTTATTAAGGATTTTATTTATTTTAATTTTGCAAACCTTTTATTCATCAAATTCTTTTATCCACATATATATTTATAACTAGAAAAATATATTTCACCTTAGAAAATTTATTTATTTATCTATTTTCTATTATTTAAAGTTTAAAGAATTTTACTTAAATAAATTCCTAAATCTTTTATTTAAGAAACCCCAATAAGTTTACTTAACTTTCTAAACACTTTTATTTAATCTAAAAATTTTATTTGGGAAATATTAATTTACTAACAAAATTTAATATATTTAACTATTTTCTTTTATTTAAAAATCCGGGTTATTACACTACCACCCCCTTAAAAGAAATTTCGTCCCGAAATTTAAGTACGTAGATGACTAACATAACGACACTAGGTTCAATTCATCACACAAACTTTCCCAATTTTATTAGGCTTCACTTTGTCACGACCGGACTTTGCTAAGGATAGCTAAGCCGGGAAACCATGACTAGGGATGGGAGTTAAGAGTAGGGGAAAGAAATGGGGAAGAAGACTGGTGTGGAATCTGACTGCTATTTGAACAACATTTATACCATTGAACGTCTCGACTCGGGATCTCAAATGAGAATACGAGAATACTTGTCATAATCTATTACATGACTTGAAACAATTCTTGAAAGCTCAAGAGTTTGCACAGCGGAAGAAATACTTTAATACATGTATGAAGACACGTATTACCGAGAGTCCTAATCTATTTGAATAACGACAAAAGCTCCACTCGGCACTTCACATCATCTTGCTCAACCTGCACATTTAGAAATACATGCAGGGCTGAGTACGAAAGTACTCAGTGGGCACATGCCGAAAACTATACAATATAATTGTCAAGCCATTCAACTGTAAGACATAAGGGTTTTATTGAAAAGAGCCCATGCTTACTAAAACTGTTCTTGTGATCTAAAAGTGCCTGCAGGGCTAAGTTCTTTCGTAATCTACCATATCTGAAATTGTGGTGTCGAGGAGGTGGCCACCTCACACGACACCTGACCGGCCAACCCTGAAGATGACTCACGGTCCTGTGTACACTAGCCCAAGTAAGATAGCAAATCTTAACGAGGACCCGAATTCGATTAACTCCAATTGGCGTTGCCAACGCAGATAGGCGTCATACATAAATCGAAACATTTATGGCATGGCAATACTTGAAAATAAACATTTTCATCTAAACATTCTATAACTTTTCTTGTATAAGAAAGCCCACCTTAAGTAGCGTGAAAAGTACCAATCCTGATAGACTCGCAACGTCAACCTTCCGGTCGATTTTCACCTATTTAGAAACGACATTATAAGAATTTCCATTCTTATAAAATCTAATAATTCCTTATAAAGGATATTCTTATTCTTTATTTCTAATTTCTCGTTTTAACTAATGTTCCGTTAATATATCGTGAGATTATTAATCGGAGTTAATAAGTCTTACGGCTAGTGGTACCATTAATTATTCTTACATACTTCAATTAATAATTAATTGAGTTAAATCTTGTTGGATTATTAAATCCAAAGTTTTATTATAATTCTATGAATTAAATAAAACTACTTTAGGCTCGAAAATTAATCGAGCTTCGTTAATTGACTCGAACCAATCGAGCTGTTTTATTTAAATGAATAAAACATTTTTCGGCAATCTTTAACGTTCCTCATGTCGTAATTTGACGGAATTAAATAGACGTTAATAAAATAAATTGCTTTAAGCAATTGGGCCGAATCTTAATGAACCAGCCCACACCTGAGCCCAATTCCCAGCCCAAGACTGCTCCTAGCCCAGACCAACACCCGGCCCAAAACCCGACCCGTAACCCGACCCGGTTCAAACCCTAGGTATAAAAACCCCAACCCTCACCCTCACCCTCATTTCCCTCACCTCTCATCTCCCTCACGAGCCTTAGCCACCCGCCCCATCCCTCTCTCGACTGAACCCTGCCCAGCCAACGCCACCGCCGGCGGCGGCGAGAGCGCCGTCGCCGGCGACGCCGTCTTCTCCTTCCTCCCTCGTTCTTCTCCCTCTTCTCTCTCTCTCTCTCTGTTTCTAACTAAACCTGCCGGCGCCTCCCTCGCCGGCGGCGAGGGTCGAGCTCCTGCAGTGGCTTCCTCTCCTTCTCCTTTTCATTCCCCTCTCTAACTGCTCACCTCTCTTTTCCCTTGCAGGTCGATGGAGCCGCCGAAGCAGTCCGCCGCCGCTGGAACGCCGGAGACCGTAGCCGCCGGCACCGTCTGCTGGAGAAGCTTCAGACCCGGGGCCGCCTTTGCTGCCCCGGATAGAGCCCTCGGCTCGTCCAGCCCTTACCCGTCGGGGCCTAGCGCCTCGACGAAGGTTCGATTCCCTTTCTATATTTTATTATTCTCTTCGATTTGTGTGTGTATATGTTTTCGTTCTTATTCTTGTGCTTTGGTATTACAAGGTCAGATTTCATATAGTTATTAAACTCCATGATTTTAATCAATATAGCAAGTGATTATTTAAAAGGGCAGTAGGGTGTAGTCTTATTTGTTTGAGTAAAAAATTGCATCTTAACTAATAAGCATGCTTTGCTCGTATTCATGAATTTGTAAAGGGTGTGTTGCTACATGCTTAACTTGGTACTTCATTTAGGAGCTCATGCTTGGTGTTAAATCTTTTAACATGTATGTGTATTCATGAGCTGAAAATATAGCATTTTTGCAAGAGGGAGGACTGAAAATTATCATACTTCTTGTTTTCTTATCATGTTACTTTGAAGTAGTGTTAGAAAGCTTACTAGTTAGATTGGAAGAGCAGTAGTTGCTTGCTTCCATCTCCTCCTTCTTTTCTTCTTTTGTGGTGTTATCTGCCACCTTTTCCTTGCCTTAATTCTATTTTCAGTTCTTGTATATGGATTGAAGAGAAACTGAACTTGAGGGCTGTGAAGAGATATTTATACTACTCTTGTTGTGAAGGTGGCAGATGAGGGAGTAATGAATGGAGCAGCTTTGAGAGGCTACTAAGTCTTCATGGAGGTGATTGAAGTTGTTTTGTGCAGATTTCTTCTTGACTTTTCCTTCCTTTATAGAGATCTCATTAACTCTTATCTTTTCTTTTGTAAGAATAGGTCTTATCTTTTCTTTTGTAAGAATAGGTGTGATATGATTCCCAGATTTTATGGGATTTGAAGACTTTTCTCCCATCCTCTTTCATTCTCTGCAGCCGAGCTGCTGCCTCTGCTCTTTTCTTTTTATCTTCTTTTCTTTTTATTTTCTATTTTGTATTAATATCCTTGTGTATTAAATCATGTGACATATTAAATCCTCCATCGTTTGTAATAAACGGAATGTAATACTCCCTTAACATTACGACTGCATATATTTCATTCCGTAGCTTCTTCGATTATACGTTTCCTCAATATTGATATAATTTCTATTAATTGGGCTTGGCCCAATTCATCAATTTTATGGGCGTAGCCCAATTTATCAACTTACGAACTATCAATGTTGTTTCCTTTCAAACTATCGACTAGATAAATATTCTACAACTTTGTAGTGGATTCCGATTTACTCCGCTATACTTTCGGAATTAAATCTACTAAATCGAATTCAAGTGCTTCGATTATATTTAAATACGAATATCATTCGCAATTAACTACAGTTAGTTAGATTTTAAACTAACGAAAATGTGGGCCATTACATTCTACCTACCTTAAAAAAAATTTCGTCCCGAAATTTGCGTACTTCCAACTGAATAGCTCGGGGTACTTCCTTTTATCTTAACATCGACTTTTTACGTCGATTCTCCTTGGTTGTGGTGTCTCCACCAAACCTCAAATGAAGTAATAGACTTCTTTTAAGATGTTGCACCTTTTAGTCCAAAATTTCTTTTACTTTATTCTTGCACCTGAGCTATAAATTTAAGACAATTTATCTTAATAAATTTCGCGTGTGTTCTCAAACACGTACTTTCTTACTTGCATACGTGAAGTATCACATTATGCATACATTCTAAATTTGGAGGTGCTGCTAATTTGTATGCTATTTTAGCATATTATAGTCCTTTGGAATCTCATAAGGTCTTAATAAGACAAGTTCTTAACTTTCCTTTGAATATAAACATGGTTACCTACTTCGAAGGTGTTACCTTCATGAAACTTTATCTACTATTTCAAAGTTTATCTTTGTTCGACATTTGTCGTTTCAGGACTTCTGTCCATTCTATCTTCTCTCACTCTTTTACAACATATCCTATTTCGAACCCTTCATTTATCGTATCAGAACCTTAAATATTTCTTTCACTTATCTTGTCTTTATCGAGGGTAATCTACATTGTCACTCTTATAGTACGTCATATGACATCATACCTATTGTTGGCTAATAATTATAATTAGCAAGTATATTTCTTTCTTTAACGAGTATGACTATTCTTGACCTGCTTGTTAGGTTCTGAATCTTCCATTCTTATTGCCTATTGGCTTGGTGATGGCAAGTTGTGCTAATGATTAGCTTAGTGCCTACATCTTTCTGTAACTTTTCCAGATCTTGGACGTAACTTAATGTCTTGATCTTTAGTGATTAAAGATAATCACACTGTGTAATGCACGATCTCTTAAACACATAATTGACTAACTTTTTCCCATGATTGATCGAAATGGGAATCAAATAGGACCCCTTTGTAAGTCGATCAATAACTTCTAATATACAACTTTGTTTTCTTTCTTAGTTTTGGTAGTCTTGTCACAATTTCATTGTAACGTGCTCGCAGTTTCACTACGAAATCTTTTAGGGGTTTTCCTAAAATTTTGTTCAGATCTAATTTATCGTAATCAATTAGTTAACATGATGGTTAACCATATCCTGAAACAAGTTCACTTTTTTTGACATACTAAAGCACCTTCAGGTAGTTGAGGCTATACATTTCTTCATGTCTCCTACCACAACTTTCTTTATAGGTCTTAATGCATCTTGTATTCCCGAGTAAGCGGTTTATAGTGTATCTTTTGTCTTACTTAAGATTTCATTCTTGAGCTCATCATCATGTGGTATGCACAACCTCTTAACAATATTCTTCGGTATTATTATCCTTAACATCTGTATCTTCTTTAACTTCGTTTCTTTGCTTTATGCCTCTCGTTGACGTTATAGTCAATGTAGTGATAATCTTTTCTACCGCCTTGGGCAAGGTACTACCTTTAAATTTATATTCTTAAAATCACTGACAATTGTCTCCTCACTCGTGAGAAGAAATATCCACATAAAGAGTGGTTTACGACTTAAAGCATTGGCTATTATATTGACCTTTGCATTGGTAGTTGATACAACATTCATAATTCCCTACTAGTTCTACCCACCTTATTCGACACATATAAAAGCTCACTGTTCGAATTTGTTCTTGTAATCCGTGAGATTTTGCATTAACTCCATAAGGTTGATGCTTCTAAATTTTCAGGGCGTGCACCATAGGCGTGCACAACTGAAAATTTTAAGTTGTGGGTAGGGTTGTGGTATAACCAACATGGTGTGTAAATTGTTACATTTCTTTCCTGTCATTGGTACTGGGATGCTTCATCCCATTCTCTGAGGCATCTATGTGTGTTGCTTATTTCCTTTCTAGTTTTAGAACTGTCATAATTAGCGCAACTATCGACTTCCATGTCAACTATTGAAAGCATGAGTGATGCTTAAAGGTCCACATACACCGGATCACTCACTTTACAATCATGTTATTGGCCTTACTATCTTGGAGAATTCTTGACGAATTTCTGGTAATAACGAGTCACTCCTAAGAAGCTACGTATTTTATTTTGTTTAGATGAGTATTCCCATCCTTGTAGAGCTTTTCTACTTTTGCTGGTACTAGCTACTTAATTATGTCTGACGACACAATATGTCCAAGTAATGTCACTTTGTTAAGCTAGAACACATATTCTCTTATTTTCATACGTATAAGCATTTCCCTTATACTATTCTTTTTAATCTTAATTGCTCATGTATAGGTGACATTGGATACACTATGGAGTAGAGATTTATAAATAATTGGGCAGGTCGTTTCGATTGCTCAATTTATACGTTTCAATGAGGGGTAAAAATAATTACCTCTGGTAGCAATGCTATATCTTCCAACTCTTTACTTTTTATTTCTCATTGTAGTTGAAACTTAAATTCTTGTCTCTTAAAAGGGTTTACTAGCTAGCAAGGATTCGTATGGTTCCTTACACTGAAATTTATTTGAGTTCCTGTATTCATTTATCCTTTACTTGCTCAATTCATATGAGTTTTACATGGATGGTCCTTTGATATGCTAGTTGCATATACTTTATCTCTACCAATTCTTCCTTCTATATATCACTTTCGTTCGACTTTTAATATTTAAGGGACCTTGGCAAGACTTTCTGTCTCCTTGACATCCTCTCTTTGGAATTGGGCCATTTACATAAAATAGGTTTGAACCTGTAACAATTTACTGATCCATAAAACTATTGGTTATTCGATAGAGTCATAACCATCCTATTTTATTTACGTCTCATTGTCTCCGCTATGGAAGTTTTAATTATACATAATCATCTTTCTTTTTTACTCTTCTTGATAGTTTTGTCTACCTAGTATTTCCAATCAATCTTTTAGATTGAGGATTTACTGTAATTCTTGGTCCATATCTAAAAGGCTCCTTATTTCATATAGTTTCTTAACTGGAGGAGTTCCTTGAGGATTAGGTTCCTTGGCACAAACTAACTCCCCGCAATTTTTACTCTGCTACATTTCATTGCTAACTTGCATTCATATCTCTTTCGTGGGCGACCAACTTAAATCTTATTATTCAAAACTTTATTTCTAGTGAAAAAAAAAAAAAAAAATCGTCTGATCCACGCGATTGTTCTAAGGGGTGTATCACCCGTGATGTATGGAAATCTAGATTTTGTCATCAACCTATACCACTAACTACTACATTTGTTAATGTGATGTCAACTCTTGATCCTTTGCTATATTCTATGGGAACTGATTTATCTCGTACTTTAATGCATGCATCCACTTCAAAATATATATTTAGCTTATGTACTCATTTCTCCTCTTTACTTATTCTCTTAATATGCCTTACCATTCTCGTAGTTTCGAGCATGCTTCTTACCTTACTATCTAGTATCTCTTTTCTTGATTACTAAAAAAGAAATTTCTGGGAATTCCAAAAGGTCTTTATTAACTATCTCTCCTCACACCATTATCCACTTGAGTCTTGTATCAATATCTTTACTCATTTATCGACTCCTGAACCATTTTGTAACATACTCAAGATCATATCATTGTCCTTAAACATTTTTTTATCTTAAATTTCCTTCCACTAATTGTAAGTCTCTTTATTTATATCTTGTTCTATTTCATTGCCATGTTTTGGGTAATCCCTGACGGTATCATACTTTAAGTCATACTCTTGACTTGCTATTGGGCTTAGTAAACTCCATTGCTTGGATAGCTAATTGTATCAAAGTGGAATGAGAATATCGTTACACGATACTGGAAGGTATAATGTCCTTGGTTCAATTTTGGCACAACAAGTAACCAAAATATGTTATCAATAAATCATCTGACAAGCTAGGAAAGAATAATCAGAGGGTAGAAATGAAATGACAAAGGCCAGGGGGAGGAGACCCATTTTGTCGATACCCGTCCAATTTCTTGTCTGATGGTAACGCTACCGAGATTGATATTATGTGGGGTGATCAGTCCCGCATAGACAGAATCTCAGTCACACGAAGTTCAAGTACTTGGTGACTCTCAACTTTTCAGGTGGTGAAAAGAAGCCTTTGCAAAGTTTGGCTAGCTCTTTTAACTCATAATTTTTCTGAACTCTATAATTTCTTAATACATTTTTCTGGGCTTCAAGGGCTCACGTAGGATATCACGACACAAGGCGTTAACATGATAAGTCTCCCTTTATCACTAACCACATATATAATCCTTCGTACTATAAGTACTCATGTACAACTTCAATGAAGTAGTCCTAAATTTTCTTTTATTAATAAGAAAATTCCACATTCTCACTGAATGTGCCATATTTACTATTCATATCCTTGCAAAGGCGTGTAACCTTGCATTTTTATTCTGATTGTACGTTGTAGAACTCGGGGTTCTCTTTGGGGTACTGCCTCGCATATCAATCGAGGTGGCCTTATCAATATAAGGTTTCTTTTAAAAAGCACTAGTATTTCCATATTATAGACTTCTTACGAGTCTACACTCTAGGATGTCAAACTATCGGTTAATCTTAACCGGCCGTAATAACTAATTTATTTTAGATATTTAGTTTGTACGCTAGTTGCACCATACAATTTGCTCCATATGACTCATTGGTTTGGCATTTAGTAATAACTATTACTGGTTGGTATTTCCTTACCTTATCCTCCAAACTGAACTTGCAACCCTAATTTAGCTGTTACTGGTTATTCAGTTGACAACCTTGATGCTTTCACTTTTTTATATTTATTGCGAATAATTCTCTACTTAACGAGCACATAGTAACATTATTCTTCTTTATAGCTTCATTAACCTATGAGAGATCCTCAAGGTCATATTAACTACCATCAATGGACTAGCACTTCGCTTACTTGTATATCTTGATTTGGGGTCTATAATAACTCTGTATTTACTTGTCCTGTTTATTCATGATGCGCCAAGAATGTAGAAACATTCGAGGAGTTCTACTGGGTGTAATCTTATCGTGAAACGATATCAGCATTTACCCGTAATCTTTCATTTGACTGCTGTTATATTCTTTTGTTTAACCATGATGTGGTACATCTATGGTTTTGTGGTGGTCTTATCTTTATTGTGCCACAATATCTTTGTTAACTTATAAACACTTCATTATGTAAAAACATTAGTGAACTAACGTTGTTCATATGTCTTGAAAAGCCGTTAAAAGGCTAAGCCCATGTCATCGAGTGACATCTGTCTTCATCGTGTCTCTTGCCTCAATTCTTTTGCACTCGTGCATCTTCATCGCCTTTTTTTCTTCTTTCCTTATGGAAAGTCTTTCCTTACGGAAAGGAAGGAATTTCATTCCCTCAATGTCTATTTCTAAATTCTCCGAGGAAAACAACTAGTTCGAGCGAGCTATGTTCTCTAGCAAGCCTTGTTCTTTTCTATATGTGATCTTAAATCCACTATGTTCTTTCTATTCTTCGACTTTTAATCTCGTGAAAGTCTTACCTTTCCTCGTTGAGCGCGATGTAGTGAAGTGCAGAGCTTTGTCGACTGACTCAATTAGTCAAGTGAATCAATACTCGACTAAACTCTGAAGAAGACTCTCGGGTTTCAGAGCAACCATTGCTCTGATACCACTCTGTCACGACCGGACTTTGCTAAGAATAGCTAAGCCGGGAAACCATGACTAGGGATGGGAGTTAAGAGTAGGGGAAAGAAATGGGGAAGAAGACTGGTGTGGAATCTGACTGCTATTTGAACAACATTTATACCATTGAACGTCTCGACTCGGGATCTCAAATGAGAATACGAGAATACTTGTCATAATCTATTACATGACTTGAAACAATTCTTGAAAGCTCAAGAGTTTGCACAGCGGAAGAAATACTTTAATACATGTATGAAGACACGTATTACCGAGAGTCCTAATCTATTTGAATAACGACAAAAGCTCCACTCGGCACTTCACATCATCTTGCTCAACCTGCACATTTAGAAATACATGCAGGGCTGAGTACGAAAGTACTCAGTGGGCACATGCCGAAAACTATACAATATAATTGTCAAGCCATTCAACTGTAAGACATAAGGGTTTTATTGAAAAGAGCCCATGCTTACTAAAACTGTTCTTGTGATCTAAAAGTGCCTGCAGGGCTAAGTTCTTTCGTAATCTACCATATCTGAAATTGTGGTGTCGAGGAGGTGGCCACCTCACACGACACCTGACCGGCCAACCCTGAAGATGACTCACGGTCCTGTGTACACTAGCCCAAGTAAGATAGCAAATCTTAACGAGGACCCGAATTCGATTAACTCCAATTGGCGTTGCCAACGCAGATAGGCGTCATACATAAATCGAAACATTTATGGCATGGCAATACTTGAAAATAAACATTTTCATCTAAACATTCTATAACTTTTCTTGTATAAGAAAGCCCACCTTAAGTAGCGTGAAAAGTACCAATCCTGATAGACTCGCAACGTCAACCTTCCGGTCGATTTTCACCTATTTAGAAACGACATTATAAGAATTTCCATTCTTATAAAATCTAATAATTCCTTATAAAGGATATTCTTATTCTTTATTTCTAATTTCTCGTTTTAACTAATGTTCCGTTAATATATCGTGAGATTATTAATCGGAGTTAATAAGTCTTACGGCTAGTGGTACCATTAATTATTCTTACATACTTCAATTAATAATTAATTGAGTTAAATCTTGTTGGATTATTAAATCCAAAGTTTTATTATAATTCTATGAATTAAATAAAACTACTTTAGGCTCGAAAATTAATCGAGCTTCGTTAATTGACTCGAACCAATCGAGCTGTTTTATTTAAATGAATAAAACATTTTTCGGCAATCTTTAACGTTCCTCATGTCGTAATTTGACGGTATTAAATAGACGTTAATAAAATAAATTGCTTTAAGCAATTGGGCCGAATCTTAATGAACCAGCCCACACCTGAGCCCAATTCCCAGCCCAAGACTGCTCCTAGCCCAGACCAACACCCGGCCCAAAACCCGACCCGTAACCCGACCCGGTTCAAACCCTAGGTATAAAAACCCCAACCCTCACCCTCACCCTCATTTCCCTCACCTCTCATCTCCCTCACGAGCCTTAGCCACCCGCCCCATCCCTCTCTCGACTGAACCCTGCCCAGCCAACGCCACCGCCGCCGGCGGCGAGAGCGCCGTCGCCGGCGACGCCGTCTTCTCCTTCCTCCCTCGTTCTTCTCCCTCTTCTCTCTCTCTCTCTCTGTTTCTGACTAAACCTGCCGGCGCCTCCCTCGCCGGCGGCGAGGGTCGAGCTCCTGCAGTGGCTTCCTCTCCTTCTCCTTTTCATTCCCCTCTCTAACTGCTCACCTCTCTTTTCCCTTGCAGGTCGATGGAGCCGCCGAAGCAGTCCGCCGCCGCTGGAACGCCGGAGACCGTAGCCGCCGGCACCGTCTGCTGGAGAAGCTTCAGACCCGGGGCCGCCTTTGCTGCCCCGGATAGAGCCCTCGGCTCGTCCAGCCCTTACCCGTCGGGGCCTAGCGCCTCGACGAAGGTTCGATTCCCTTTCTATATTTTATTATTCTCTTCGATTTGTGTGTGTATATGTTTTCGTTCTTATTCTTGTGCTTTGGTATTACAAGGTCAGATTTCATATAGTTATTAAACTCCATGATTTTAATCAATATAGCAAGTGATTATTTAAAAGGGCAGTAGGGTGTAGTCTTATTTGTTTGAGTAAAAAATTGCATCTTAACTAATAAGCATGCTTTGCTCGTATTCATGAATTTGTAAAGGGTGTGTTGCTACATGCTTAACTTGGTACTTCATTTAGGAGCTCATGCTTGGTGTTAAATCTTTTTAACATGTATGTGTATTCATGAGCTGAAAATATAGCATTTTTGCAAGAGGGAGGACTGAAAATTATCATACTTCTTGTTTTCTTATCATGTTACTTTGAAGTAGTGTTAGAAAGCTTACTAGTTAGATTGGAAGAGCAGTAGTTGCTTGCTTCCATCTCCTCCTTCTTTTCTTCTTTTGTGGTGTTATCTGCCACCTTTTCCTTGCCTTAATTCTATTTTCAGTTCTTGTATATGGATTGAAGAGAAACTGAACTTGAGGGCTGTGAAGAGATATTTATACTACTCTTGTTGTGAAGGTGGCAGATGAGGGAGTAATGAATGGAGCAGCTTTGAGAGGCTACTAAGTCTTCATGGAGGTGATTGAAGTTGTTTTGTGCAGATTTCTTCTTGACTTTTCCTTCCTTTATAGAGATCTCATTAACTCTTATCTTTTCTTTTGTAAGAATAGGTCTTATCTTTTCTTTTGTAAGAATAGGTGTGATATGATTCCCAGATTTTATGGGATTTGAAGACTTTTCTCCCATCCTCTTTCATTCTCTGCAGCCGAGCTGCTGCCTCTGCTCTTTTCTTTTTATCTTCTTTTCTTTTTATTTTCTATTTTGTATTAATATCCTTGTGTATTAAATCATGTGACATATTAAATCCTCCATCGTTTGTAATAAACGGAATGTAATACTCCCTTAACATTACGACTGCATATATTTCATTCCGTAGCTTCTTCGATTATACGTTTCCTCAATATTGATATAATTTCTATTAATTGGGCTTGGCCCAATTCATCAATTTTATGGGCGTAGCCCAATTTATCAACTTACGAACTATCAATGTTGTTTCCTTTCAAACTATCGACTAGATAAATATTCTACAACTTTGTAGTGGATTCCGATTTACTCCGCTATACTTTCGGAATTAAATCTACTAAATCGAATTCAAGTGCTTCGATTATATTTAAATACGAATATCATTCGCAATTAACTACAGTTAGTTAGATTTTAAACTAACGAAAATGTGGGCCATTACACACTTAGATAACTTATAATTTATTTTTATGATCCTTAGACCGTGACGCACAACTTCATGGCCAATCCTAAGTTAGGATGTAAATCAAACTTCTAAACAAGTAGAAACGGTTATTTCTAATAAACCCAAGAAGGCTGTTGTGACACATTTTATTTCTATTACATATATTTTTATGCTTCTTCATTTTATTATCCCAACCTATACTATCCAACTTGAACGTGTGCCAACCTCCGGTCAGATGATAACCAATGGGCTTACGAACTCAAGCTAACCTTCCAAATCTTGTTGATCCTCATTTCTTTGTGCTTGGTTTAAAGCGTATGTCCAAGCTTGATATGGTTGCCTTTGATTCGGCCTCTGATTTTCGAACGGTCTCTGATTCTGTCTTTGCACCGGCCCATTGTTTCCTCTGAGAGTTGGGCATTGTCTCTCGAAGTGCCCTAGTTGCCCACAGTTAAAGCAACCATTTAAACCTTGCTTGCAGTTGCCTGTGTGACGTTTCCGACATCGTGTGCATATAGGTATGCTCAAAATCTGCATTTGTTGTGGATATCGGTCCCCTTCCCAGAGTTTCCTTTCCTTCCCTGTATTTTCCATGGCTTGATCCTCCTGCCTGCGTTTTCCTTTTGAAGATTGGTGATGTGATACTAACTCTTCTTTCTTTGGCGGCAATAGTGACTCGATGTCAAGAGCTCGACTAAGCGTCTGAGCGTATGTCATCGTTCCTTGACTTGCTAAGCACATTGCGATCTCGTAACGAAGACCGCGGCGAAACTTGTCTGCACGCTCTTTGTCTGTACTAACCAGATGTGTAGCATATCGTGAGAGTTGATTGAATATACGGTCATATTCAGTGACTGTTCCATCGCCTTGCTTTAAGTTCCAAAACTCGTTTTGCTTTTCCTGTCTATAACAATCTGGAATGTATTTCCCGTATAACTCATGCTTGAAGTCCTCCCAAGTGAAATTCTCCCATTCCTCGGTTGTGATGGTTCGTCTGACTGATTCCCACCAGAAGTCTGCTTCATCTTCAAGTTGGAATATTGCGCATGCCACTCTTTCTTTGTCGTTGCAACCAATGTAGTTAAAAATCTTTTCAATTGCTCGTACCCATTTCTCGGCATCCATCGGGTTGCCAAGGCCATCAAACTTTGGTGGATTCTGCTTCCGGAACCTATCTTCTGTTGTACGCACTGGGTGAAGATCTTGTGGTAGTCTGTTAACATGAGTTTCCCCTTGGTTATCCCCTGACCTGGTTGTTGGTGCCATCTTCTGTCACTCCTATAGTTCATATCATATCATATATATGTTGTAATCTTTTTATTCATGTTTCTTTTCTTCTCTTTCTAATAATATTCTATACACATTGTCATTTGTGATATGACAAATATTCCTTAATATAACATTTTCCCGACCTATATTCTTCCCATTTTACCCCATTTAAGCATAACAACTTATTAGACGCAACACCTAGCTTGAATTCGTAACGAGATGTACGTATCGAATAAGTTAATCGGTCTTAACATTTATCATAATATATACACGTAGACATTTTAATATTTCCTAGTTTCGTGTCATTGTATTATTATAAAATTACTTCCATGATACGAGTACTTTAAAATTCTCAATTAGTCATATCATATTATTCTCTAGCTAACAACATTCAAACCATATTTCACATTTTCTCACATATCATATCATAATATTTCTTGTCCCGTATGACATCACGACATAATAATAATAATAATATTTCCATACTACATATATCATACATGCAATTATGCCGATAGTCGAATATAACAAACTAAATAAATTCTTCGCAACAAGTAATACACATATAGGTTAGAAGCGTACCTTCCTTGCTGAGCTCGGGGGCGATAGCGGCTGAGAGAAGTCGTGAAATGAACGGGAGTTTAGGTTAAAATGTTTTTCATTTTATGACACTAATAGGTTTCACATGGTCCGTGCACCTATGGGAACCTAAGGCATGATCCGTGTGGGTGAAGTGAAAATCAAGTTTTACATTAGAAGCATGGTCCGTGCTCAGTGTACAAATTTCCAAAATTTAAAATTTTAAGTTACGAAAAGTTTTTTTTTTTTTTTTTGGTATTCAGAACGACTACGCTCTGATACCATGCTGTCACACCCCGGTTTTCCTAACTCTAAAATAATCAATTTAAATATAACTAATTAAACCGGGATGGGACGAAGGGTAAAATAAAAAGGGAGAAATCACAATTTAATTAATTTTAATTAGTTTTAATTAAAATTTATATAGTTTAGCCCGAAAATTTGGGCAGCATCTCCCCTATACCAGGATCAAGTCGTAGTGAATACCGAAAACTTTTCTCATCAGCTAACCAAGTACATAAACCGTAACGATGAGGTCGGACCAGACCGCGCCATCATCGGATCCATAATATTAAATAAAATGTAACTACCGAGGCGGACCAGACCGCTCTACAGTAGGATCCAAAGTACATATCGAAAGCATAACAACCGTGGCGGACCAGACCGCACTACAGTTGGTTCCAATTTAATCAAATTATCTAACATACATCAGAATTACATTTAAATAGCGGAAGCGAAAGAAGTAAATGAATTTCCATTTATAAAACGGTATAGTTCTTATTTTAAAATCGTTAAGGTTTTCGTTATATAAATTCGTATGTTCAACGTCACGTTTTTGTAAAGAGAATGAATTCTTAAAGTTTATTTAGAAAAGTTGGGTTTTTAAACGAATAACGAATTAGAAAATATAACGAAATTAAACTTAACGTAATTAACACTATAACCTCAATTTCATTTATTAGGAAATTCATAACTTAAGAGTTTATAAAGAAGGATAGGCTATGTTTTATGAAATGGCTCGAAACAACTTTCACGATTCTCGTCAGCTCCAACTATGCCGCCGGCTTTCAATCTGCAAAACATTTGGAAAGGAATTGCAGGGTTGAGTACTAATGCACTCAGTGGTCTCATGCCAAAAGAAAACAGATATCAAACAGTTTAAAGATAATATCCACGCTGCAAGTAAAATTAGGAGGGTTTGAAAATTTGTTTAACTCCTAATTGTACTTAAAACTTATTTTATGGCATCGATGCACTTGTCACGGAACTACGACCGTTACTTCACCACCAATACCTCGGGACGCTAACCCAGCCAGGCAAGCTGAAAAGTAGAAACCCGGGACGCTGACCCAGACATTCCTTTCATCCAACAGAAGCCGATGGTGATCAACCCACCGCACTTCTGGGCTAAGTGTACACAAGTCCCCAGCTAGTGTGTTAGACCAACTTGAGAACCACGACGTTAACTGGTTGAAGCATTAAACAGGTAGTCCGCACAAAAATATTTTCATGGATAATATCAATTTTTCATAAGTATCAGAGCTTAATAACTCAAAGATAAGATTTTAAAATAGAGTAACCCCACCTTTACCGTTTACTCGTTTCCTCGATTCTCGGGTTCGAAACCTAAGACAGATCCTTCTGACAATACTCCTACAAATATGTTTATGACGTCAAGGTACATCCAAATCTTTACTTAGAATTTCCTAATATTAATTTCTTTTGACTTTATATTTTCTAAAATTATAAAATGAATATTAATTCGTCAAAGAATATTTTATTATGTTTTCGATGTTCGCATGACTTAAGTTCCAACATGAAAGTTGATTAAATGATTATTTAGAATATTTTGATGCAAAAACATTTGACATGCAAAGGGGTTAGGGTTCCTACAACTCAAAATGAACCTAGTTTCATTTTTAGAAAATTAACGGTGACTCCGATCGTTACCAAATTTTATAGGATGCTAGTTAATTTCATTTCGAAACCATATTAATATTTTCAAAACATTTGGGCAGAGTCTCGACATGCAGGGAAACATTATCCGTGAAAAAGAGGGGGAACCTACAACAATCCATTTTCAAAAATTCATTCCGATTAAGTGGCTAATTATTAGGTTACGAACAACTTTAATTCGGTGATATGGATGCAAAAAGGAACGCCGGCAACCACCAAAGAAAGGGCGGCTGCGACGGCGATGGAGATGAAGAGAAATGATGCATGTCCTACTTCGAGATTCTGCGGCGACGATCAACCAATATTCCTAGGATCGAAATCTTCCTACGAGTTCATAGAAGCGAACGGCATACCTTTTCGTTGATCGGAGAAGAAGATATGCTCGAAAAGATGATCGGTGACGATCGGGGCTGTTCTTGGCTTGAAGAAGAAGAAGATGATGACGGAAGATGAAAGGTGGTGCTGAAGAAGATGAAGAACACGGTGGCAGCAGCTGCTGCTGGATCGGAAAGCTGAACGGCGGCGGATGCGGATGATCGGTGGTGGGGCTGCTGCTGGCTGCTCTCCTTCGGCTTCTTTAGAGAGAGAGACGAAGGTGGTGGTGGCTGGATGATAGGTGGAGTGAGGGAGATGGGGAGGATGATGATCGGAAGTGATGGAGGGTGGCTGATGGTGGTGATCGGTGGTGGAGGTGTCGCCGGCAAAGGGGAGGGGCGGAGATGGAGAGGGGCTGCTGTGTGAAGAGGGGGAGAGGGGAAGGGAGTTGGCGGTGGTGGAGGGAGAGAGCTGCTGCACTTGCAGCTTTAGAGAGAGAGAGAGCGAGTGATGGGAGGGGTTGAGCGAGAGAGGGAGATGGGGGAAGAGGGGCTGTTCGGTGGAGAGGGATAAGGGAGAGAGGGTGATCGGTTAGAGAGAGAGAGTTGGTGGAAGATTTCCTCTTGGTGAAGGAAATGAAAAGTGGATAGGGATGATCACAAATGAGGCGGTGATGGCCTCTTTTTATAGGGGCCATCTCGTCTCCGGTTAGTCGCCTCGTTCCCCGACGAAAAGATATTTTTCCGGCAACGAGTTCCGATTTTAGATTTCAAAGGGTTTATGGAATCCACAAAAAATATCGAACTCAACGATATAGGTTAAAGGATTTTCGGAAAGAGTTTGATAGCTCGAAGAATTTTAAAGAAACGAAAATGATCGAAATAGACAAACGGCGACTCGGGTTTTCTAAACCGTTCATCCGAAAAATGTCTAACTTCTTTCATAAATCTTTTAATGTCAAAACTAGATTAAAAGTATTAACTTTATATTTTTAGGATTTTTATTTAGTAAGTTTTAATATTTTAGTTAACAAATTTTATTTTATAATTATTTCTAAAAATTATTTTATTAAGGATTTTATTTATTTCAATTTTGCAAACCTTTTATTCATCAAATTCTTTTATCCACATATATATTTATAACTAGAAAAATATATTTCACCTTAGAAAATTTATTTATTTATCTATTTTCTATTATTTAAAGTTTAAAGAATTTTACTTAAATAAATTCCTAAATCTTTTATTTAAGAAACCCCAATAAGTTTACTTAACTTTCTAAACACTTTTATTTAATCTAAAAATTTTATTTGGGAAATATTAATTTACTAACAAAATTTAATATATTTAACTATTTTCTTTTATTTAAAAATCCGGGTTATTACACTACCACCCCCTTAAAAGAAATTTCGTCCCGAAATTTAAGTACGTAGATGACTAACATAACGACACTAGGTTCAATTCATCACACAAACTTTCCCAATTTTATTAGGCTTCACTTAGATAACTTATAATTTATTTTTATGATCCTTAGACCGTGACGCACAACTTCATGGCCAATCCTAAGTTAGGATGTAAATCAAACTTCTAAACAAGTAGAAACGGTTATTTCTAATAAACCCAAGAAGACTGTTGTGACACATTTTATTTCTATTACATATATTTTTATGCTTCTTCATTTTATTATCCCAACCTATACTATCCAACTTGAACGTGTGCCAACCTCCGGTCAGATGATAACCAATGGGCTTACGAACTCAAGCTAACCTTCCAAATCTTGTTGATCCTCATTTCTTTGTGCTTGGTTTAAAGCGTATGTCCAAGCTTGATATGGTTGCCTTTGATTCGGCCTCTGATTTCCGAACGGTCTCTGATTCTGTCTTTGCACCGGCCCATTGTTTCCTCTGAGAGTTGGGCATTGTCTCTCGAAGTGCCCTAGTTGCCCACAGTTAAAGCAACCATTTAAACCTTGCTTGCAGTTGCCTGTGTGACGTTTCCGACATCGTGTGCATATAGGTATGCTCAAAATCTGCATTTGTTGTGGATATCGGTCCCCTTCCCAGAGTTTCCTTTCCTTCCCTGTATTTTCCATGGCTTGATCCTCCTGCCTGCGTTTTCCTTTTGAAGATTGGTGATGTGATACTAACTCTTCTTTCTTTGGCGGCAATAGTGACTCGATGTCAAGAGCTCGACTAAGCGTCTGAGCGTATGTCATCGTTCCTTGACTTGCTAAGCACATTGCGATCTCGTAACGAAGACCGCGGCGAAACTTGTCTGCACGCTCTTTGTCTGTACTAACCAGATGTGTAGCATATCGTGAGAGTTGATTGAATATACGGTCATATTCAGTGACTGTTCCATCGCCTTGCTTTAAGTTCCAAAACTCGTTTTGCTTTTCCTGTCTATAACAATCTGGAATGTATTTCCCGTATAACTCATGCTTGAAGTCCTCCCAAGTGAAATTCTCCCATTCCTCGGTTGTGATGGTTCGTCTGACTGATTCCCACCAGAAGTCTGCTTCATCTTCAAGTTGGAATATTGCGCATGCCACTCTTTCTTTGTCGTTGCAACCAATGTAGTTAAAAATCTTTTCAATTGCTCGTACCCATTTCTCGGCATCCATCGGGTTGCCAAGGCCATCAAACTTTGGTGGATTCTGCTTCCGGAACCTATCTTCTGTTGTACGCACTGGGTGAAGATCTTGTGGTAGTCTGTTAACATGAGTTTCCCCTTGGTTATCCCCTGACCTGGTTGTTGGTGCCATCTTCTGTCACTCCTATAGTTCATATCATATCATATATATGTTGTAATCTTTTTATTCATGTTTCTTTTCTTCTCTTTCTAATAATGTTCTATACACATTGTCATTTGTGATATGACAAATATTCCTTAATATAACATTTTCCCGACCTATATTCTTCCCATTTTACCCCATTTAAGCATAACAACTTATTAGACGCAACACCTAGCTTGAATTCGTAACGAGATGTACGTATCGAATAAGTTAATCGGTCTTAACATTTATCATAATATATACACGTAGACATTTTAATATTTCCTAGTTTCGTGTCATTGTATTATTATAAAATTACTTCCATGATACGAGTACTTTAAAATTCTCAATTAGTCATATCATATTATTCTCTAGCTAACAACATTCAAACCATATATCACATTTTCTCACATATCATATCATAATATTTCTTGTCCCGTATGACATCACGACATAATAATAATAATATTTCCATACTACATATATCATACATGCAATTATGCCGATAGTCGAATATAACAAACTAAATAAATTCTTCGCAACAAGTAATACACATATAGGTTAGAAGCGTACCTTCCTTGCTGAGCTCGGGGGCGATAGCGGCTGAGAGAAGTCGTGAAATGAACGGGAGTTTAGGTTAAAATGTTTTTCATTTTATGACACTAATAGGTTTCACATGGTCCGTGCACCTATGGGAACCTAAGGCATGATCCGTGTGGGTGAAGTGAAAATCAAGTTTTACATTAGAAGCATGGTCCGTGCTCAGTGTACAAATTTCCAAAATTTAAAATTTTAAGTTACGAAAAGTTTTTTTTTTTTTTTTTTTTTTTTTTCAGAACGACTACGCTCTGATACCATGCTGTCACACCCCGGTTTTCCTAACTCTAAAATAATCAATTTAAATATAACTAATTAAACCGGGATGCGACGAAGGGTAAAATAAAAAGGGAGAAATCACAATTTAATTAATTTTAATTAGTTTTAATTAAAATTTATATAGTTTAGCCCGATAATTTGGGCAGCATCTCCCCTATACCAGGATCAAGTCGTAGTGAATACCGAAAACTTTTCTCATCAGCTAACCAAGTACATAAGCCGTAACGATGAGGTCGGACCAGACCGCGCCATCATCGAATCCATAATATTAAATAAAATGTAACTACCGAGGCGGACCAGACCGCTCTACAGTAGGATCCAAAGTACATATCGAAAGCATAACAACCGTGGCGGACCAGACCGCACTACAGTTGGTTCCAATTTAATCAAATTATCTAACATACATCAGAATTACATTTAAATAGCGGAAGCGAAAGAAGTAAATGAATTTCCATTTATAAAACGGTATAGTTCTTATTTTAAAATCGTTAAGGTTTTCGTTATATAAATTCGTATGTTCAACGTCACGTTTTTGTAAAGAGAATGAATTCTTAAAGTTTATTTAGAAAAGTTGGGTTTTTAAACGAATAACGAATTAGAAAATATAACGAAATTAAACTTAACGTAATTAACACTATAACCTCAATTTCATTTATTAGGAAATTCATAACTTAAGAGTTTATAAAGAAGGATAGGCTATGTTTTATGAAATGGCTCGAAACAACTTTCACGATTCTCGTCAGCTCCAACTATGCCGCCGGCTTTCAACCTGCAAAACATTTGGAAAGGAATTGCAGGGCTGAGTACTAATGCACTCAGTGGTCTCCTGCCAAAAGAAAACAGATATCAAACAGTTTAAAGATAATATCCACGCTGCAAGTAAAATTAGGAGGGTTTGAAAATTTGTTTAACTCCTAATTGTACTTAAAACTTATTTTATGGCATCGATGCACTTGTCACGGAACTACGACCGTTACTTCACCACCAATACCTCGGGACGCTAACCCAGCCAGGCAAGCTGAAAAGTAGAAACCCGGGACGCTGACCCAGACATTCCTTTCATCCAACAGAAGCCGATGGTGATCAACCCACCGCACTTCTGGGCTAAGTGTACACAAGTCCCCAGCTAGTGTGTTAGACCAACTTGAGAACCACGACGTTAACTGGTTGAAGCATTAAACAGGTAGTCCGCACAAAAATATTTTCATGGATAATATCAATTTTTCATAAGTATCAGAGCTTAATAACTCAAAGATAAGATTTTAAAATAGAGTAACCCCACCTTTACCGTTTACTCGTTTCCTCGATTCTCGGGTTCGAAACCTAAGACAGATCCTTCTGACAATACTCCTACAAATATGTTTATGACGTCAAGGTACATCCAAATCTTTACTTAGAATTTCCTAATATTAATTTCTTTTGACTTTATATTTTCTAAAATTATAAAATGAATATTAATTCTTCAAAGAATATTTTATTATGTTTTCGATGTTCGCATGACTTAAGTTCCAACATGAAAGTTGATTAAATGATTATTTAGAATATTTTGATGCAAAAACATTTGACATGCAAAGGGGTTAGGGTTCCTACAACTCAAAATGAACCTAGTTTCATTTTTAGAAAATTAACGGTGACTCCGATCGTTACCAAATTTTATAGGATGCTAGTTAATTTCATTTCGAAACCATATTAATATTTTCAAAACATTTGGGCAGAGTCTCGACATGCAGGGAAACATTATCCGTGAAAAAGAGGGGGAACCTACAACAATCCATTTTCAAAAATTCATTCCGATTAAGTGGCTAATTATTAGGTTACGAACAACTTTAATTCGGTGATATGGATGCAAAAAGGAACGCCGGCAACCACCAAAGAAAGGGCGGCTGCGACGGCGATGGAGATGAAGAGAAATGATGCATGTCCTACTTCGAGATTCCGCGGCGATGATCAACCAATATTCCTAGGATCGAAATCTTCCTACGAGTTCATAGAAGCGAACGGCATACCTTTTCGTTGATCGGAGAAGAAGATATGCTCGAAAAGATGATCGGTGACGATCGGGGCTGTTCTTGGCTTGAAGAAGAAGAAGATGATGACGGAAGATGAAAGGTGGTGCTGAAGAAGATGAAGAACACGGTGGCAGCAGCTGCTGCTGGATCGGAAAGCTGAACGGCGGCGGATGCGGATGATCGGTGGTGGGGCTGCTGCTGGCTGCTCTCCTTCGGCTTCTTTAGAGAGAGAGACGAAGGTGGTGGTGGCTGGATGATAGGTGGAGTGAGGGAGATGGGGAGGATGATGATCGGAAGTGATGGAGGGTGGCTGATGGTGGTGATCGGTGGTGGAGGTGTCGCCGGCAAAGGGGAGGGGCGGAGATGGAGAGGGGCTGCTGTGTGAAGAGGGGGAGAGGGGAAGGGAGTTGGCGGTGGTGGAGGGAGAGAGCTGCTGCACTTGCAGCTTTAGAGAGAGAGAGAGCGAGTGATGGGAGGGGTTGAGCGAGAGAGGGAGATGGGGGAAGAGGGGCTGTTCGGTGGAGAGGGATAAGGGAGAGAGGGTGATTGGTTAGAGAGAGAGAGAGTTGGTGGAAGATTTCCTCTTGGTGAAGGAAATGAAAAGTGGATAGGGATGATCACAAATGAGGCGGTGATGGCCTCTTTTTATAGGGGCCATCTCGTCTCCGGTTAGTCGCCTCGTTCCCCGACGAAAAGATATTTTTCCGGCAACGAGTTCCGATTTTAGATTTCAAAGGGTTTATGGAATCCACAAAAAATATCGAACTCAACGATATAGGTTAAAGGATTTTCGGAAAGAGTTTGATAGCTCGAAGAATTTTAAAGAAACGAAAAGGATCGAAATAGACAAACGGCGACTCGGGTTTTCTAAACCGTTCATCCGAAAAATGTCTAACTTCTTTCATAAATCTTTTAATGTCAAAACTAGATTAAAAGTATTAACTTTATATTTTTAGGATTTTTATTTAGTAAGTTTTAATATTTTAGTTAACAAATTTTATTTTATATTATTTCTAAAAATTATTTTATTAAGGATTTTATTTATTTTAATTTTGCAAACCTTTTATTCATCAAATTCTTTTATCCACATATATATTTATAACTAGAAAAATATATTTCACCATAGAAAATTTATTTATTTATCTATTTTCTATTATTTAAAGTTTAAAGAATTTTACTTAAATAAATTCCTAAATCTTTTATTTAAGAAACCCCAATAAGTTTACTTAACTTTCTAAACACTTTTATTTAATCTAAAAATTTTATTTGGGAAATATTAATTTACTAACAAAATTTAATATATTTAACTATTTTCTTTTATTTAAAAATCCGGGTAATTACATTATGGGCGCCCGGAGGTGCTAAATCCGACGCTCCTCGGCAGACCGAAAAAATGAGATTTCGCCCTAGTGGTAACCCTTAGAGTTTTGGTCAAAAACGCTCCGGAATGGAATCTAAATTTTATTATTCTAAAGCATCTCAGTGATGTTTTGGAACGGTATATGATGAATTTTTCATCATTTTAGCTCCTATACAGAGGCTAAATTGTACGATTACTCCGGAAAATGAAAAACCGCTTAAGGTGCTCAATTCGGATTCTATTTTCACCAAGTAAACATAGTCAAATACAAAATGTCGCAAGTCCATATCGTATCTTTCCGAATGAGCTTTCTAAGGGTTTTAAAATTAGGTCATTCGGAACTAAAACGAGTTAGATATGGCCAAAACGGTGAGCGCGCGATGGAATCGGGGTCGAACGGGGAGGGCAGCACGCAAAAAGGCTCATATCTCATTCGTTATCGTCCGGATCCATTTCATTCCTTAACCGCATAAAATTTTATTACAAGAGCTATAATTATAAGCCCCCGGAGGTGCAAAATCCGACGCTCCCAGGCGGGCCGAAAAATTGAGATTTCGCCCTAGTACACCTTAGAGTTTTGGTAAAAAACGCTCCAGAATGAAATCTAAATTTTATTATTCCAAAGCATCCCAATGATGTTTTCGAGCGGTATATGATGAATTTTGCATCATTCTAGCTCCTATACAGAGGCAATATTATACGATACTCCGGAAAATGAGATATCGCTTAAGGTGCCCAATTCAGATTCTATTTTTTTGACCTAGTAAACACAGTCAAATACAAAATGTTGCAAGGTCATATCGTAGCCATCCAAAAGATCTTTCTAGGGGTTTCAAAACCGGGTCATTCGGATATAAAACGAGTTAGAAATGGCCAAAACGGTGAGGGCGCGATGGAATCGAGGTCGAACGGGGTGGGCAGCAAGCAAAAAGTCCCATATCTCTTTGTTTATCGTTCGGATCCATTTCATCCTCTAACATCATCAAATTTCATTACAAGAGCTATAATTATGGGCCCCCGGAGGTGCAAAATCCGACGCTCCCCGGCAGGCCGAAAAAATGAGATTTCCCCCAGTGGTACCCCCTTGGAGTTTTGGTCAAAAACGCTCCGGTATGAATCTAAATTTTATTATTCCAAATCATCCCGGTGATGTTTTTGAGCGGTATATGATGAATTTTGCATCATTTTAGCTCCTATACAGAGGCTAGATTGTACGACTAATCCGAAAAATGAGATACCGTTTAAGGTGCCCAATTCAGATTCTATTTTCACCTAGTAAACACAGTCAAATACAAAATGTCGCAAGTACATATCGTAGACTTCCGAATGAGCTTTCTAGGGGTTTCAAAATTGGGTCATTCGGATCTAAAACGAGTTAGATATGGCCAAAACGGTGATGGCGCGATGGAATCGGGCTCGAACGAGGATGGCAGCATGGAAAAAGGCCCATATCTCATTTGTTATCGTCTGGATCTATTTCATTTCTTAGCCGCATGCAATTTTATTCCAAGAGCTATAATTATGGACCCCCGGAGGTGCAAAATCCGACGCTCCTCGGCAGGCCGAAAAAATGAGATTTCGCCCTAGTGGTACCCCTTAGAGTTTTGGTCAAAACGCTCCGAAATGGAATCTAAATTTTATTATTCTAATGCATCCCAGTGATGGTTTGGAACGGTATATGATGAATTTTTCATCATTCTAGCTCCTATACAGAGGCTAAATTGTACGATTACTCCAGAAAATGAAAAACCGCTTAAGGTGCCCAATTCAGATTCTATTTTCACCCAGTAAACACAGTCAAATACAAAATGTCGCAAGTCCATATCGTAGCTTTCCGAATGATCTTTTCTAAGGGTATTAAAAATAGGTCATTCGGAACTAAAACGAGTTAGATATGGCCAAAATGGTGAGCGCGCGATGGAATCGGAGGGTCGAACGGGGAGGGCAGCAGACAAAAAGGCTCATATCTCACTTGTTATCGTCCGGATCCATTTCATTCCTTAACCGTATAAAATTTTATTACAAGAGCTATAATTATAAGCCCCCGGAGGTGCAAAATCCGACGCTCCCCGGCAGGCCGAAAAAATGAGATTTCCCCCTAGTGATGTTTTCGAGGAGTATATGATGAATTTCGCATCATTTTAGCCCCTATACAGAGGCAATATTGTGCGATTACTCCGGAAAATGAGAAACCGCTTAAGGTGCCCAATTCAGATTCTATTTTCACCCAGTAAACACAGTCAAACACAAAATGTCGCAAGTCCATATTGTAGCCATCCGAATGATCTTTCTAGGGGTTTCAAAATCGGGTCATTCGGATATAAAACGAGTTAGATATGGCCAAAACGATGAGGGCGCGATGGAATCGGGGTCGAACTTGGAGGGCAACAGGCAAAAAGGCCCATATCTCATTTTTTATCGTTCGGATCCATTTCATTCTCTAACAGCATCCAATTTTATTACAAGAGCTATAATTATGGGACCCCGGAGGGCCGAAAAAATGAGATTTCCCCTAGTGGTACCCCTTGGAGTTTTGGTCAAAAACGCTCCGGCATGGAATCTAAATTTTATTATTCCAAAGCATCCCAGTGATATTTTTGAGCGGTATATGATGAATTTTGCATCATTTTAGCTCCTATACAGAGGCTAGATTGTACGACTAATCCGAAAAATGAGATACTGCTTAAGGTGCCCAATTCGGATTCTATTTTCACCCAGTAAACACAGTCAAATACAAAATGTCGCAAGTCCATATTGTAGCCTTCCAAATGAGCTTTATATGGGTTTCAAAATCGGGTCATTCGGATCTAAAACGAGTTAGATAAGGCCAAAACGGTGAGGGCGCGATGTAATCGGGCTTGAACGGGGATGTCAGCAGGCAAAAAGGCCCATATCTCATTCGTTATCGTCCGGATCCATTTCATTCCGTAACCACATACAATTTTATTCCAAGAGCTATAATTATGGGCGCCCGGAGGTGCTAAATCCGACGCTCCTCGGCAAGCCGAAAAAATGAGATTTCGCCCTTGTGGTAACCCTTAGAGTTTTGGTAAAAAACGCTCCGGAATGGAATCTAAATTTTATTATTCTAAAGCATCCCGGTGATGTTTTGGAACGGTATATGATGAATTTTTCATCATTCTAGCTCCTATACAGAGGCTAAATTGTACGATTACTCCGGAAAATGAAAAACCGCTTAAGGTGCTCAATTCGGATTCTATTTTCACCCAGTAAACATAGTCAAATACAAAATGTCGCAAGTCCATATCGTATCTTTCCGAATGAGCTTTCTAAGGGTTTTAAAATTTGGTCATTCGGAACTAAAACGAGTTAGATATGGCCAAAACGGTGAGCGCGCGATGGAATCGGGGTCGAACGGGGAGGGCAGCACGCAAAAAGGCTCATATCTCATTCGTTATCGTCCGGATCCATTTCATTCCTTAACCGCATAAAATTTTATTACAAGTGCTATAATTATAAGCCCCCGGAGGTGCAAAATCCGACGCTCCCAGGCGGGCCGAAAAAATTGAGATTTCGCCCTAGTACCCCTTAGAGTTTTGGTCAAAAACGCTCCAGAATGAAATCTAAATTTTATTATTCCAAAGCATCCCAATGATTTTTTCGAGCGGTATATGATGAATTTTGCATCATTCTAGCTCCTATACAGAGGCAATATTATACGATTACTCCGGAAAATGAGATATCGCTTAAGTTGCCCAATTCGGATTCTATTTTTTTGACCTAGTAAACACAGTCAAATACAAAATGTTGCAAGGTCATATCGTAGCCATCCAAAAGATCTTTCTAGGGGTTTCAAAATCGGGTCATTCGGATATAAAATGAGTTAGATATGGCCAATACGGTGAGGGCGCGATGGAATCGAGGTCGAACGGGGAGGGCAGCAAGCAAAAAGTCCCATATCTCTTTGTTTATCGTTCGGATCCATTTCATCCTCAAACATCATCAAATTTTATTACAAGAGTTATAATTATGGGCCCTCGGAGGTGCAGAATCCGACGCTCCCCGGCGGGCCGAAAAAATGAGATTTCCCCTAGTGGTATCCCCTTTAGAGTTTTGGTAAAAAACACTCCGGAATGAAATCTAAATTTTATTAATCCAAAGCATCCCAATGATGTTGTCGAGCGGTATATGATGAATTTTGCATCATTCTAGCTCCTATACAGAGGCAATATTATACGATTACTCCGGAAAATGAGATATCGCTTAAGGTGCCCAATTCGGATTCTATTTTTTTGACCTAGTAAACACAGTCAAATACAAAATTTTGCAAGTCCATATCGTATCCATCCGAAAGATCTTTCTAGGGGTTTCAAAATCGGGTCATTCGGATATAAAACGAGTTAGATATGGCCAAAACGGTGAGGGCGCGATGGAATCGGGGTCGAACGGGGAGAGCAGCAAGCAAAAAGGCCCATATCTCATTTTTTATCGGTCGGATCCATTTCATCCTCTAACATCATTAAATTTTATTACAAGAGTTATAATTATGGGCCCCCGGAGGTGCAAAATCCTACTCTCTCCGGCGGGCCGAAAAAATGAGATTTCCCCTGGTGGTACTCCTTGGAGTTTTGGTCAAAACCGCTCCGGTATGGAATCTAAATTTTATTATTCCAAATCAACCCGGTGATGTTTTTGAGCAGTATATGATGAATTTTGCATCATTTAAGCTCCTATACAGAGGCTAGATTGTACGACTAATCCGAAAAATGAGATACCGCTTAAGGTGCCCAATTCGGATTCTATTTTCACCTAGTAAACATAGTCAAATACAAAATGTCGCAAGTACATATCGTAGCCTTCCGAATGAGCTTTCTAGGGGTTTTAAAACCGGGTCATTCGGATCTAAACGAGTTAGATATGGCCAAAACGGTGATGGCGCGATGGAATCGGGCTCGAACGAGGATGGCAGCATGCAAAAAGGCCCATATCTCATTTGTTATCGTCTGGATCTATTTCATTTCTTAGCCGCATGCAATTTTATTCCAAGAGCTATAATTATGGACCCCCGGAGGTGAAAAATCCGACACTCCTCGGCAGGCCGAAAAAATGAGATTTCGCCATAGTGGTACCCCTTAGAGTTTTGGTCAAAAATGCTCCGAAATGGAATCTAAATTTTATTATTCTAATGCATCCCAGTGATGGTTTGGAACGGTATATGATGAATTTTTCATCATTCTAACTCCTATACAGAGGCTAAATTGTACGATTACTCCAGAAAATGAAAAACCGATTAAGGTGCCCAATTCGGATTCTATTTTCACCCAGTAAACACAGTCAAATACAAAATGTCGCAAGTCCATATCGTAGCTTTCCGAATAATCTTTTCTAAGGGTATTAAAAATAGGTCATTCGGAACTAAAACGAGTTAGATATGGCCAAAATGGTGAGCGCGCGATGGAACGGAGGGTCGAACGGGGAGGGCAGCAGGCAAAAAGGCTCATATCTCACTTGTTATCGTCCGGATCCATTTCATTCCTTAACCGCATAAAATTTTATTACAAGAGCTATAATTATAAGCCCCCGGAGGTGCAAAATCCGACGCTCCCCGGCAGGCCGAAAAAATGAGATTTCCCCCTAGTGATGTTTTCGAGGAGTATATGATGAATTTCGCATCATTTTAGCCCCTATACAGAGGCAATATTGTGCGATTACTCCGGAAAATGAGAAACCGCTTAAGGTGCCCAATTCAGATTCTATTTTCACCCAGTAAACACAGTCAAACACAAAATGTCGCAAGTCCATATTGTAGCCATCCGAATGATCTTTCTAGGGGTTTCAAAATCGGGTCATTCGGATATAAAACGAGTTAGATATGGCCAAAACGATGAGGGCGCGATGGAATTGGGGTCGAACTTGGAGGGCAACAGGCAAAAAGGCCCATATCTCATTTTTTATCGTTCGGATCCATTTCATTCTCTAACAGCATCCAATTTTATTACAAGAGCTATAATTATGGGACCCCGGAGGGCCGAAAAAATGAGATTTCCCCTAGTGGTACCCCTTGGAGTTTTGGTCAAAAACGCTCCGGCATGGAATCTAAATTTTATTATTCCAAAGCATCCCAGTGATATTTTTGAGCGGTATATGATGAATTTTGCATCATTTTAGCTCCTATACAGAGGCTAGATTGTACGACTAATCCGAAAAATGAGATACTGCTTAAGGTGCCCAATTCGGATTCTATTTTCACCCAGTAAACACAGTCAAATACAAAATGTCGCAAGTCCATATTGTAGCCTTCCAAATGAGCTTTATATGGGTTTCAAAATCGGGTCATTCGGATCTAAAACGAGTTAGATAAGGCCAAAACGGTGAGGGCGCGATGTAATCGGGCTTGAACGGGGATGTCAGCAGGCAAAAAGGCCCATATCTCATTCGTTATCGTCCGGATCCATTTCATTCCGTAACCACATACAATTTTATTCCAAGAGCTATAATTATGGGCGCCCGGAGGTGCTAAATCCGACGCTCCTCGGCAAGCCGAAAAAATGAGATTTCGCCCTAGTGGTAACCCTTAGAGTTTTGGTAAAAAACGCTCCGGAATGGAATCTAAATTTTATTATTCTAAAGCATCCCGGTGATGTTTTGGAACGGTATATGATGAATTTTTCATCATTCTAGCTCCTATACAGAGGCTAAATTGTACGATTACTCCGGAAAATGAAAAACCGCTTAAGGTGCTCAATTCGGATTCTATTTTCACCCAGTAAACATAGTCAAATACAAAATGTCGCAAGTCCATATCGTATCTTTCCGAATGAGCTTTCTAAGGGTTTTAAAATTTGGTCATTCGGAACTAAAACGAGTTAGATATGGCCAAAACGGTGAGCGCGCGATGGAATCGGGGTCGAACGGGGAGGGCAGCACGCAAAAAGGCTCATATCTCATTCGTTATCGTCCGGATCCATTTCATTCCTTAACCGCATAAAATTTTATTACAAGTGCTATAATTATAAGCCCCCGGAGGTGCAAAATCCGACGCTCCCAGGCGGGCCGAAAAAATTGAGATTTCGCCCTAGTACCCCTTAGAGTTTTGGTCAAAAACGCTCCAGAATGAAATCTAAATTTTATTATTCCAAAGCATCCCAATGATGTTTTCGAGCGGTATATGATGAATTTTGCATCATTCTAGCTCCTATACAGAGGCAATATTATACGATTACTCCGGAAAATGAGATATCGCTTAAGTTGCCCAATTCGGATTCTATTTTTTTGACCTAGTAAACACAGTCAAATACAAAATGTTGCAAGGTCATATCGTAGCCATCCAAAAGATCTTTCTAGGGGTTTCAAAATCGGGTCATTCGGATATAAAATGAGTTAGATATGGCCAATACGGTGAGGGCGCGATGGAATCGAGGTCGAACGGGGAGGGCAGCAAGCAAAAAGTCCCATATCTCTTTGTTTATCGTTCGGATCCATTTCATCCTCAAACATCATCAAATTTTATTACAAGAGTTATAATTATGGGCCCTCGGAGGTGCAGAATCCGACGCTCCCCGGCGGGCCGAAAAAATGAGATTTCCCCTAGTGGTATCCCCTTTAGAGTTTTGGTAAAAAACACTCCGGAATGAAATCTAAATTTTATTAATCCAAAGCATCCCAATGATGTTGTCGAGCGGTATATGATGAATTTTGCATCATTCTAGCTCCTATACAGAGGCAATATTATACGATTACTCCGGAAAATGAGATATCGCTTAAGGTGCCCAATTCGGATTCTATTTTTTTGACCTAGTAAACACAGTCAAATACAAAATTTTGCAAGTCCATATCGTATCCATCCGAAAGATCTTTCTAGGGGTTTCAAAATCGGGTCATTCGGATATAAAACGAGTTAGATATGGCCAAAACGGTGAGGGCGCGATGGAATCGGGGTCGAACGGGGAGAGCAGCAAGCAAAAAGGCCCATATCTCATTTTTTATCGGTCGGATCCATTTCATCCTCTAACATCATTAAATTTTATTACAAGAGTTATAATTATGGGCCCCCGGAGGTGCAAAATCCTACTCTCTCCGGCGGGCCGAAAAAATGAGATTTCCCCTGGTGGTACTCCTTGGAGTTTTGGTCAAAACCGCTCCGGTATGGAATCTAAATTTTATTATTCCAAATCAACCCGGTGATGTTTTTGAGCAGTATATGATGAATTTTGCATCATTTAAGCTCCTATACAGAGGCTAGATTGTACGACTAATCCGAAAAATGAGATACCGCTTAAGGTGCCCAATTCGGATTCTATTTTCACCTAGTAAACATAGTCAAATACAAAATGTCGCAAGTACATATCGTAGCCTTCCGAATGAGCTTTCTAGGGGTTTTAAAACCGGGTCATTCGGATCTAAACGAGTTAGATATGGCCAAAACGGTGATGGCGCGATGGAATCGGGCTCGAACGAGGATGGCAGCATGCAAAAAGGCCCATATCTCATTTGTTATCGTCTGGATCTATTTCATTTCTTAGCCGCATGCAATTTTATTCCAAGAGCTATAATTATGGACCCCCGGAGGTGAAAAATCCGACACTCCTCGGCAGGCCGAAAAAATGAGATTTCGCCATAGTGGTACCCCTTAGAGTTTTGGTCAAAAATGCTCCGAAATGGAATCTAAATTTTATTATTCTAATGCATCCCAGTGATGGTTTGGAACGGTATATGATGAATTTTTCATCATTCTAACTCCTATACAGAGGCTAAATTGTACGATTACTCCAGAAAATGAAAAACCGATTAAGGTGCCCAATTCGGATTCTATTTTCACCCAGTAAACACAGTCAAATACAAAATGTCGCAAGTCCATATCGTAGCTTTCCGAATAATCTTTTCTAAGGGTATTAAAAATAGGTCATTCGGAACTAAAACGAGTTAGATATGGCCAAAATGGTGAGCGCGCGATGGAACGGAGGGTCGAACGGGGAGGGCAGCAGGCAAAAAGGCTCATATCTCACTTGTTATCGTCCGGATCCATTTCATTCCTTAACCGCATAAAATTTTATTACAAGAGCTATAATTATAAGCCCCCGGAGGTGCAAAATCCGACGCTCCCCGGCAGGCCGAAAAAATGAGATTTCCCCCTAGTGATGTTTTCGAGGAGTATATGATGAATTTCGCATCATTTTAGCCCCTATACAGAGGCAATATTGTGCGATTACTCCGGAAAATGAGAAACCGCTTAAGGTGCCCAATTCAGATTCTATTTTCACCCAGTAAACACAGTCAAACACAAAATGTCGCAAGTCCATATTGTAGCCATCCGAATGATCTTTCTAGGGGTTTCAAAATCGGGTCATTCGGATATAAAACGAGTTAGATATGGCCAAAACGATGAGGGCGCGATGGAATCGGGGTCGAACTTGGAGGGCAACAGGCAAAAAGGCCCATATCTCATTTTTTATCGTTCGGATCCATTTCATTCTCTAACAGCATCCAATTTTATTACAAGAGCTATAATTATGGGACCCCGGAGGGCCGAAAAAATGAGATTTCCCCTAGTGGTACCCCTTGGAGTTTTGGTCAAAAACGCTCCGGCATGGAATCTAAATTTTATTATTCCAAAGCATCCCAGTGATATTTTTGAGCGGTATATGATGAATTTTGCATCATTTTAGCTCCTATACAGAGGCTAGATTGTACGACTAATCCGAAAAATGAGATACTGCTTAAGGTGCCCAATTCGGATTCTATTTTCACCCAGTAAACACAGTCAAATACAAAATGTCGCAAGTCCATATTGTAGCCTTCCAAATGAGCTTTATATGGGTTTCAAAATCGGGTCATTCGGATCTAAAACGAGTTAGATAAGGCCAAAACGGTGAGGGCGCGATGTAATCGGGCTTGAACGGGGATGTCAGCAGGCAAAAAGGCCCATATCTCATTCGTTATCGTCCGGATCCATTTCATTCCGTAACCACATACAATTTTATTCCAAGAGCTATAATTATGGGCGCCCGGAGGTGCTAAATCCGACGCTCCTCGGCAAGCCGAAAAAATGAGATTTCGCCCTAGTGGTAACCCTTAGAGTTTTGGTAAAAAACGCTCCGGAATGGAATCTAAATTTTATTATTCTAAAGCATCCCGGTGATGTTTTGGAACGGTATATGATGAATTTTTCATCATTCTAGCTCCTATACAGAGGCTAAATTGTACGATTACTCCGGAAAATGAAAAACCGCTTAAGGTGCTCAATTCGGATTCTATTTTCACCCAGTAAACATAGTCAAATACAAAATGTCGCAAGTCCATATCGTATCTTTCCGAATGAGCTTTCTAAGGGTTTTAAAATTTGGTCATTCGGAACTAAAACGAGTTAGATATGGCCAAAACGGTGAGCGCGCGATGGAATCGGGGTCGAACGGGGAGGGCAGCACGCAAAAAGGCTCATATCTCATTCGTTATCGTCCGGATCCATTTCATTCCTTAACCGCATAAAATTTTATTACAAGTGCTATAATTATAAGCCCCCGGAGGTGCAAAATCCGACGCTCCCAGGCGGGCCGAAAAAATTGAGATTTCGCCCTAGTACCCCTTAGAGTTTTGGTCAAAAACGCTCCAGAATGAAATCTAAATTTTATTATTCCAAAGCATCCCAATGATGTTTTCGAGCGGTATATGATGAATTTTGCATCATTCTAGCTCCTATACAGAGGCAATATTATACGATTACTCCGGAAAATGAGATATCGCTTAAGTTGCCCAATTCGGATTCTATTTTTTTGACCTAGTAAACACAGTCAAATACAAAATGTTGCAAGGTCATATCGTAGCCATCCAAAAGATCTTTCTAGGGGTTTCAAAATCGGGTCATTCGGATATAAAATGAGTTAGATATGGCCAATACGGTGAGGGCGCGATGGAATCGAGGTCGAACGGGGAGGGCAGCAAGCAAAAAGTCCCATATCTCTTTGTTTATCGTTCGGATCCATTTCATCCTCAAACATCATCAAATTTTATTACAAGAGTTATAATTATGGGCCCTCGGAGGTGCAGAATCCGACGCTCCCCGGCGGGCCGAAAAAATGAGATTTCCCCTAGTGGTATCCCCTTTAGAGTTTTGGTAAAAAACACTCCGGAATGAAATCTAAATTTTATTAATCCAAAGCATCCCAATGATGTTGTCGAGCGGTATATGATGAATTTTGCATCATTCTAGCTCCTATACAGAGGCAATATTATACGATTACTCCGGAAAATGAGATATCGCTTAAGGTGCCCAATTCGGATTCTATTTTTTTGACCTAGTAAACACAGTCAAATACAAAATTTTGCAAGTCCATATCGTATCCATCCGAAAGATCTTTCTAGGGGTTTCAAAATCGGGTCATTCGGATATAAAACGAGTTAGATATGGCCAAAACGGTGAGGGCGCGATGGAATCGGGGTCGAACGGGGAGAGCAGCAAGCAAAAAGGCCCATATCTCATTTTTTATCGGTCGGATCCATTTCATCCTCTAACATCATTAAATTTTATTACAAGAGTTATAATTATGGGCCCCCGGAGGTGCAAAATCCTACTCTCTCCGGCGGGCCGAAAAAATGAGATTTCCCCTGGTGGTACTCCTTGGAGTTTTGGTCAAAACCGCTCCGGTATGGAATCTAAATTTTATTATTCCAAATCAACCCGGTGATGTTTTTGAGCAGTATATGATGAATTTTGCATCATTTAAGCTCCTATACAGAGGCTAGATTGTACGACTAATCCGAAAAATGAGATACCGCTTAAGGTGCCCAATTCGGATTCTATTTTCACCTAGTAAACATAGTCAAATACAAAATGTCGCAAGTACATATCGTAGCCTTCCGAATGAGCTTTCTAGGGGTTTTAAAACCGGGTCATTCGGATCTAAACGAGTTAGATATGGCCAAAACGGTGATGGCGCGATGGAATCGGGCTCGAACGAGGATGGCAGCATGCAAAAAGGCCCATATCTCATTTGTTATCGTCTGGATCTATTTCATTTCTTAGCCGCATGCAATTTTATTCCAAGAGCTATAATTATGGACCCCCGGAGGTGAAAAATCCGACACTCCTCGGCAGGCCGAAAAAATGAGATTTCGCCATAGTGGTACCCCTTAGAGTTTTGGTCAAAAATGCTCCGAAATGGAATCTAAATTTTATTATTCTAATGCATCCCAGTGATGGTTTGGAACGGTATATGATGAATTTTTCATCATTCTAACTCCTATACAGAGGCTAAATTGTACGATTACTCCAGAAAATGAAAAACCGATTAAGGTGCCCAATTCGGATTCTATTTTCACCCAGTAAACACAGTCAAATACAAAATGTCGCAAGTCCATATCGTAGCTTTCCGAATAATCTTTTCTAAGGGTATTAAAAATAGGTCATTCGGAACTAAAACGAGTTAGATATGGCCAAAATGGTGAGCGCGCGATGGAACGGAGGGTCGAACGGGGAGGGCAGCAGGCAAAAAGGCTCATATCTCACTTGTTATCGTCCGGATCCATTTCATTCCTTAACCGCATAAAATTTTATTACAAGAGCTATAATTATAAGCCCCCGGAGGTGCAAAATCCGACGCTCCCCGGCAGGCCGAAAAAATGAGATTTCCCCCTAGTGATGTTTTCGAGGAGTATATGATGAATTTCGCATCATTTTAGCCCCTATACAGAGGCAATATTGTGCGATTACTCCGGAAAATGAGAAACCGCTTAAGGTGCCCAATTCAGATTCTATTTTCACCCAGTAAACACAGTCAAACACAAAATGTCGCAAGTCCATATTGTAGCCATCCGAATGATCTTTCTAGGGGTTTCAAAATCGGGTCATTCGGATATAAAACGAGTTAGATATGGCCAAAACGATGAGGGCGCGATGGAATCGGGGTCGAACTTGGAGGGCAACAGGCAAAAAGGCCCATATCTCATTTTTTATCGTTCGGATCCATTTCATTCTCTAACAGCATCCAATTTTATTACAAGAGCTATAATTATGGGACCCCGGAGGGCCGAAAAAATGAGATTTCCCCTAGTGGTACCCCTTGGAGTTTTGGTCAAAAACGCTCCGGCATGGAATCTAAATTTTATTATTCCAAAGCATCCCAGTGATATTTTTGAGCGGTATATGATGAATTTTGCATCATTTTAGCTCCTATACAGAGGCTAGATTGTACGACTAATCCGAAAAATGAGATACTGCTTAAGGTGCCCAATTCGGATTCTATTTTCACCCAGTAAACACAGTCAAATACAAAATGTCGCAAGTCCATATTGTAGCCTTCCAAATGAGCTTTATATGGGTTTCAAAATCGGGTCATTCGGATCTAAAACGAGTTAGATAAGGCCAAAACGGTGAGGGCGCGATGTAATCGGGCTTGAACGGGGATGTCAGCAGGCAAAAAGGCCCATATCTCATTCGTTATCGTCCGGATCCATTTCATTCCGTAACCACATACAATTTTATTCCAAGAGCTATAATTATGGGCGCCCGGAGGTGCTAAATCCGACGCTCCTCGGCAAGCCGAAAAAATGAGATTTCGCCCTAGTGGTAACCCTTAGAGTTTTGGTAAAAAACGCTCCGGAATGGAATCTAAATTTTATTATTCTAAAGCATCCCGGTGATGTTTTGGAACGGTATATGATGAATTTTTCATCATTCTAGCTCCTATACAGAGGCTAAATTGTACGATTACTCCGGAAAATGAAAAACCGCTTAAGGTGCTCAATTCGGATTCTATTTTCACCCAGTAAACATAGTCAAATACAAAATGTCGCAAGTCCATATCGTATCTTTCCGAATGAGCTTTCTAAGGGTTTTAAAATTTGGTCATTCGGAACTAAAACGAGTTAGATATGGCCAAAACGGTGAGCGCGCGATGGAATCGGGGTCGAACGGGGAGGGCAGCACGCAAAAAGGCTCATATCTCATTCGTTATCGTCCGGATCCATTTCATTCCTTAACCGCATAAAATTTTATTACAAGTGCTATAATTATAAGCCCCCGGAGGTGCAAAATCCGACGCTCCCAGGCGGGCCGAAAAAATTGAGATTTCGCCCTAGTACCCCTTAGAGTTTTGGTCAAAAACGCTCCAGAATGAAATCTAAATTTTATTATTCCAAAGCATCCCAATGATGTTTTCGAGCGGTATATGATGAATTTTGCATCATTCTAGCTCCTATACAGAGGCAATATTATACGATTACTCCGGAAAATGAGATATCGCTTAAGGTGCCCAATTCGGATTCTATTTTTTTGACCTAGTAAACACAGTCAAATACAAAATGTTGCAAGGTCATATCGTAGGCATCCAAAAGATCTTTCTAGGGGTTTCAAAATCGGGTCATTCGGATATAAAATGAGTTAGATATGGCCAATACGGTGAGGGCGCGATGGAATCGAGGTCGAACGGGGAGGGCAGCAAGCAAAAAGTCCCATATCTCTTTGTTTATCGTTCGGATCCATTTCATCCTCAAACATCATCAAATTTTATTACAAGAGTTATAATTATGGGCCCTCGGAGGTGCAGAATCCGACGCTCCCCGGCGGGCCGAAAAAATGAGATTTCCCCTAGTGGTATCCCCTTTAGAGTTTTGGTAAAAAACACTCCGGAATGAAATCTAAATTTTATTAATCCAAAGCATCCCAATGATGTTGTCGAGCGGTATATGATGAATTTTGCATCATTCTAGCTCCTATACAGAGGCAATATTATACGATTACTCCGGAAAATGAGATATCGCTTAAGGTGCCCAATTCGGATTCTATTTTTTTGACCTAGTAAACACAGTCAAATACAAAATTTTGCAAGTCCATATCGTATCCATCCGAAAGATCTTTCTAGGGGTTTCAAAATCGGGTCATTCGGATATAAAACGAGTTAGATATGGCCAAAACGGTGAGGGCGCGATGGAATCGGGGTCGAACGGGGAGAGCAGCAAGCAAAAAGGCCCATATCTCATTTTTTATCGGTCGGATCCATTTCATCCTCTAACATCATTAAATTTTATTACAAGAGTTATAATTATGGGCCCCCGGAGGTGCAAAATCCTACTCTCTCCGGCGGGCCGAAAAAATGAGATTTCCCCTGGTGGTACTCCTTGGAGTTTTGGTCAAAACCGCTTCGGTATGGAATCTAAATTTTATTATTCCAAATCAACCCGGTGATGTTTTTGAGCAGTATATGATGAATTTTGCATCATTTAAGCTCCTATACAGAGGCTAGATTGTACGACTAATCCGAAAAATGAGATACCGCTTAAGGTGCCCAATTCGGATTCTATTTTCACCTAGTAAACATAGTCAAATACAAAATGTCGCAAGTACATATCGTAGCCTTCCGAATGAGCTTTCTAGGGGTTTTAAAACCGGGTCATTCGGATCTAAAACGAGTTAGATATGGCCAAAACGGTGTGGTGCGATGGATTCGGGCTCGAACGGGGATGGCAGCACGCAAAAAGGCCCATATATCATTCGTTTTCGTTTGGATCTATTTCATTTCTTAGCCGCATGCAATTTTATTCCAAGAGCTATAATTATGGACCCCCGGAGGTGCAAAATCCGACACTCCTCGGCAGGCCGAAAAAATGAGACTTCGCCCTAGTGATACCCCTTAGAGTTCTGGTCAAAAACGCTCCGGAATGGAATCTAAATTTTATTATTCTAATGCATCCCAGTGATGTTTAGGAACGGTATATGATGAATTTTTCATCATTCTAGCTCCTATGCAGATGCAAAATTGTACGATTACTCTGGAAAATGAAAAACCGCTTAAGGTGCCCAATTCGGATTCTATTTTCACCCAGTAAACACAGTCAAATACAAAATGTCGCAAGTCCATGTCGTAGCTTTCTGAATGAGCTTTCTAAGGGTTTTAAAATTAGGTCATTCGGAACTAAAATGAGTTAGATATGGCCAAAACGGCGAGCACGCGATGGAATCGGGGTCGAACGGGGAGGGCAGCAGACAAAAATGCTCATATCTCATTCGTTATCGTCCGGATCCATTTAATTCCTTAACAGCATAAAATTTTATAACAAGAGCTACAATTATAAGCCCCCGGAGGTACAAAATCCGACGCTCCCGGCAGGCTGAAAAAATGAGATTTCGCCCTAGTGGTACCCCTTAGAGTTTCGGTCAAAAATGCTCCAGAATGGAATATAAATTTTATTATTCCAAAGCATCCCAGTGATGTTTTAGAGCAGTATATGATGAATTTTGCATCATTTTAGCTCCTATACAGAGGCAATATTGTGCGATTACTCCGAAAAATGAGAAACCACTTAAGGTGCCCAATTCGGATTCTATTTTCACCTAGTAAACACAGTCAAATACAAAATGTCGCAAGTCCATATTGTAGCCTTCCGAATGATCTTTCTAGGGGTTTCAAAATCGGGTCATTCGGATATAAAATGAGTTAGATATGGCCAAAACGATGAGGGCGCGATGGAATCGAGGTCGAACTTGGAGGGCAACAGGCAAAAAGGCCCATATCTCATTTTCTATCGTTTGGATCCATTTCATTCTCTAACAGCATCCAATTTTATTACAAGAGCTATAATTATGGTACCCCGGAGGTGCAAAATCCGACGCTCCCCGGCGGGCCGAAAAAATGAGATTTCCCCTAGTGGTACCCCTTGGAGTTTTGGTCAAAAACGCTCCGGCATGGAATCTAAATTTTATTATTCCAAAGCATCCCAATGATATTTTTGAGCGGTATATGATGAATTTTGCATCATTTTAGCTCCTATACAGAGGCTAGATTGTACGACTAATCCGAAAAATGAGATACCGCTTAAGGTGCCCAATTTGGATTCTATTTTCACCCAGTAACACAGTCGAATAAAAAATGTCACTAGTCCATAGTGTAGCCTTACAAATGAGCTTTCTAGGGGTTTCAAAATCGGGTCAGTCGGATCTATAACGAGTCAGATATGGCCAAAACGGTGAGGGCGCGATGGAATCGGGCTCGAACGGGGATGTCAGCAGGCTAAAAGGCCCATATCTCATTCGTTATCGTCCGGATCCATTTCATTCCTTAACCGCATACAATTTTATTCAAAGAGCCATAAATATGGGCCCCCGGAGGTGCAAAATCCGACGCTCCCATGCGGGCCGAAAAAATTGAGATTTCGCCCTAGTACCCTTTAGAGTTTTGGTCAAAAACGCTCCGGAATGAATTCTAAATTTTATTATTCCAAAGCATCCCAATGATGTTTTCGAGCGGTATATGATGAATTTTGCATCATTCTAGCTCCTATACAGAGGCAATATTATACGATTACTCCGTAAAATGAGATACCCGTTAAGGTGCCCAATTCGGATTCTATTTTCACCCAGTAAACACAGTCAAATACAGAATGCCGCAAGTCCATATCGTAGCCATCCGAATGATCTTTCTAGGGGATTCAAAATCAGGTCATTCGGATATAAAACGAGTTAGATATGGCCAAAACGATGAGGGCGCGATGGAATCGGGGTCGAACTGGGAGGGCAACAGGCAAAAAGGCCCATATCTCATTTTTTATCGTTCGGATCCATTTCATTCTCTAACAGCATCCAATTTTATTACAAGAGCTATAATTATGGGCCCCGGAGGTGCAAAATCCGACGCTCCCCGCGGGCCGAAAAAATGAGATTTCCCCTAGTGGTACCCCTTGGAGTATTGGTCAAAAATGCTTCGACATGGAATCTAAATTTAATTATTCCAAAGCATCCCAGTGATATTTTTGAGCGGTATATGATGAATTTTGCATCATTTTAGCTCCTATACAGAGGCTAGATTGTACGACTAATCCGAAAAATGAGTTACCGCTTAAGGTGCCCAATTCGGATTCTATTTTCACCCAGTAAACACAGTCAAATACAAAATTTTGCAAGTCCATATCGTAGCTTTCCTAATGAGCTTTCTAGGGGTTTTAAAATCGGGTCATTCGGATCTATAACGAATTAGATATGGCTAAAACGGTGAGCGCGCGATGGAATCGGGGTCGAACGGGGAGGGCAGCAGGCAAAAAGGGTCATATCTCATTCGTTATCGTCCGGATCCATTTCATTCCTTAACCGCATAAATTTTTTTTACAAGAGCTATAATTATAAGCCCCCGAAGGTGCAAAATTTGACGCTCCCAGGCGGGCCGAAAAAATTGAGATTTCGCCCTAGTACCCCATAGAGTTTTGGTCAAAAAAGCTCCGAAATGAAATCTAAATTTTATTATTCCAAAACATCCCAGTGATATTTTTGAGTGGTATATGATGAATTTTGCATCATTTTAGCTCCTATAAGGCTAGATTGTACGACTAATCCGAAAAATGAGATACCGCTTAAGGTTCCCAATTCGGATTCTATTTTCACCCAGTAAACACAGTCAATTACAAAATGTCGCAAGTCCATATTGTAGCCTTCCAAATGAGCTTTATAGGGGTTTCAAAATTGGGTCATTCGGATCTAAAACGAGTTAGATATGGCCAAAACGGTGAGGGCGCGATGGAATCGGGCTCGAACGGGGATGTCAGCAGGCAAAAAGGCCCATATCTCATTCGTTATCATCCGGATCCATTTCATTCCGTAACCACATACAATTTTAGTCCAAGAGCTATAATTATGGGCGCCCGGAGGTGCTAAATCCGACGCTCCTCGGCAGGCTGAAAATATGAGATTTCGCCCTAGTGGTAACCCTTAGAGTTTTGGTCAAAAACGCTACGGAATGGAATCTAAATTTTATTATTCTAAAGCATCCCAGTGATGTTTTGGAACGGTATATGATGGATTTTGCATCATTCTAGCTCCTTGATTGGTGTGTAAATGTTAGGATTTTCGTAGTGTTTTCGAGTCCGTTTTCGTTATGTTTTGTGTATCTTTCGTTTGTCTTTTGCTATGATTTGGTTGTTTGGAGTTTGGTTCGTGTAGGATTATTAGGTGGAAGAAACGGAAGGAAACGGGCCGAAAAGGGCGAGGAATTGAGGAAAAATCAAGTAAGGAGCGAGCACGACGTTGGACGACCGTCCAAGGCACTGGACGGCCGTCCAGAGTACGCTGGACGAGCGCGCGGATACCCTGGACGAGCGTCCGGAGTAAAAAAGAAGAGCAGAGCGAGTGCTACGTTGGACGAGCGTCCAACGTACGTTGGACGACCGTCCAACGTTCCGGCCAGCTGTTATTTCCTTGTATAATTAGGTTTTCATACCTATTATATATACTATCCCTTGTGCACGAATTCTACAACATCTTTATCATATTTTAGCTCTAGTTTTCCAGCACTTAAACACTTTGATTAGTTTTACTTTGTTCGGATCCGGATTCTTAGTTCGTTGCAATTCAATCAAGTCTTTTCTTTTACTTCGCGTTCTTCGTTCTTTGTTTAATTCTCGTAAGTTATTTATTGCTTTCGTTTACTTGCTTTAATTGTTTTACTTAGTTTTAGATTTGTTTTCTTAATTGCTTCTTTTAATTTCCTTAGTTTAATTTTGTTCTTTCGATTTCAAGTTATAAGTTTAGATTCAGTTTTCTAGTTTCGATTCTCTAGTTTTTCAAAGCTTTCAAAGTTAGATTTATTTTCTTTTAAATTTCCAGATTTCATTCATCATGTCTAGATTAGTTATTGCTTTCTTTGTTGCTTTCTTTATTGCTTTCCTTTCGATTCTTGCCTAGGTAGTTTGATCGTTTTCTTAGTTTAAATCTTAGATTTATTTCTTGAGTTCTAGATTAGTTATTTATTTGCTTTTGATTTATTGCTTTGATTTATTTTATTTGCCTAGGATTTAAAACCAAAAACCCAAAAATCTTATTTACTTGCTTTCCTAGATTTAGGCTAGATTAGGATTTTACTACATAATTGATTGCCCTGTTAAGTTTTCCTTGAGATTCGATACTTAGGTTTTACTTGCTAGTGCTACGATAGATTTCGTCTATTGCGAACACTTTTTAGTGAAACAAATTTTGGCGTCGTTGCCGGGGAAAACTTTAGGCGATTTATTGTGTAGTATTTTTATTTGTTTTATTTATATTTTTATTTGTGTTTCTTCGATTTTCTTATTTCTCCCACTCGGTGCGTTTAACCCTTTTGTTGAGTGTTGTTTATGCATGGTCGCCGAAGTCTTCAAAGGAGTTTAGCGCCCTACTTCGACAACCTCCATCAAAGGAAAGTGATTTTAGCCGCGAAGGAGACGGAGGAGATCGATTCTCAAGACTTTTCCTTAGTCTTGTTGTTTGCAGAGCCCGAAGCCATGGCAGCTAGATTTATGGGCGATTTTGCTCGCCCCACATTCACGGCCACCACTTCGGCGATTGTCATGACGGAAGCGGTCAGGAATCATGAGCTTAAACCTCACCACATGGCGTTGCTCCCATCCTACCACGGGCTGCCCAACGAGGATGCACTGACGTTCATTCGGGAGTATTGCACGGTGGTGCAAACTTTTCCACTCTCGGGACTCACGGAGAACAACTTGAAGATGAAGTGCTTCCCGTACACCCTCAAGGATCGAGCAAAGTCATGGTATTTGGCACTCCCGGCCAATTCTCTCACCACTTGGAATGCGGTGTGTGAGAAATTCATGCTCAAGTACTATCCGAACCGCAAGACTCGAGAGGTGCGGTCGAAGATCATGAACTTTTCCCAAGACAACGATGAGCCGTTTCACGAAGCATGGGAGAGGTTCCAAGAGCTACTACTACAATGCCCCCATCATCAAATGGCACCGGAGTTGCTTTGGCAATATTTCTACGACGCCCTCAATCAAACTTGTCAGTTCATGGTGGATAGTTCGGCCGAAGGCAACATTGCGGTCAAGACAGCTGACGACATGAAGAATATTTTCGAGACGCTCGCTGCGAGTTCTCAACAAAAATCAGCTAGACCGAGGAAAGTGGAGGCGACTGCAGTTTCGATGAGCCCCGACTTGAAGAAGCAAATTGCCGACATGTATAGGGATCTCGAGAACTTGAAGATGAAGCAAAGTGCACCGGCCTCGAAGGAGGAAGAGAGAAAACCCGATCAATGCGAGATTTGTGGAGAGCTTGGACACATCAAGGAGGTGTGCCACAACATGGGGGAGTTCCCATACGAAGGGGGAGCCGAGGTCTACGCCTCTCAAGGATACCCGCCTCAAGTGCCTCCACCTCAAGGATATCAAGGGGGATACAATGGTCGCTATCAAAATCCGAGGCCGACACAAGGGCAAGGTAACCCCCCTACCTATCCAAATAGGCGTCCTCCACCATATAATAACCCCTATCCTCCTCCACCAAATCCCTACTACTCTCAACCTCCACCATCTTACCCACCTCCTCAATACCCTCCAAATCCATATTATCCACCACCTCCATATTACCCTCCTCAACCTACTCCTACACCACCACCACCATACCCAAATTCCCGTCCTCAAGGACCTCCTCATAAGCCTCCCGTCGATGAGAGTCTCTCTACATTTCTTCATGAGGCTAAATTGGCTCGAGAGGCTCAAGATGCTAACATTAAGAGGCTCGAAACGGCAATTGGCCAAATTTCTGGATCCATGCACTTGATCAACAACCGGGGCGGATTCCGAGTCAAGGGATTCAACCACAACAAGCTAACGAGGTGCAATATCCCCCATATGTTCCTCCTTTTCCACCACATCAAGCCCAAGCCGTTTCGGTGCTACGGAGCGGGAGGCACGTGGATAATGGAGTTGTGATGCCGCCTCAAAGCCATTCTGGCCAAAGGTGGGGTCCGAATTCGCGTTGGGGATCGAGCCAAAACCATGCAGCACAGCATGCTGGACGGGCGTCCAACGTTTCTGGACGACCGTCCAACGTTGGACGACCGCCCACAGGCACGCCAGCCCCTGGACGAGCGCCAGGAAATTCTTCAGCGAAGCCCGCGCTGGACGGGCGTCCAACGTACGTTGGACGACCGTCCAACGCTGAAGTGGAGGCAAATGCGAGTCCTTCCTTGGACGAGCGTCCAGAGAACATTGGACGACCGTCCAACGCCCAGAACGCACGCACGGAGTCCGAGGAAGCTGAGAAAGAGTCCCAACCTCTCCACAAGACATCCAATCCTTATGTTCCCCCCATTCCTTATCCGAGTCGAGTGAAGAACAAGAAGCGTGATCAACAATTCATGGATTTATACAAGCTTCTTTCAAAGGTGGACGTGAACTTGCCTCTCCTTGATGTCATTCGCAATGTGCCACCGTTCGTGAGGTTCGTGAAAGAGTTGACATCGAGGAAGAAGTCGTTCGATGAGATGGAGACGATTGCGGTATCGGAGGTGGCGACATCAATTATGCAACACCCTCTTCCACCTAAGCAACGAGATCCAGGTTCTTTCATTATCACTATCTCTTTAGGTAATGGTAAGGAAGCATGTGGTATGCTAGATTTAGGTGCCGGTATTAATCTTATGCCTTATTCTATCTTTAAGCAATTAGAGTTAGGAGAACTTAAACCCACTCGCATGAGCCTTCATTTGGCGGATAGGTCTATTAGGTACCCTAGAGGTATTATTGAGGATATTCTTGTTCGCGTAGGGGGTTTGATTGTTCCCGTTGATTTCGTGGTTTTAGAGATAGGTGAGGTACAAGAGAATGGTATTGAGCACACACTTTTGCTAGGTCGTCCTTTCATGGCTACTACTAACACTTTGATTGACGTGAAGAGTGGTGTGATTAAGATGTCGGTTTTAGGAGAGGATGTCTCGTTTTCTGTGCATAAGAGTCGACCTATGTCATCGGTCAATTTAATTGATAATTGTGCTTTCATCGATAAGGTTGATGCCTTGGCCGAGTGCTCTTTTGTGCAGGATTTTGACACCGAGGAAGTGTGTTGGGGATCCGGAGATCAAATGGAATGGGAGCGAATGGAGAGAGACATCGGGATCAAACTCCCGTTTCCCCCTCAAGACCCCGAGCCCGGCTCGAAGATTCCGGAGCCGTTGGAGTTGAAAGAGCTGCCTTCGCATTTGAAATATATATTTTTAGAGGGAGGCAATCAAAAACCCGTAATCATCTCTTCTTCTTTGTCTCTTGCAGAGGAAGGAGCATTGGTGGGCATACTCAAGGAGAACAAGCTCGCTTTTGGACGGAGCTTGGCGGATATTCGAGAAATTAGCCCGGCCACGTGCATGCACCGCATCAATCTCGAAGAAGGCGCTCACCCCAAACGAGATGGACAACGGAGGCTCAATCCAATGCTCATGGAGGTCGTGCGCAAGGAAATCTACAAGCTATTGGCGGAGGGTATTATCTATGCCATCGCCGATAGTGAGTGGGTTAGCCCGGTGCACGTCATTCCAAAGAAGGGAGGAATTACGGTGTCAAAGAACGAGAAGGACGAGTTGGTCGCCTCGCGCCCGGTTACCGGTTGGAGGATGTGCATCGATTATAGGAAGCTCAATGCTTCCACCAAAAAGGACCACTTTCCTCTCCCTTTTATTGATCAAATGCTTGATAAGTTAGCCGGGCAGGAATTTTATTGTTTTCTTGATGGTTTGTCAGGCTATTATCAAATTGCGATAGCACCGGAGGATCAAGCAAAGACGGCCTTCACAAGCCCTTTTGGGACCTACGCTTATAGGAGGATGCCATTTGGTCTCTGCAACGCACCGGGACGTTCCAAAGATGCATGATGTCTATTTTTTCGGAATTTATCGGTGACTTTGTTGAGATTTTCATGGATGATTTTTCTGTTTTTGGGTTATCTTTTCATGATTACTTGATGAAAATAGAGAGAGTCCTTAAGAGATGCATTGAGAGTGGTCTTACTTTGAGTTGGGAAAAGAGTCATTTTATGGTTAAAAGTGGTATTGTTTTAGGCCATGTAGTCTCGAGTAAGGGTATAGAGGTCGACAAAGCGAAAGTGGAGGTGATTGAAAAAGTGCCACCACCTAGTGATGTCAAAGGTATTAGGAGTTTCCTTGGTCATGCGGGCTTTTATAGACGATTTATTAAGGATTTTTCTAAAATTAGCCAACCTCTTTGTCGTTTACTTGCTCAAGATGTGCCTTTCCACTTTGATGATTCTTGTATGCATGCTTTTCTCACTTTAAAAGAAAAACTCATCTCTGCTCCCGTTGTAGTTGGTCCCGATTGGTCATTGCCTTTTGAAATTATGTGTGATGCTTCGAATAATGCCGTAGGGGCTGTTTTGGGTCAAAGAGTCGATAGGATGCTTCGTGTGATTTACTATGCTAGTTTAACTCTTAATCTTGCTCAAGTGAATTACACCACCATCGAACAAGAGATGCTTGCTGTTGTTTTTGCCTTAGATAAATTTAGATCATACATCATAGGGTCTAAGGTGATTATTTATTGTGATCATGGTGCTCTTAAACATCTTTTGACTAAAGCCCAAGCAAAACCTAGGTTGATTAGATGGGTCTTGTTATTGCAAGAATTTGATATTGAGATTCGTGATAAAAAAGGTAGTGATAATCTTGTGGCCGACCATCTCTCTCGACTTGATTCACCTCCCCCTTATGCTTCTCTTGATGATATTTGTGATTCTTTTCCTTTTGAGAATGTTAATGAAGTGGATGTTACTCCTTGGTTTGCCGATATTGCTAATTTCTTGGCCGATAAGGACACTATACCCGTCCTTAATGCTCAAGTAGAGAAAAGGTTTCTTCGTTTGTGTAGGCAATACTATTGGGAGGACCCTCACTTATTCAAGCTTGGGAAGGATGAGGTGATTCGAAGGTGCGTTCCCGACCATCAGCAAGCCGAGGTATTGCGACATTGTCATGAGGAGCCGAGTGGAGGACATTTCGGAGGCTAAAAGACTGCTCATAAGGTGCTACAAAGTGGATTATATTGGCCCCTTGTTCAAGGATGCTCAAGCCTTCTACCTCGCATGCGATCGTTGCCAACGTACAGGTTCTATAGGTCGTCGTAATGAGATGCCCCTTAATCCTATTATAGTGGTCGAGATTTTTGATGTGTGGGGCATCGACTTTATGGGACCTTTTCCTAAATCCCATGGTTTTGAATACATTTTACTTGCAGTTGATTATGTGTCCAAGTGGGTTGAAGCCATCCCCACAAGGACATGCGATTCTCATATTGTTTTGAAGTTTGTGCAGGAAAATATTTTGTGTAGATTTGGTTTCCCTCGTGTGATCATTAGTGATGGGGGAAAACATTTTTGCAACAAATTATTCACCAAGTTGATGAAGAAGAACGCTATCACTCACAAGGTGGCGACTCCATACCATCCACAGACTTCGGGGCAAGCCGAGACGAGCAATCGACAAATCAAGGGGATTTTAGAGAAGACGGTCAAGCCATCGAGGAAGGATTGGGCCAACAAGTTGAACGACGCTCTAAGGGCATATCGCACGGCTTACAAAGGCGTGCTTGGGATGAGTCCCTATAGGCTCGTCTATGGTAAGTCGTGCCATTTGCCCGTTGAGATCGAGTTCAAGGCATATTGGGCTCTCAAGCGCATCAACTTCGACCTCGACGATGCTCACGATCGGAGAATTTTGCAAATGGAGGAGCTTGACGAGCTAAGGAACGAAGCCTATGACAACGCCAAGATCTACAAAGACAAGGTGAAGCGTCTACATGATAGACGTATAGCCTACAAGGAGTTCAAACCCGGAATGAAGGTACTTCTCTTTCACTCTCGTCTTTGTCTATTTCCGGGTAAGCTTAAGTTTAGGTGGGGAGGTCCATACACGGTGGTGCAAATTTTTCCTCATGGAGCGTGGAAATCAAGAACGAGGATTAGGGATACATTTTCTCGGTCAACGGGCAAAGATTGAAGCCGTATATTGAAGGGACGACATTACCGCACACGGTGGAGACGATTCTCATCTCCGACCCCCCACTTTCCTCTTGAGTATTTGGTACGTCAAGCTAATGACGTTAAACAAGCGCTTGGTGGGAGGCAACCCACTTTCTCTATTTTATTTTTGTAGAATATGTTGGTCCCGGTTTGTTAATAGGAAAATACGTAGAGGGGGGGGGGGTGAATACGTATTTTGAAGTTTTTCAACTTCAAATCCCTTAACTCAGAGTAACAAGTAAAGAGCTCACTTGAAACTTAAGACCTAGCTGAAGCTAGATCTACAGTACGTAGCTTGCCTGCTTGACCGAAGTGAGTACTTGATCAAGAGGGAGTCTTTACTCGTATATGCGGAATTTGGTGAGCTAAAAATCTTTCCTAAGTATTTAGAATTTCCAGATTAGGTATGTTTAGATGCAATATGCAATGGATAATCAAATAAGTAAGAGTTTAGGGTTAGAGAGATACGACACAGAGAATTATAGTGGTTCGGAGATAACGCTCCTACGTCCACTTTGTTGCACGACGGCAACTGTTCTCTTCACTCAAGAACTTGAAGATTTCGGGCTCTTCAAAAGCCTGGTCAAGATCGAGCTTCACTCGCTTGGATCTGACAGACGCTGGGTGATTCCGGGTTCACACCAAAAACCTAACTAGACTGGAAGCTTCACTCGCTTCAGTCGGACAGACAGGGAGATTACGGGCTCTCCTTACAGCCTAGCTTCGATCGAGCTTTACACAAACGATGTAAGTGCAGGCTTGGATCTAGACTCTATGATCGAGGCTTCTCCAATCGATGAAAGAAGGGCTTTGGATCGAAACAACCTAACGACGACTCAAAAACCTAACAGACAGATTTAGGGTTTTTGGTTGACGAACACACTGTGAAGAGCTCTTTACAGTAAGTGCAAAGATGGCTAGAGCTCTTCTTCTAAGCTTGGATATGGAATGGGCTTAGACTCTAAGTGTGAAGGTTGAGAAGACGAGTTCCGATGAACTGGAAACTCGGAGAACACTTAAAACAAAGACTCGAAGATTTGCTCGAAGGCTTGAGAGTGTTTATTTGCAGTAGGCTCAAATGCTCAAGTAGTGTTCTACTTCTCTTCGTCTTCATCCTTCACTATTTATAGGCGGAGAGATGGCCGAGATCCGTTGCTTGGTTGGTGGCCTTGTCCCTCCTTCTCTCGACAGTACTTGCGCAGGCTGGCACCTTTTCAGACGTCCAGTTTTGGCATTTTGCCAAAATTGGCTAACTTACAAGGTTAACAGTAACTGGAGCGAGCCAGTACTGTTGCGGCGCCTTTGTCGGCCTGGCAGTCAACTCTTCCGCTCCACTCCGCTTTCGACACGTGGAGATCTTGTAATTAATGCTATGATCTCCTATTGACTGGAGTTCAAAATATGGGCGGGAGTTGCGCTGTCGCTTTCTGGTAGGTAGTGGCTCGCTTCGCGTTGAAGTTGTAGCGTCTGCTTTAGTTGAGTCACTTCGTAGTCATTCTGTAGTGAGTCGCTTCGGGAGATAAAGATCCCTAGTGACTGCTTTGGAAACTGCTGACTAGAGTTGACTAGCTTTGACTCTTCACTGTAGCGCTTGCTTCGCTTTGCTTTGGCTTTGAACTGTAGCGCTCGCTTCGCTTCGCTTTGACTTTGAACTGTAGCGCTCGCTTCGCTTCGCCTTGGCAGACTCGCTTTGAATCTACTGTAGCGATCGCTTTGCTACACTATTCTTCGGCACGCTTCACTTCGGCTTGCTAGACTTGCTTCGCTTCGAAAAACACACTCAAGCGAGTGGTCTTCACTTGAAATTTTGAAGCCTAAAATCTAAGCAAAATAAAGAGCCATCCTAACAGAGTAGGCTTAGAAAAAAATTCTAACTTATTAACTACATCAAAATGGGTCGCTTGGGAACAGAACGCTTTGGGGTTTTGGGATCAAATCAAAACACTAAGATATCCCTTATAGGTTCCCCCTTAACATATTCGTTCTTAACAATTCCCAACAGAATAGGATTCATTTTATTTTTATTTTCGTTATTTTTCGTTCGTATTTCTTTAAGTATTTGTGCAGGGATTAGTTCCTACGGATTGCAATGGCACGGAAGGCTTGGAGAGGGAAAAAAGGGGAGAATTCGGGCAAAATTTCGCGAGGGCCGCTCTGGACGGGCGTCCAACGTGCGCTGGACGGGCGTCCAGCGTAATTTCAAGTCTTTAAAAATTTCAGCGAAGGCTTTGTTGGACGGGCGTCCAACGTACGTTGGACGAGCGTCCAACGTAATTAAGTCCCCCAGTTTTCTGCGAACACCGCGCTGGACGGGCGTCCAACGTACGTTGGACGAGCGTCCAGCGCAAGACGGGCCCCAATTCGATTCCAACTCTAATTTTTTCCTAGGTTTTACTTAAACTCTTTCTTCCCCCTCTTTCTCACGCCTCCCTCTCTAAAGTTTGCAGATAAACACCACCTTGCAGCCGCCGTCGTTCGCAGCTTTCGCCACCGCCGTCGTTTTCCGTCGCCGCCGCCGCCGTGAGTCGCCGTCGCTGCCGCCGTTCTGCCGCCGTGTTCCAGCCGCTCGCCGTAGCAGCCGCATTCCCTCACCGTCACCGTCGCTCGCCGTCGACGAGCCCACGCCAACACCCAGATTTACCTTGGACGAGCGTCCAAGGTGCTGTGGACGAGCGTCCAACCTAGCTGCTGCCCGATTTCGTTCTCGGTCCGTTCCGGCCCATTTTCGTTGTCAGTCCACCCCGTCTCATCCCCGTTCCAGCCTTCTCACTACCATGGTTCGTGGGGAACTCGGAGAAGCCCGACCTCTCACCGATGGGCGCATTCCGTTGCATCGCCGCCCCGACTACCATCCGGAAGGAGTCTCTCAGGAACTCTTTGGCCGTCAACGGGGTGTTCCATTCCCGACGGAGAGGTACGAGACCACAAATTTTTATCTCCGTTTACAAGGTAAGGAAATTCGACCCCCTAGGCATTACAATATGGATTTTCTTCGTCGTTTACCTGTTTGGGATACGCTTAGAGGATACATCGATTGTTTAGGGCTTATGCGCTTAATCACACATGCTTGGGATGGACATGAAAGTTTATGCATTGAAATGTGTTCTAGTTTTAGGTTAGAACGTAATGAAGAGAATGAACTTTGCATGTATGCCACGTTTAGGGGAGAGTTATGGGAAATTTCTAGGCGAGTTATGCATGAGGCGTTTGGATTGGGTGATAATTTGTCTGAGTTCGTGCCTGCTGATTTCAATGTGTCTAATGCGTGGTTTGCTTTGACGGGTGTTACGAACTACAAAGCTTCTGGGGTGCCGAGTGCTTTTATTAAAGATCATGCTTTATTGATTCTTCACCGCTTTTTGTCTTGTATGATTAGTGGTAAGAAAGAGCATAATAAGGTGAATGCATTAGAGATTTATTTGCTCCATTGTGCTACTAACAATATTAGGGTGTGTATGGCTCCATTTATTTGGTCTCAGCTTACTAATGTGCAAAACAAGAAGGGAGCACACCCTACTTTGAGTTATGTTGCTACAGGTTTGGCATGCCATTTGCGAGTGGATATTTCTCAAAGCGCCGGTCTAACCCGAAGTAAGGAGATTACCCTCAATGAGCTTCTCAATGCTCATCTCATGCGAGGGGCGACCGAGTTAGTTCCAGTTCGGGAGAGAGCTTCTGTTATTGCTTATCATGCAGCTCGTCGCCAACGTAATCTCCCAAGTCAAGAGTCGGGGGATGAGGAGGAGGAATATGAAGCCGAAGGCGATGATGAGGAGCGCAATGAGGAAGAAGAAGAGGATGGAGACGAGGAGGAGCAGCAGCACGTCCCGGATGACAATGAGCGATTAGTTCGCTACTACACTAGGAGAGATCGCGTCCGAGCTCGTCAGAATATGGAGGCCGAGGTTCCCCCTTATTGGGCCGACTTTAGGACCGATTTTACACAATTCCAACAGAATGTGTTTAATCGGTTCGATGATTTGTCGACCCAAGTGACGGGGTTGAATAGCCGGGTGTCCCACATGGAGAGTCACTTGACTCGTTTTACCGACTTCTCGGTTGCCTCTACCTCCACTCCACCGGACCCGAACGACCCTCGTTGGTGGTCTCCTTATGATCCTCGTTGGCAAGATCCACGTTTCCAAGGTTTCTTCAACCCATAGCATTGTTGTGTCTTTTAATTTTTGTTTTGAGTCTTTTATTTCTTTTTCTTTATTTTTGTGCAATTTTACGCTTTGGTATTTTGTTTTGTGTTTGTCTTGTAGGTACTACTTGGAATTTCTCGGGATTTCAAGTGTGTTGGTCGGCACTATGCGATAAGTTCCTTCTATCCCTTTCCTTTTTATTTTCTCGCAATGAGGTCATTGCTTGATTTTAAGTGGGGGGGGGGGGGGGGGGGGGGTCTTTGAAACTTTGGCATGATGTGTTTGTTTTTGTTTCGTATTTTGTTTGATCGAGTCTATTATTTGGTTTGATTGAGTCTAGTTGATCGAGTCTTCATGTTCCCTCACTTAGGAATTTGCTTGATTTTGAGCCTTTAAGCATGTAACTTAGGATCAATGTGAATGATTCAACGATGGAATCTTTAGTTGTTGGAATTGATTTGAGCATAAATTAGGTTGGTTTAATCTTGAGTTGTTGTTGATTATGATTCGATGAGTTGTGGGGCATGAATTGATTTGAGTATTGAGGAAAATGATTTATGATTTTTGGTTGAGTGATAAATCTAGATTGTTATGACTTGGATTGCTAGTTTACTTTCCCCTTAAAAAAAAAATTTGTGTTTATGTGAATAAAAGAGTTGATAGGATTCTGCTCCTCTTACTTGTAACGTATGAAAATACTAGAGTAATGAGCTTTGAAAACCACATGAAAAGGCTTCGAGGGACCCTCGAATGATCACATTTCATGACCTATAACCTAGATGATACTCGTGTATATTAGTATTAAGTGTTCGTAGGCATTCTACCCCTCTTGACAATGGGTACAGGAAACCGCACTAGGAGGCTCGATGTGACCCATCGATGATTAAACCTAGTGAATTATGTGCCATAAACGTTCACTCTTTAAAAAAAAAAAAAAAGTTGTTTATATGTTGAATAAAAGGGGAAGTAGGCTAGACGTCTAAGTTGTGGTAATTCTAGATATTTTGTGAGATGTGTGTATCATTGCTTTTCCTTTTACTTGGGTTGATTTATAAGCCACATAGTTCGTTGATGATGATTGATCGTAACTTGGGATTAAAGTGACCTCGTTTGAGTTTGTCGATTCCGGTGATTAAATGTTCTATGATTTGAATTGTTTGGATAGAATCTAAGTTGGATGTTTATATTGCTTGAGGACAAGCAAAGGTCTAAGTGTGGGGGATTTTGATTGGTGTGTAAATGTTAGGATTTTCGTAGTGTTTTCGAGTCCGTTTTCGTTATGTTTTGTGTCTCTTTCGTTTGTCTTTTGCTATGATTTGGTTGTTTGGAGTTTGGTTCATGTAGGATCATTAGGTGGAAGAAACGGAAGGAAACGGGCCAAAAAGGGCGAGGAATTGAGGAAAAATCAAGTATGGAGCGAGCACGACGTTGGACGACCGTCCAAGGCACTGGACGGCCGTCCAGAGTACGTTGGACGAGCGCGCGGATACCCTGGACGAGCGTCCAGAGTAAAAAAGAAGAGCAGAGCGAGTGCTACGTTGGACGAGCGTCCAACGTACGTTGGACGACCGTCCAACGTTCCGGCCAGCTGTTATTTCCTTGTATAATTAGGTTTTCATACCTATTATATATATTATCCCTTGTGCACGACTTCTACAACATCTTTATCATATTTTAGCTCTAGTTTTCCAGCACTAAACACTTTGATTAGTTTTACTTTGTTCGGATCCGGATTCTCAGTTCGTTGCAATTCAATTCAAGTCTTTTCTTTTACTTCGCGTTCTTCGTTCTTTTTTTAATTCTCGTAAGTTATTTATTGCTTTCGTTTACTTGCTTTAATTGCTTTACTTAGTTTTAGATTCGTTTTCTTAATTGCTTCTTTTAATTTCCTTAGTTTAATTTCGTTCTTTCGATTTCAAATTAAGTTTAGATTGGTTTTTCTAGTTTCGATTCTCTAGTTTTTCAAAGCTTTCAAAGTTAGATTTATTTTCGTTTAAATTTCCAGATTTCATTCATCATGTCTAGATTAGCTATTGCTTTCTTTGTTGCTTTCTTTATTGCTTTCCTTTCGATTCTTGCCTAGGTAGTTTAATCGTTTTCTTAGTTTAAATCTTAGATTTATTTCTTGAGTTCTAGATTAGTTATTTATTTGCTTTTGATTTATTGCTTTGATTTATTTTATTTGCCTAGGATTTAAAACCAAAAACCGAAAAATCTTATTTACTTGCTTTCCTAGATTTAGGCTAGATTAGGATTTTACTACATAATTGATTGCCCTGTTAAGTTTTCCTTGAGATTCGATACTTAGGTTTTACTTGCTAGTGCTACGATAGATTTCGTCTATTGCGAACACTTTTTAGTGAAACACTCCTATACAGAGGCAATATTATATGATTACTCCGGAAAATGAGATACCGCTTAAGGTGCCTAATTCAGATTCTATTTTTTTGACCTAGTAAACACAGTTAAATACAAAATGTCGCAAGTCCATATCGTAGCCATCCGAATGACAAAACCGGGTCATTCGGATATAAAACAAGTTAGATATGGCCAAAACGGTGAGGGCGCGATGAAATCGGGGTCGAACAGGGAGGGCAACAAGCAAAAAGGCCCATATCTCATTTTTTATCGTTCGGATCCATTTCATCCTCTAACATCATCCAATTTTATTACAAGAGCTATAATTATGGGCCCCTGGAGGTGCAAAATCCGACGCTTCCCGGCGGGCCGAAAAAATAAGATTTCCCCTAGTGGTACCCCTTGGAGTTTTGGTCAAAAACGCTCCGGTATGGAATCTAAATTTTATTATTTCAAATCATCCCAGTGATGTTTTTGAGCGGTATATGATGAATTTTAGCTCCTATACAGAGGCTAGATTGTACGACTAATTCGAAAAATCAGATACCGCTTAAGGTGCCCAATTCGGATTATATTTTCACCCAGTAAACACAGTCAAATACAAAATGTCGCAAGTCCATATCGTATCCTTCCGAATGAGATTTCTAGGGGTTTCAAAATCGGGTCATTCGGATCTAAAATGAGTTAGATATGGCCAAAACGGTGATGGCGCGATGGAATCGGGCTCGAACGGGGATGGCAGCACGCAAAAAAAGGCTCATATCTCATTCGTTATTGTCTGGATATATTTCATTTCTTAGCCGCATGCAATTTTATTCCAAGAGCTATAATTATGGACCCCCGGAGGAGGAAAATCCGACGCTCCTCGGCAGGCCGAAAAAATGAGATTTCGCCCTAGAAATCTAATGCATCCCAGTGATGTTTTGGAACGGTATATGATGATTTTTTCATCATTCTAGCTCCTATACAGAGGCAATATTATATGATTACTCTGACAAATGAGATACCGCTTAAGGTGCCCAATTCGGATTCTATTTTCACCCAGTAAACACAGTCAAATACAGAATGTCGCAAGTCCATATAGTAGCCATCCGAATGATCTTTCTAGGGGATTCAAAATCAGGTCATTCGGATATAAAACGAGTTAGATATGGCCAAAACGATGAGGGCGCGATGGAATCGGGGTCGAACTAGGAGGGCAACAGGCAAAAAGGCCCATATATCATTTTTTATCGTTCGGATCCATTTCATTCTCTAACAGCATCCAATTTTATTACAAGAGCTATAATTATGGGCCTCCGGAGGTGCAAAATTCGACGCTCCCTGGCGGGCCGAAAAAATGAGATTTCCCCTAGTGGTCCCTTGGAGTTTTGGTCAAAAACACTCTAGTATGGAATCTAAATTTTATTATTCCAAAGCATCCCAGTGATGTTTTTGAGCGGTATATGATGAATTTTGCATCATTTTAGCTCCTATACAGAGGCTAGATTGTACGACTAATCCGAAAAATGAGATACCGCTTAAGGTGCCCAATTCAGATTCTATTCTCACCCAGTAAACATAGTCAAATACAAAATGTCGCAAGTGCATATTGTATCCTTCCAAATGAGCTTTCTAGGGGTTTCAAAATTGGGTCATTCGGATCTAAAACGAGTTAGATATGTCCAAAACGGTGAGGGCGCAATGGAATCGGGCTCGAACGGGGATGTCAGCAGGCAAAAAGGCCCATATCTCATTCGTTATCGTCCGGATCCATTTCATTCCTTAACCGCATACAATTTTATTCCAAGAACTATAATTATGGGCCCCCGGAGGTGCAAAATCCGACGCTCCCAGGCGAGCCGAAAAAATTGAGATTTCGCCCTAGTATCCCTTAGAGTTTTAGTAAAAAACGCTCTGGAATGAAATCTAAATTTTATTATTCCAAAGCATCCCAGTGATGTTTTCGAGCATTATATGATGAATTTTGCATCATTTTAGCTCCTATACAGTGGCAATATTGTGCGATTACTCCGGAAAATAAGAAACCGCTTAAGGTGCCCAATTCAGATTCTATTTTCACCTAGTAAACACAGTCAAATAAAAAATGTCGCAAGTCCATATTGTAGCCATCCAAATGATCTTTCTAGGGGTTTCAAAATAGGGTCATTCGGATATAAACGAGTTAGATATGGCCAAAAGGATGAGGGCGCGATGGAATCGGGGTCGAACTTGGAGGGCAACAGGCAAAAAGGCCCATATCTCATTTTTTATCGTTCGGATCCATTTCATTCTCTAACATCATCCAATTTTATTACAAGAGCTATAATTATGGGCCCCCGGAGGTGCAAAATCCGACGCTCCCCGGCGGGTCGAAAAAATGAGATTTCCCCCAGTGGTGTACCCCTTGGAGTTTTGGTCAAAAACGCTCCGGCATGGAATCTAAATTTTATTATTCCAATGCATCCCAGTGATATTTTTGTGTGGTATATGATGAATTTGTCATCATTTTAGCTCCTATACAAAGGCTAGATTGTACGACTAATCCGAAAAATGAGATACCGCTTAAGGTGCCCAATTCGGATTCTATTTTCACCCAGTAAACACAGTCAAATACAAAATGTCGAAAGTCCATATTGTAGCCTTCCAAATGAGCTTTCTAAGGGTTTCAAAATCGGGTCATTCGGATCTCAAACGAGTTAGATATGGCCAAAACGGTGAGGGCGCGATGGAATCGGGCTCGAACGGGGATGTCAGCAGGCAAAAAGGCCCATATCTCATTCGTTATCGTCCGGATCCATTTCATTCCTTAAACCCATACAATTTTATTCTAAGAGCTATAATTATGGGCCCCCGGAGGTGCAAAATCCGACGCTCCCCGGCGGGCCAAAAAAATTGAGATTTCGCCCGAGTACCCCTTGGAGTTTTGGTCAAAAACGCTCCGGAACGAAATCTAAATTTTATTATTCCAAAGCATCCAAATGATATTTTTGAGCGGTATATGATGAATTTTGCATCATTCTAGCTCCTATACAGAGGCAATATTATACGATTACTCCGGAAAATGAGATATCGCTTAAGGTGCCCAATTCGGATTCTATTTTTTTGACATAGTAAATACAGTCAAATACAAAATGTTGCAAGTACATATCGTAGCCATCCGAAAGATCTTTCTAGGGGTTTCAAAATCGGGTCATTCGGATATAAAACGAGTTAGATATGGCCAAAACGGTGAGGGCGCGATGGAATCGGGGTCGAACGGGGAGGGCAGCAAGCAAAAAGGCCCATATCTCATTTGTTATCGTTCGAATCCATTTCATCCTCTAACATCATCAAATTTTATTACAAGAGCTATAATTATGGGGCCCCAGAGGTGCAAAATCCGACGCTCCTCGGCAGGCCGAAAAAATGAGATTTCCCCTAGAGGGTAGTACCCCATGGAGTTTTGGTCAAAAATGCCCCGGTATGGAGTATAAATTTTGTTATTCCAAATCATCCCGGTGATGTTTTTGAGCGGTATGATGAATTTTGCATCATTTTAGCTCCTATACAGAGGCTAGATTGTACGACTAATCCGAAAAATGAGATACCGCTTAAGGTGCCCAATTCGGATTCTATTTTCACCTAGTAAACAAAGTCAAATTCAAAATTTCACAAGTACATATCGTAGCCTTCCGAATGAGCTTTCTAGGGGTTTCAAAATCGGGTCATTCGGATCTAAAACTAGTTAGATATGGCCAAAACGATGATAGCGCGATGGAATCGGGCTCGAACGGGGATGGCAGCACGCAAAAGGCCCATATCTCATTCGTTATCGTCTGGATCTATTTCATTTCTTAGCCGCATGCAATTTTATTCCAAGATCTATAATTATGGACCCCCGGAGGTACAAAATCCGACGCTCCTCGGCAGGCCGAAAAAATGAGATTTCGCCCTAGTGGTACCCCTTAGAGTTTTGGTCAAAAACGCTCCGGAATGGAATCTAAATTTTATTATTCGAATGCATCCCAGTGATGTTTTGGAATGGTATATGATGAATTTTTCATCATTCTAGCTTCTATACAGAGGCTAAATTGTACGATTACTCCGGAAAATGAAAAACCGCTTAAGGTGCCCAATTCGGATTCTATTTTCACCCACTAAACACATTCAAAATCAAAATATCGCAAGTCCATATCGTAGCTTTCCGAATGAGCTTTCTAAGGGTTTTAAAATTAGGTCATTCGAAACTAAAACGAGTTAGATATGGCCAAAACGGTGAGCGCGCGATGGAATCGGGGTCGAACGGGGAGGGCAACAGGCAAAAAGGCTCATATCTCATTCGTTATCGTCCGGATCCATTTCATTCCTTAACCGAATAAATTTTATTACAAGAGCTATAATTATAAGCCCCCAGAGGTGCAAAATCCGACGCTCCCCAGCAGGCCGAAAAATGAGATTTCGCCCTAGTGGTACCCCTTAGAGTTTTGGTCAAAAAAGCTCCAGAATGGAATCTAAATTTTATTATTCCAAAGCATCCCAGTGATGTTTTCAAGCAGTATATGATGAATTTTACATCATTTTAGCTCCTATACAGAGGCAATATTGTGTGATTACTCCGGAAAATGAGAAACCGCTTGAGGTGCCCAATTCAGATTCTATTTTCACCCAGTAAACACAGTCAAATACAAAATGTCGCAAGTCCATATTATATCCATCCGAATGATCTTTCTAGGTGTTTAAAAATCGGGTCATTCGGATATAAAACGAGTTAGATATGGCCAAAACGATGAGGGCGCGATGGAATTGGGGTCAAACTTGGAGGGCAACAGGCAAAAAGGCCCATATCTCATTTTTTATCGTTCGGATTCATTTCATTCTCTAACAGCATCCAATTTTATTACAAGAGCTATAATTATGAGCCCCCGGAGGTGCAAAATCCGACGCTCCCCGGCGGGCCGAAAAAATGAGATTTCCCCTAGTGGTACCCCCTTGGAGTTTTGGTCAAAATCGCTTCGGCATGGAATCTAAATTTTATTATTCCAAAGCATCCCAGTGATATTTTTGAGCAGCATATGATGAATTTTGCATCATTTTAGCTCCTATACAGAGGCTAGATTGTACGACTAATTCGAAAAATGTGATACCGCTTAAGGTGCCCAATTCGGATTCTATTTTCACCCAGTAAACACAGTCAAATACACTATGTCGCAAGTCCATATTGTAGCCTTCCAAATGAGCTTTCTAGGGGCTTTAAAATTGGGTCATTAGGATCTAAAACGAGTTAGATATAGCCAAAACGGTGAGGGCGCGATGGAATCGGGCTCGAACAGGGATGACAACAGACAAAAATGCCCATTTATCATTCGTTATCGTCCGGATCCATTTCATTCCTTAACCGCATACAATTTTATTCCAAGAGCTATAATTATGGGTCCACGGAGGTGCAAAATTCGACGCTCCCAGCGGGCCGTAAAAAATGAGATTTCGCCCTAGTGGTACCCCTTAGAGTTTTGGTCAAAAACGCTCCGGAATGAAATCTAAATTTTATTATTCCAAAGCATCCCAATGATGTTTTCGAGCGGTATATGATGAATTTTGCATCATTCTAGCTCCTATACAGAGGCAATATTATACAATTACTACGAAAAAATGAGATACCGCTTAAGGTGCCCAATTCGGATTCTATTTTTTTGACCTAGTAAACACAGTCAAATACAAAATGTCGCAAGTCCATATCGTAGCCATCCGAATGACAAAACCGGGTCATTCGAATATAAAACGAGTTAGATATGGCCAAAACGGTGAGGGCGCGATGGAATCGGGGTCGAACGGGGAGGGCAGCAAGCAAAAAGGCCCATATCTCATTTTTTATCGTTCGGATCCATTTCATCGTCTAACATCATCCAATTTTATTACAAGATGTATAATCATGGGCCCCCGGAGGTGCAAAATCCGACGCTCCCCGGCGGGCCGAAAAAATGAGATTTCCCCTAGTGGTACCTCTTGCAGTTTTGGTAAAAAATGCTCCGGTATGGAATCTAAATTTTATTATTCCAAAGCATCCCAGTGATGTTTTTGAGCGGTATATGATGAATTTTGCATCATTTTAGCTACTATACAGAGGCTAGATTGTACGACTAATCCGAAAAATGAGATACCGCTTAGGGTGCTCAATTCGGATTCTATTTTCACCCAGTAAACACAGTCAAATACAAAATGTCGCAAGTCCATGTTGTAACCTTCCAAATGAGCTTTCAGGGGTTTCAAAATCGGGTCATACGGATCTAAAACGAGTTAGATATGGCCAAAACGGTAAGGACGCGATGGAATTGGGCTCGAACGAGGATGACAGCAGGCAAAAAGGCCCATATCTCATTCATTATCGTCCGGATCCATTTCAGTCCTTAACCGCGTACAATTTTATTCAAAGAGCTATAATTATGGGCCCCCGGAGGTGCAAAATCCGACGCTCCCCGGCGGGCCGAAAAAATGAGATTTCCCCTAGTGGTACCCCTTGGAGTTTTGGTCAAAACGCTCCGGTATGGAATCTAAAATTTGTTATTCCAAATCATCCCAGTGATGTTTTTGAGCGGTATATGATGAATTTGCATCATTTTAGCTCCTATACAGAGGCTAGATTGTACTACTAATCCGAAAAATGAGATACCGCTTAAGGTGCCCAATTCGGATTCTATTTTCACTCAGTAAACACAGTGAAATACAAAATGTCGCAAGTCCGTATCGTAGCCTTCCGAATGAGATTTCTAGGGGTTTCAAAATCGAGTCATTCGGATCTAAAACGAGTTAGATATGGCCAAAACTGTGATGGAGCGATGGAATCGGGCTCGAACGGGGATGGCAGCACGCAAAAAAGGCCCATATCTCATTCGTTATCGTCCGGATCCATTTCATTCCTTAACTATATACAATTTTATTCCAAGAGCTATAATTATGGGCCCCCGGAGGTGCAAAATCTGACGCTCCCAGGCGGGCTGAAAAAATTAAGATTTCGCCCTAGTGGTACTACCCCTTAGAGTTTTGGTCAAAAACGCTCCGGAATGAAATCTAAATTTTATTATTCCGAAGCATCCCAATGATATTTTCAAGCGGCATATGATGAATTTTGCATCATTCTAGCTCCTTAACAGAGGCAATATTATACGACTACTCCGGAAAATGAGATACCGCTTAAGGTGTCCAATTCGGATTCTATTTTTTTTGACCCAGTAAACACAGTCAAATACAAAATGTCGTAAGTCCATATCGTAGCCTTCCGAATGAGATTTCTTGGGGTTTCAAAATCGGGTCATTCGGATCTAAAATGAGTTAGATATGGCCAAAACGGTCCAAGAGCTATAGTTATGGAGCCCCGGAGGTGCAAAATCCGACGCTCCCTGGCAGACCGAAAAAATGAGATTTCGCCCTAGTGGTAACCCTTAGAGTTTTGGTCAAAAACGCTCCGGAATGGAATCTAAATTTTATTATTCTAAAGCATCCCAATGATGTTTTGGAACGGTATATGATGAATTTTTCATCATTCTAGCTCATATACAGAGGCTAAATTGTACGATTACTCCGGAAAATGAAAAACCGCTTAAGGAGCCCAATTCGGATTCTATTCTCACCTAGTAAACACAGTCAAATACAAAATGTCGCAAGTCCATATCGTAGCTTTCCAAATGCTTTCTAAGGGTTTTAAAGTTGGATCATTCGGAACTAAAACGAGTTAGATATAGCCAAAACGGTGAGCGCGCGATGGAATCTTGGTCGAACGGGGAGGGCAGCAGGCAAAAAGGCTCATATCTCATTCGTTATCGTCCGGATCCATTTCATTCCTTAACCGCACACAATTTTATTCCAAGAGCTACAATTATGGACCCCCGGAGGTGCAAAATCCGACGCTCCCCGGCAGGCCGAAAAAATGAGATTTCGCCCTAGTAGTACCCCTTAGAGTTATGGTCAAAAATGCTCAGGAATGGAATCTAAATTTTATTATTCTAAAGCATCCCAGTGATGTTTTGGAAAGGTATATCTTGAATTTTTCACCATTCTAGCTCCTATACAGAAGCTAAATTGTACGATTACTCCGAAAAATGAAAAACCGCTTAAGGTGCCCAATTCGGATTCTACTTACACCTAGTTAACACAGTCAAATACAAAATGTCGCAAGTCCATATCGTAGCTTTCCGAACAAGCTTTCTAAGGGTTTCAAAATCGGGTCATTCGGAACTAAAACGAGTTAGATATGGCCAAAACGGTGAGCGCGCGATGGAATCGGGGTCGAACGGGGAGGGCAGCAGGCAAAAAGGCCCATATCTCATTTTTTATCGTTCGGATCCATTTCATTCTATAACAGTATCCAATTTTATTACGAGAGCTATAATTATGGACCCCCGGAGGTGCAAAATCCGACGCTTCCCGGCAGGCCGAAAAAATGAGATTTCGCCCTAGTGGTATCCCTTAGAGTTTTGGTCAAAAATGCTCCAGAATAGAATCTAAATTTTATTATTCTAAAGCATCTCAGTGATGTTTTGGAACGGTATATGATGAATTTTTCATCATTCTAGCTCCTATACAGAGGCTAAATTGTACGATTACTCCGGAAATTGAAAAACCTCTTAAGGCGCCCAATTTGGATTCTATTTTCACCCAGTAAACACAGTCAAATACCAAATATCGCAAGACCATATCGTAGCCATGTGAATGATCTTTCTAGGTGTTTTAAAATCGGGTCATTCGGATATATAACAAGTTAGATATGGCCAAAACGGTGAGGGCACGATGGAATCGGGGTCAAACGGGGAGGGCAGCAGGCAAAAATGCCCATATCTCATTTTTTATCGTTCGGATCCATTTCATTCTCTAACAGCATCCAATTTTATTACAAGAGCTATAATTATGTGCCCCCGGAGGTGCAAAATCCGACGCTCCCCGGCGGGCGAAAAAATGAGATTTCCCCTAGTGGTACCCCTTGGAGTTTTGGTCAAAAAAACTCTGGGATGGAATCTAAATTTTATTATTCCAAAGCATCCCAGTGATGTTTTTGAGCGGTATATGATGAATTTTACATCATTTTAGCTCCTATACAGAGGCTAGATTGTACGACTAATCCGAAAAATGAGATACCGCTTAAGGTGCCTAATTCGGATTCTGTTTTCACCTAATAAACACAGTCAAATACAAAATGTCGCAAATCCATATCGTAGCCTTCTGAATGAGCTTTCCAGGGGTTTCAAAATCGGGTCATTCGGATCTAAAATGAGTTGGATATGGCCAAAACGGTGAGGGCGCGATGGAATCGGGCTCGAACGGGGATGGCAGCAGGCAAAAAGGCACATATCTCATTCGTTATCGTTCTGATCTATTTCATTTCTTAACCACATGCAATTTTATTCCAAGAGCTATAATTATTGACTCCCGGAGGTGCAAAATCCGACGCTCCCAGCCAGGCCGAAAAAATGAGATTTCGCCCTAGTGGGTACCCCTTAGAGTTTTGGTCAAAAACGCTTCGGATTGGAATCTAAATTTTATTATTCTAAAGCATCCAAGTTATGTTTTGGAACGGTATATGATGAATTTTTCATCATTCTAGCTCCTATACAGAGGCTAAATTGTACGATTACTCCGGAAAATGAAAAATCGCTTAAGGTGCCCAATTTGGATTTTATTCTTACCCAGTAAGCACAGTCAAATACAAAATGTCGTAAGTCCATATCGTAGCTTTGAGCTTTCTAAGGTTTCAAAATTGGGTCATTCAGAACTAAAACGAGTTATATATGGCCAAAACGGTGAGCGCGCGATGGAATCGGGGTCGAACGGGTAGGGCAGTAGGCAAAAAGGCTCTTATCTCATTCGTTATCATCCGGATCCATTTCATTCCTTAACCGCATACAATTTTATTCCAAGAGCTATAATTATGGTCCCCCGGAGGTGCAAAATTCGACGCTCCCCGGCAGGCCGAAATGAGATTTCGCCCTAGTGGTACCCCTTAGAGTTTTGGTCAAAAAAATGCCTCGGAATAGAATCTAAATTATATTATTCCAAAGCATTCCAGTGATGTTTTTGAGTGGTATATGATGAATTTTGCATCATTCTAGCTTCTATACATAGGCAATATTGTACGATCACTCCGGAAAATGAGAAAGCGCTTAAGGTGCACAATTCGGATTCTATTTTCACCCAGTAAACACAGTCAAATACAAAATGTCGCAATTCCATATCGTAGCCTTCCGAATGATCCTTCTAGGGGTTTCAAAATCGGGTCATTCGGATATAAAACGAGTTAGATATGGCCAAAACAGCGAGGGCGTGATGGAATCGGACTCGAACGGGGAGGGCACCAGGCAAAAACACCCATATCTCCTTTATTATTGTGCGGATCCATTTCATTGCTTAACCGCATGCAATTTTATTCCAAGAGCTATACTTGATGGCCCCCGGGGTTGCAAAATCTGAAGCTCCCCCGGCGGGCTGAAAAAATGAGATTTCCCCCTAGTGGTACCCCTTAGAGTTTTGGTCACAAACGCTCCGGAATGAAATCTAAATTTTATTATTCCAAAGTATCCCAGTGATGTTTTGGAGCGGTATATGATGAATTTTGCATCATTCAAACTCCTATACAGATGTTACATTATACTATTACTCCGGAAAATGAGAAACCGCTTAAGGTGCCTGATTTGGATTCTATTTTCACCCAGTAAACATAGTCAAATACAAAATGTCACAAGTCCATATCGTAGCCTTCCGAATGAGCTTTCTAAGGGTTTCAAAATCGAGTCATTCGAATCTAAAACGAGTTAGATATGGTCAAAACGGTGAGGGCACGATAGAACCTGGGTCGAACGGGGAGGGCACCAGGAAAAAAGGCCCATTTTTCATTCGTTATCCTCTGGATCCATTTTATTCCTTAACTGCATGCAATTTTATTCCAAGGGCTATAATTATGGGGGCCCGGAGGTGCAAAATTCGACGCTCCCCGGCGGGCCGAAATTATGAGATTTCCCCTTAGAGTCTTGGTTAAAAACGTTTCGGAATGGAATCTAAATTTTATTATTCCAAAGCATCCCAGTGATGTTTTTGAGCGGTATATGATGAATTTTGCATCATTCTAGCTCCTACATAGAGGCTAAATTGTACGATTACTCTGGAAAATGAAAAACCGCTTAAGGTTTCCAATTCGGATTCTATTTTCACCTAGTAAACACAGTCAAATACAAAATGTCGCAAGTCCATATCGTAGCCATCCGAATGATATTTCCAGGGGTTTCAAAATCGGGTCATTCAGATCTAAAACGAGTTAGTTATGGCCAAAACGGTGAGGGCGCGATGGAATCGTGCTCGAATGGGGATGGCAGCAGGCAAAAAGGCCCATATCTCATTCGTTATCGTCTGGATCTATTTCATTCCTTAACCGCATGCAATTTTATTCCAAGTGCTATAATTATGGACCTCCGGAGATGCAAAATTCAACGCTCCCCGGCAGGCCGAAAAAAAACACTCAGGAATGGAATCTAAATTTTATTATTCTAAAGCATCCCAGTGATGTTTTGGAACGGTATATCTTGAATTTTTCATCATTCTAGCTCCTATACTGAGGCTAAATTGTACGATAACTCCGGAAAATGAAAAACCGCTTAAGGTGCCCAATTCGGATTCTACTTTCACCTAGTTAACACAGTCAAATATAAATTTGTCGCAAGTCCATATCGTAGCTTTCCGAATGAGCTTTCTAAGGGTTTCAAAATTGGGTCATTCGGAATTAAAACGAGTTAGATATGGCCAAAACGGTGAGCGCGCGATGGAATCGGGGTCGAACGGGGAGGGTAGCAGGCAAAAAGGCCCATATCTCATTTTTTATCGTTCAGATCCATTTCATTCTCTAACAGTATCCAATTTTATTACAAGAGCTATAATTATGGACCCCGGGAGGTGCAAAATTCGACGCTCCTCGGCAGGCCAAAAAAATGAGATTTTGCCCTAGTGGTATCCCTTAGAGTTTTGGTCAAAAATGCTCCGGAATGGAATCTAAATTTTAATATTCTAAAGTATCTCAGTGATGTTTTGGAACGGTATATGATGAATTTTTCATCATTCTAGCTCCTATACAGAAGCTAAATTGTACGATTACACCGGAAAATGAAAAACCGCTTAAGGTGCCCAATTCCGATTCTATTTTCACCCAGTAACACAGTCAAATACAAAATATCGCAAGTCCATATCGTAGCCATCTGAATGATCTTTCTAGGTGTTTTAAAATTGGGTCATTCGGATATAAAACGAGTTAGATATGGCCAAAACGGTGAGGGCGCGATGGAATCGGGGTCAAACGGGGAGGGCAGAAGGCAAAAAGGCCCATATCTCATTTTTTATCGTTCGCATCCATTTCATTCTCTAACAGCATCCAATTTTATTACAAGAGCTATAATTATGTGCCCCCGGAGGTGCAAAATCTGACGCTCCCCAGCGGGCCGAAAAAATGAGATTTCCCCTAGTGGTACCCCTTGGAGTTTTGGTAAAAAACGTTCCGATATGGAATCTAAATTTTATTATTCTAAAGCATCCCAGTGATGTTTTTGAGCGGTATATGATGAATTTTGCATCAATTTAGCTCCTATACAGAGGCTAGATTGTACGACTAATCCGAAAAATGAGATACCACTAAAGGTGCTCAATTTGGATTCTATTTTCACCCAGTAAACACAGTCAAATACAAAATGTTGCAAATCCATATCATAGCCTTCAGAATGAGCTTTCTAGGGGTTTTAAAATCAGGTCATTTTGATCTAAAATGAGTTAGATATGGCCAAAACGATGAGGGCACGATGGAATCGGGCTCGAACGGGGATGGCAGGAGGCAAAAAGGCCCATATCTCATTCGTTATCGTCTGGATCTATTTCATTCCTTAACCGCATGCAATTTTATTCAAGAGCTATAATTATAGACTCCCGGAGGTGCAAAATCCGACGCTCCCCGGCAGGCCGAAAAAATGAGATTTCGCCCTAGTGGTACCCTTTAGAGTTTTGGTCAAAAACGCTCCGGAATGGAATCTAAATTTTATTATTCTAAAGCATCCCATTGATGTTTTGGAACGGTATATGATGAATTTTTCATCATTCAAGCTCCTACACAGAGGCTAAATTGTACGATTACTCCGGAAAATGAAAAACCGCTTAAGGTGCCCAATTCGGATTTTATCTCACCCAGTAAACACAGTCAAATACAAAATGTCACAAGTCCATATCTTATCTTTAAGAATTAGCTTTCGAAGGGTTTCAAAATTGGGTCATTCGGAACTAAAACGAGTTAGATATGGCCAAAACGGTGAGCGCGCGATGGAATCGGGGTCGAACAGGGAGGGCAGCAGGCAAAAAGGCTTATATCTCATTCGTTATCGTCCGGATCCATTTCATTCCTTAACCGCATACAATTTTATTCCAAGAGCTATAATTATGGGCCCCCGGAGGATCAAAATTCGACGCTACCCGGCAGGCCGAAAAAATGAGATTTCGCCCTAGTGGTACCCCTTAGAGTTTTGGTCAAAAAAATGCTCCGGAATGGAATCTTAATTATATTATTCCAAAGCATTCTAGTTTTGTTTTTGAGCGGTATATGATGAATTTTGCATCATTCTAGCTTCTATACATATGCAATATTGTACGATTACTCCGGAAAATGAGAAACCGCTTAAGGTGCACAATTCGGATTCTATTTTCACCCAGTAAACACAGTCAAATACAAAATGTCGCAAGTCCATATCGTAGCCATCCGAATGATCTTTCTAGGGGTTTCAAAATCGGGTCATTCGGATATAAAACGAGTTAGATATGGCCAAAACGGTGAGGGCGCGATGGAATCGGACTCGAACGGGGAGGGCACCAGGCAAAAACACCCATATCTCATTTGTTATAGTCCGGATCCATTTCATTGATTAACCACATGCAATTTTATTCCAAGAGCTATACTTAATGGCCCCCGGGGTTGCAAAATCCGAAGCTCCTCGGCGGGCTGAAAAAATGAGATTTCCCCTTAGTGGTACCCCTTAGAGTTTTGGTCAAAAACGCTCCGGAATGAAATCTAAATTTTATTATTCCAAAGTATCCCAGTGATGTTTTGGAGCGGTATATGATGAATTTTGCGTCATTGAAACTCTTATACAGATGCTACATTATTCAATTACTCCGGAAAATGAGAAACCGCTTAAGGTGCCTGATTCGGATTCTATTTTCACCCTGTAAACATAGTCAAATACAAAATGTCGCAAGTCCATATCGTAGCCTTCCAAATGAGATTTCTAAGGGTTTCAAAATCGAGTCATTCGGATCTAAAACGAGTTAGATATGGTCAAAACGGTGAGGACACGATAGAACCTGGGTGGTCGAACGGGGAGGGCACCAGGAAAAAAGGCCCATTTCTCATTCGTTATCCTCCGGATCCATTTTATTCCTTAACTGCATGCAATTTTATTCCAAGAGCTATAATTATCGGGCCCCGGAGGTGCAAAATTCGACGCTCCCCCGGCGGGCCGAAAAAATGAGATTTTCCCTTAGAGTTTTGGTTAAAAACGCTTCGGAATGGAATCTAAATTTTATTATTCCAAAGCATCCCAGTGATGTTTTTGAGCGGTATATGATGAATTTTGCATCATTCTAGCTCCTACATTGAGGCTAAATTGTACGATTACTCCGGAAAATGAAAAACCGCTTAAGGTGCCCAATTCGGATTCTATTTTCACCCAGTAAACACAGTCAAATACAAATGTCGCAAGTCCATATCGTAGTCATCCGAATAATATTTCCAAGGGTTTCAAAATCGGGTCATTCGGATCTAAAACGAGTTAGTTATTGCCAAAACGGTGAGGGCGCGATGGAATCGGGCTCGAACGGGGATGGCAGCAGGCAAAAAGGCTCATATCTCATTCGTTATCGTCTGGATTTATTTCATTCCTTAATCGCATGCAATTTTATTCCAAGAGTTATAATTATGGACCCCCGGAGATGCAAAATCCGACGCTCCCCGGCAGGCCGAAAAAAATGAGATTTCGCCCTAGTGGTACACCTTAGAGTTTTGTTAAAAAACGCTCAGGAATGGAATCTAAATTTTATTATTGTAAAGCATCCCAGTGATGTTTTGGAACGGTATATCTTGAATTTTTCATCATTCTAGCTCCTATACAGAGGCTAAATTGTACGATTACTCCGGAAAATGAAAAACCGCTTAAGGTGCCCAATTCGGATTCTACTTTCACCTAGTAAACACAGTCAAATACAAAATGTCGCAAGTCCATATCGTAGCTTTCCCAATGAGCTTTCTAAGGGTTTCAAAATCGGGTCATTCGGAACTAAAACGAGTTAGATATGGCCAAAACGGTGAATGCGCGATGGAAACGGGGTCGAACGGGGAGGGCAGCATGCAAAAAGGCCCATATCTCATTTTTTATCGTTCGGATCCATTTCATTCTCTAACAGCATCCAATTTTATTACAAGAGCTATAATTATGGACCCCCTGAGGTGCAAAATCTGACGCTCCCCGGCGGGCCGAAAAAATGAGATTTCCCCTAGTGGTACCCCCTTGGAGTTTTGGTCAAAAACGCTCCGGTATGGAATCTAAATTTTATTATTCCAAAGAATCCCAGTGATGTTTTTGAGCGGTATATGATGAATTTTGCATCATTTTAGCTCCTATACAGAGGCTAGATTGTATGATTACTCCGGAAAATGAATAACCGCTTAAGGTGCCCAATTCAGATTCTATTTTCACCCAGTAAACACAGTCAAATACAAAATGTCGCAAGTCCATATCGTAGCCATCCGAATGATCTTTCTAAGGGTTTCAAAATCGGGTCATTCGGAACTAAACGAGTTAGATATGGCTAAAACGGTGAGCGCGCGATGGAATCGGGGTCGAACGGGGAGGGCAGTAGGCTAAAAGGCTCATATCTCATTCGTTATCGTCCGGATCCATTTCATTCCTTAACCGTATACAATTTTATTCCAAGAGCTATAATTATACGCCCCCGAAGGTGCAAAATCCGACGCACCCCGACAGACCGAAAAAATGATATTTCGCCCTAGTGGTACCCCTTAGTGTTTTGGTCAAAAAAACGCTGCGGAATGGAATCCAAATTTTATTATTCCAAAGCATCCCAGTGATGTTTTCGAGCGGTATATGATTAATTTTGCATCATTCTAGCTCCTACACATAGGCTAAATTGTACTATTACTCCGGAAAATGAAAAACCGCTTAAGGTGCCCAATTCAGATTCTATTTTCACCCAGTAAACACAGTCAAATACAAAATGTCGCAAGTCCATATCGTAGTCATCCGAATGATCTTTCCAGGGGTTTCAAAATCGGGTCATTCAGATCTAAAACGAGTTAGATATGGCCAAAAAGGTGAGGGCGTGATGGAATCGGGGTCGAACGGGGATGGCAGCAGGCAAAAAGGCCCATATCTCATTCGTTATCGTCTGGATCTATTTCATTCCTTAACAGCATGCAATTTTATTCCAAGAGCTATAATTATGGACCCCCGGAGGTGCAAAATCCGACGCTCCCCGACAGGCCGAAAAAATGAGATTTCGCCCTAGTGGTACGATATTAAACAACTTCCATAATAACCAAATAATACCAAATTTTAATATAGGGAGTCAGGATAAGAAAGAGAACAAATCTTTGAAAAATCAAAATATTGTCTAATTTTTTGATAACATAGTGTCAGTAATAACAACTACTAGTACACAAGTATACTCAATGTGCAACTCATTCACTCAAACTCAAACTCAAACTCAAACTCAAACCAAATCTACAGCTCTTGAATATCTATGCTCTTCTCAATTATGTCCACACATGAGCCCACAGATCTTCCTTCAGACATGGCTTCTGCAAGCACTGCTCGACTTTTTTCATGGCGCCGCAGAATCATAACAGTATTCAGTACAGCCCATCTCACCTGAGCATCTGCCTTCTTCTGGGTGAAGCCGAGGCTGCCAAATAGTCTGTCCAGCTGTCAACAACACAACATAACAGAACATCCTTAATTAGGCACAATAAGAAGAAGAAGAAGAAGAATATAACATGAATAAGCAACTGAGAGGATCAAAACCAAATTAATATCTGAAAGACCGCCTTCTGCAGCACCAAAGAGAAGATACTCTGTTGCCACACCAGCTAGTGCTATACATGAGAACCGGTTAAGCGTCTACAAACAAGACACCATAATTAGCCGTGTTTGTGAAAGGACTATAATAGTACTAATATGGATGGTGTTAAAATCCTACACTGGCTGACACTTTTCCTGTGCTCACCTGAAATAGAACAAGGATTCAAATCAATGAACTCAATTTTTTGGGAAGGACATATCTAACTATAAAGAACATAAACTGAAGCCATTCATTGACTCTTAGTTTAAAATGAGACTCACTTCTTCAACAAATTCAAAGTCCACGAAAGCAGTCCCTGCTTGAACATTGAGCGATCCTTCCTTCTTCAGAGCTTCCAAGCTGGTTAGATTGTAGCCTTTTGGCAGAATTCCGAGCAAATACGCAATTAAGAAATGGCCAGCTTCATGCTAGATCATGTATGAAGATTGCAGTGTGAGCCCATAACAGAAAATTGATTATGCTCACGTAGTGAAAGGGTAAAGAGGAAACTTACTTGAACAACCCTATTATGATACTTTTGGCTGAACGAGTGGCCAAGTGTATCCAGAATCAAGAAACTAACCCCACCATTGAAAGAAACCTATGCACGATCACTTTAGAGAAAATAGTTAAAGAAAGCAATAACAGTAGTCTCTTGAAAACTTAAACCAAACCATAGAGATGACACAAGAGTAATGCTTCGAATAAACCAAAAAACGAATAAACACTTTGGTCTGTGTTTTCGACTAAAATGAGTTATTTTTCATGCAAGTTAGTGATACTGAAACATCCAATATACAGTCCTAGCCTTCTTCCTACAAATGAAGTAAACTCTGAAATGGAACACAGCTTGTTTAAAGCACATACCGCATCAAGTGTCCAGAGGAACAGCAATCCGAGAGATGCGAAAAAGATTTGTTGCGAGGTCAAGCCGAAAAAATTCCAGGCAGCAGCTCCTCCCACAAGAGCAGCAGCTTGGATGCTCCTCTCGATAGAACCCAACGTGGTGTCCACTGGTGACAAAAGAGATGCAGTTTCGATTCCGTTCAGTTTCAACTCATCTAGTGTGTAAAGTCTCTGTGGAATCTGCAATCAATCAAATAAGATGCGATTTTTAACATGATTAACTGTGACTTGATAATCATAAAGTTTTCCGAGTGACTTTCGCCGGCGAACCTGACGGGCGGCGCCGAAGCAGCGGAGGCCACCGGGCTGCGCCTGCGAATCCCTGACAAGACTAAGAGCAGTCCTGTCATTGCCTTTGGTGAGTTCCTTGTCGACTTGCTCCAGCACTTGCCACCTCCCGCCGCCGCCGCCGTCAATTCCACTCACAATTCTGCAACAACGGCGAGAGAGATGCAATGTTCCGCTGCCAAACAACATAACACCACATCCCATTTTCCCTCTCAAACTCCACCTATTTCTTTTCCCACCTTTTTTATTCTGGAAGAAGGAAAAGGAAGTTGTTTTTTTTTTTTTTTTTGAGGAAAAAAGGAAGGTTTATATTTCAGCCACACAGCGGGAGAGATGATAAGATAAATTGGAGGTAGAAACGGCGTCGTTTCAGGTTCTGTATGGAGGTGCATATTTTGACGACTGCGGGGACCGGGATTGATGAGCGGGGATCATGGTGCACGGCGAAGTTGAAGGAAGGAGAGGCGGCGGAACGACGACGTAGAGCGTTAGTGAGGTTGGATAGGGAATTGGAGCAAGGTAATTGCAAGGCGGCGTTGAGTCTGATGAAGCAGTTCAAGGCACATCCCGCCGGCTTTGTCCGCGGCTTCGGCGCCGCTAAGGTTATTGCATCTGCTGCTGTTTGTAGTTAAATTGTTTTCATGAATAGTGAATACGAAAGCAAATTAGAGCTTATATGTAGTACGAAAGCAGGATTTAAGATCTGGGAAACACCATACCATAGGAAAGTGAACACTAACAGTAGTGGAGGAATTGGTTTGTATTGTGATGATATTTTGGACTGAACTTCTTTTCACCTGCTAGTTTAGGGGCAAGTGATGATTTTGGCAGTGTATTAGTTGAACTTGCTAGATACAAAATGATAAGTGAAAATAAAGTTTCTTCTCATAACTGTGAATCAGTGAAACAATGAAACCACCTATCGAAGCAAGAGCAAAATTATGACTGTATATCTCTTCAACTCTGACTTGTTTGCAGATTTCAATATTTTAGGCCTCCGGAAGTGCTTCATCCTTTATGTTGGGAGGGAAGAATGAAATATCGTCTCTGCAATTAGTAGTTGATGCAATGCTTGATTCCATCAAGCGCAGTCTAGATTTCCAATTGCAGGAGGAAGAAGCAGAGGTATTTCGTTATGTTCCTTTTCTGTTTCTTCTATTTCTAAATAGAAGAAAGGTGTTACTTTTAGATTCTGTATGTATACTGATTGTCTTACTATTTTACCAATGTGTTCTTTGAATGAACTTGCACAGGTCCTAGCAAAGGATATTGGAAAAGCTGCGGATGCAGACAATCGTGATTCTGTGTATGAAGATCACCTGATGTGCATGCAAGTAAGAGCTTATATTTCCACTTATTTGTTTCTAGATGAAACTGAAAAAGGCTGAATAACCCGAACATGAGGTAAGAATTCATCTAAACTCAGTATGTTGAAAAACTTTTTCTGTTGAAATAAGATGCTTGCTTTCAAAAGTGGAATGTCTCGATGAGGACGTAAAAAAGCTTCTTGATGAATATATTTATGATTGTTAAGGTTACCATACTTGCTGCTCACAAATGGTCCTGAATTAAACTTCTTTGATATTCATCTGCACTATAATGAATTCAGCATGAAGCTGGTCACTTTCTAGTTGGGTATATGCTTGGAGTCTTGCCAAGAAGATACAAAGTACCGAGTGTGGAGGATCTATTCCAGGACAAGTTTGCTTGTGGGAAGGTGGATTTTGTTGGTTTTGAATTCCTTAAAGAAGTAAGAGCAATTATGTTGTCATTACTTATAGTACTGTATTAGATTGTTGGCAGAAGTTAAGTTTCTTATTCAAATGGGAGAATGTCTGAATTATGAATGGCTTGCTTGACATGCATGGAGATTGAGGACATACCCTTACGAATTAGTTTCTATTCTACCCGATCTCAAAAGAACTAACTAACCGTCGCAGTTCAATTCTACAGGTTGGAGTGGATGCCTTGTCGAAAAGAAACTTGTCCAAAAGGAGGCTTAATACAGAGGTCAGACAAAACTTATATATCTAACTAAGCTTTTCCTCGGAAACACAAGGGAAGTTTTGTAATGTTGAAATTTCCATTGGGAAACAGAGTCTTAGAACATTTTCATGCGTGATACTTGGAGGGTTGGCAGCAGAACATCTGGTATTTGGATACTCGGAGTTACTCCACTCGGATGTTGAGAAGGTGAGTTTGTTAGCCTATTGCATGCATTATCTTTGAAAAATGGCACTAATAGAAGTGGAAGGTAACAGTTGGACAGAGTAGTACGGTGGTTGAAGTTGACAGAGACGGAAGCCGAGTTAGAGCATAGGCAGGGTGCAGAAGGTGCAGTTATGATATTGTCTTCTGAAAGTGAAGCTCTGTGTAATCTAGCTGAGGCCATGGCTTTGGGTAGATCGGTTGGGTTTTGCATTGGGACAACAATAGAGAATGCACTCAAACTCAGCTAGTAAGAGAAGAAAGAAATACATGGCCTCAATTTTCATTTGATGGACAAATGAAATGATTGTCCTTACTCTTATTTGAAATATAATACTATAGCATAGCATAGCAGTATATTAAAGGGCAAGGCAAAGGCAAAGGCAATGGCAATGCAGTGTAACAGAAGATTTTTCAATGATTTCAAACAAACGCACGAACGCGAACTGTCTTGTTAATCATGCAGTAATAAATTATTCATAGCAAAAGGAAAAGGGCAAAGGAATGTTCTGAAAAAAGCTCCACTATTGGAATTGGTATTGACTATCCATCCATCCCACTCTTAATTTAAGGCTAGGCTAGGTAATTATGACTTAATAGTTGAATTTTGCGGCACATTATCAGTAATGCCACAAAATTAAAGTAGCTTTTTCATTTCATAAATAAATAAATAATTAAATAAAGTTAATTATTGGTTGATAAATATATATGGGCAAAAAAAATGCAAATTTGGTTAAAAGCCACTAATCCCGGATTACCTATAATCATTTGACTTTGATGTATTGCTCGCCTCGCGGTAAAAATAATGTAATGTAATGTAATGCAATGGTTTAGTTGAGTTATTAGAATTTTAATTACTTATTTTGTTTTTCTTATCTGAAAAATCACAAACATCCATTTAAATGCAGCCAACCAAACCAAAGTTGATCGATGATGGATAAAGAAACGAAGTAATCATACTCATACGTAATTGGAGATGGGCCCATTAAGCTTAAATTGTGCCCAACAAATATCAATCATTCTTTTATTTATTTATATATATTTTGGGCCCATCCCATCCCATCCCATTGTTAATTCTTGGTTTAAGTTATAGTCGCTTTTATTTATTTAAAGGGTAATTCTATCCACAGCCACCGAATTACTCCCTACAGCCCCCATATCTAATAAATTACAAATTTATCCTTGTCCTTAGCCCACTACCCACCGTTTATCTCTCCCTCTCATTCTTCCCCACTTCTCCGGCAGCCTTAAACCACATCCACAACCACCACCCAATTACGACGCCGTTTCAGTTACATAGCCCCAATCAGTAATCACGAAAATGTTGCATGAGTGGTTTAGAGAGAGGTTGGGGGGGGGGGGGGGGGGGTGTTTACCGGCGGTAGTTGACGGGGACGATGCCGACGCGGTACTGAGCGATTTTGAGGAACATAGGCATGGCGAGGTCGAAGTGAGTGCGGGGAGGGTTGCACCAGCCGCCGTTGTCGCTGGGCTCGGCGAAGTTGGGGGGCAGAAGTTGGTAGCGGTGATGAGGATGGAGGGGCTGCCCGGATTGCACCACTTGGCGTCCTTCGTCGTGTCGCACTTGTTCTCGAAGCACGCGCCATAGCTCAGCCCGTATGTTTGAATGATGCGGTATCCCGTATGTTTGACGGCTTCATGTAAACATGGTGGTGGTTGTGGTTTAATGCTGCCGGAGAAGTGGGGAAGAATGAGAGGGAGAGATAAAGACGATGGCCGGTTGTGGGCTAAGGACAAGGATAAATTTGTAATTTACCATGCATGGGGGCTGTGGGGAGTAATTTGGTGGTTGTGGATAGAATTGCCCTTTATTTAATTCACTTTAGGGCCCAAAGCAAGACTAGAGATGGATAGAGTGGTTAATTAATTCAATTCTTGGTACTGCATTCTAGTCCACAGTACAGGAGTATTATTACTCAAGCAGACGCACTAGTATTTATTTTTACCAAACAAATTAAAACTCATTATGTCTTGTCGTATGGTATACTTATACTGCATAAGGTATTGAAATGAAATGGAGGAAAGAGAAGCATTTGATGTTTGTTGTTTGAATCTATTACATCTCCCTCTCCTTTCCATTTCCATCTGACAAAAAGAAAATTAAATTAGCAAAGGAAACTATTGAAACAACAAATCACAAATGGATCGATATAATCCATGCCCATCATCAGCACCTCATTTAATTAATTATATGGACATGACATGATGCATAGCCTAAGCCAACCCAACATATATTATAGAAACAAATTAAATGACATAGTATTATAGTAGTAATTAACAGATATTGCATCTATATATGAAGTTGAGCAGCTACACAAAAACAGAGCAAGCATTAATTCATACATACACAATCTTACTCACTCCCTACTCATCAACAAGCCATTTGATATTTCTGGTCTTCCAGTTTTCGTCGATGAACGCATCAATTCTACGCTGGAACTCTTCGCTGCTCAGCCTTTCGAAAGTCTCCGATCTTCGCATCCTAATCTCTTGCTTCAGCTTCTCTGACTGCGTTCTCTCGAACCTCTTAATCTGTCTCCTTGCCTTCTCTATGGTTGCCGACATGTTTTCGCACGGCGCCATGCACACTACAATTTGTTTACCCGCATGATCATGATCCGCAGCGTCTTCTTCTGCCGGCGGGGGCAGATCGGTAACTTCAGGCGCTGATGATGAGACGCTGTGCTTGATGTATTCGTCGTAAAAATCGTCGGTGGCATCGTTTTGGCGGCGGCAGAGGAGAAACAGCATGACGATGATGGCGTTTCCGATGAGGAAACCAAGGTGGTGGTTGTTGAAGAGGTAAGTGGTGGAGAAGAATCTGATGAGTAGCGGTGGGGAGGAGATGAGGCCTAGGGCTAGGAGTATGAAAAGCTCGAACAAGTGGCGGAATTTGGCCATTGTGCGGAAGCAGGTGTGGAATCGAGATTCCATATGTATATACATACTATTCTTATTCTTAAGAGGTTGCAAGAAGATAATATATAGGTAGGTAGAGTTAGGAGGAAAGGCGACATATATATATATATATATATATATATATATATATATATATATATATATATATATATATATATATATAATGGATTGTGAAGATATTTGTTAAGATATTTGAGGATATTCCCATATATTATGGGATTTTGATTTCTTGTATATTAGGTAATGTGTAGTAGCAGTGGCCCTAATTTTCTGCCGACTCTTCTTGTATAAATAGGGTTGAGTTAGGGTTTCTTCAATATACAAAAATCATTTCTCTTGTTCATCGTAAGCCTTTTCTTGTTCTCTTCTGCCGTTCTTATCATGGCACCAGAGCAGATTACGATCCTTAATCACTAAAGCTTCCGCAAACCCTTTTTCACGCATCAATGGCGAAAGATGGTGACGGTCTTAAAACCGGAACTGCCATTGATGTTATGTCCCCGTACTACATTGGTTCGTCAGATAATCCGAGCCATGTTTTCGTTACCGATCTTCTCAATGACGGGAACTATGGAGACTGGTCCGAGGAGATGAGCAATTGCCTCTTCGCGAAGAACAAGTTTGGATTCGTTGATGGATCCTTGCTCGAACCGAAGGAAGGTTCAACCGATTTGCCGCTATGGAGGCGCTGCAACGCGATGGTCAAGGCATGGCTTGTCGTAGCCATGGGTAAAGAAATCCGTAACAGCGTGAAACACACCAAGACGGCGCACGAAATCTGGAAAGATCTCAAGGAAAGATTCGGAAAGGAGAGTGCTCCGAGGGCTTATGACCTGAAGAGAAGCCTCACCCTCACTCGGCAAGATAAGATGTCGGTTTCTGCATACTACACGAGATTGAAAGGGATATGGGATGACATTGACGCCGCCACTGAAGTCCCAAAGTGTACGTGTGGGAAGTGCACCTGCGGTGTTTCAAAGCTTGTTGTCGAAAAGGTGGAGAAGGAGCGAATCTACGAATTCCTTATGGATCTCGATGATACCTTCAATACCGTCAAGACGCAGATTCTAAGCACGAAACCGCTTCCCACTCTTGGAGCGACCTACCATCTGGTGGCGGAAGACGAACAACAGCGGCTTATCTCGGCGTCGCGTAGACCCACCATCGACGGAGCTGTCTTTCAAGCACAACGCCAAGGCAGTGGGGAACGCAGAGATGCGAGTCGAGGGAGCAACAAGAGTCCTCAGCAGTGCAGCCATTTTGGGAAGATATGGCACACCGTCGACAGCTGCTACGAGATCGTCGGATACCCGGAGTCGAAGAAGGGAGGAAACAAGGCTGTTAAGCCGAAAGAGAAGGAGAAACAGTTCTCTCATAAGGCTGCACATGTTGATGCAAGGTCTGCTCGAGACGAAAACATCCTTTCGAGTTTCACACCCGAACAGATGGCTCAACTAAAGGATCTTCTCAACGGCAATATTGGAGTGAGTGGAGCTTCTGAAAACCCCACCGTTAACATGGTGGTAAGTTTTCCTCTAATGAATCTTGGATTATTGACTCTGGAGCGTCTGATCATATCACATGTAAGGAAGATAATTTCAGATCCTTTGCTCACCGAAAGGCTGAATTATTGGTTAAAATCCCTAACGGTGATGGGGTGCCGGTGCGTAGTGAAGGCAGCGTGATCTTGCCTAATGGTTTGAGTATCAAGAGCGTTTTACACGTTCCTGATTTTTGATGCAACCTCATCTCCGTCAGTAAACTCACCAAAGACCTCAATTGTGCTCTTACCTTCTTCCCTGATTTTTGCACCGTGCAGGACTTACGTTCGAGGAACCTGATTGGAGTGGGTAAAGAGCGTGGTGGTCTATACGTTCTGGAGCCTATTGCCGAGGATAAGAAGGTCTTCTCATCGGTTGTGGATTCAGAAGTATGGCATAGGAGATTGGGACATGCCTCCAAGATAAAGATGCAGAATTCTGATCTTCCGAGTAAGGTTTTTGATGATTTTTGCGAGCCGTGTGTTAGGGCAAAGCAAACAAGACTTTCTTTTCCTTTGAGTTCTATTCAGACTACTGCTTGTTTCGACTTAATTCATTGTGATATATGGGGTGGTTATAGAACGGCCTCATTGACTGGAGCATATTATTTTCTTACTATTGTGGATGATTATAGTCAAGGGGTTTGGATTTATTTGATGAAATTTAAGTCTAAAGCATGCAAATATCTGCAATTATTTGCAATATGATTAGGACTCAATTTGATAAAGGGGTAAAGCGTATTAGAACGGACAATGGAGGGGAATTCCAATCTCATGAGATGATGAATTATTATGTTAAGCATGGCATTGTTCTTGAGACTTCTTGTGTTCACACACCACAACAAAACGGGGTTGTCGAACGTAGGCATAGATACATTTTAGATGTGGCTAGAGCTTTGCGTTTTCAAGCGGAATTGCCTATCGAATTATGGGGTGAATGTGTCTTAACCGCTGCCTACATCATTAACAGACTTCCCTCCAAGAGCATTCAGAATAGCACCCCGTATGAAAGATTGTATAGTAAGAAACCCACTTACAATCACATGAGAGTCTTTGGTTGTCTTGCATATGCGAAGAACACGGGAAAAGGTGGGGACACGTTCGATGAAAGGGGGAGAACGAGCATTTTTCTAGGCTACCCGCATGGGCAGAAAGGTTATAAAATATACGACATTAAAAGCAAGAAGATTGTGGTGTCTAGGGATGTAAAATTCTTCGAACATATCTTTCCATTCGCATCTTCCATGGGCAAGATTGTTGATCAAAGAAACAAGGAATTGGATTCCTTTGATGATGATGAGGTAGGACAGACCCGGGAGGACTTAGTTGCAGAGGTGAGGCATGAATCTACAAATGGTAATGAGAGGATTGTTGAGAATCAAGACTCTAGACGCAGCAAGAGAGTGAGACGTCAGCCTTCTCACTTACATGATCACGAAGTCTCTTTGCCCAAATCCATAGACCACACGCAACCCACCTCCAATACGGGATCCTCGACGGTACATCCTATTACTCAATATGTATCTTATGATAAGTTTTCTCCCACTCACAAGTGCTTTCTAACGGCCATCAATAATTGTGATGAGCCGAAGTATTTTTCCCAAGCGGCCAAATCACCTCAGTGGCGTGAGGCCATGAAGAAGGAGATAGAAGCGCTAGAAGCGAATGGGACTTGGAAGCTGGTCCCTCTACCTCCTGGGAAGCGCGCCATCGACTCAAAGTGGGTCTATAAGGTGAAGTACAAACCCACAGGGGAAATCGAGAGATACAAGGCGCGGCTTGTTGCGAAAGGGTTCACCCAAATTGAAGGCATTGATTTTCACGAGACTTTTGCTCCCGTCGCGAAGCTCGTCACTGTCCGATGTCTAATAGTTGTTGCAGTCAAGAAGAATTGGTTGATACATCAACTTGATGTGAACAACGCCTTCTTGCATGGGGATTTAATCGAGAACGTATACATGAAGATCCCTCAAGGATTCGCCAAGAAGGGGGACGCACGAGTTTGCAAGCTGCAGAAATCCCTTTATGGCTTGCGCCAAGCTTCAAGAAATTGGTATCATAAGTTTACAAAGGCCATAGTCAATTTCGGCTTTCGGCAATCTCGTGCGGATCATTCGCTCTTCATTTTAAAACGAGGACACACGTATATAGCGGCGTTGATCTACGTGGATGATGTTATCCTTGCCGGGAATAATGATGTGAAGATTGAGGAGATCAAACAATATCTCAACGACGAGTTTAGCATCAAAGATCTCGGCCCCTTAAAATATTTTTTGGGGATTGAGGTTGCTCGATCTGCCGATGGCTTGGTGTTAAGCCAACAGAAGTATACCCTCGATATTTTGAAGGACTCGGGAATGGAGGGATGCAAACCCAGCCCATTTCCCATGGAGCAGAACACCCGCTATGATTTAGATGAGACAAGTGCCGCGGCGGACGTGTCACAATATCGACGTTTAGTCGGTAGGCTTCTTTATCTCACGGTGACCAGACCCGACATTCAATACGCCACCAACGTCTTGAGCCAATTCTTGGCTGCTCCTCGCGAGTCGCACATGAATGCAGCTCTTCGGGTTCTCCGGTATCTAAAAGGGACGCCGGGACAAGGTCTTTTCTTCCCTGCAAATAAGGACTTCTCGCTTGAGGCTTACTGCGACTCAGATTGGGGAGGCTGTACTATGACACGACGTTCTCGCACCGGCTTTTTATTTCTATTGGTGGATCACCAGTTTCTTGGCGAACTAAGAAGCAATCCGTTGTATCTCGCTCATCAGCTGAGGCTGAATACCGAGCTATGGCAACCACGGTTAGTGAAGTCCTATGGCTCCGTTGGGTGATGTCCGAATTAGAAGCAGGTCAGGAGTCAGCGACACCTCTTCATTGCGACAATCAAGCAGCAAGGCACATAGCTAACAATACCGTTTTCCACGAGAGAACGAAACATGTGGAGATGGATTGTTATTTCGTTCGTGAGCGTGTTGAGTCCGGTGAAATTGAGCCTCGGAAAATTGCCACATCCGAGCAGGTAGCGGACATCTTCACGAAGGCTCTCGGAACCGAACAATTCGCGTCTTGGTGTCAAGTTGGGGATTCATAACCTTCATCGTCCAACTTGAGGGGGAGTAATGGATTGTGAAGATATTTGTTAAGATATTTGAGGATATTCCCATATATTATGGGATTTTGATTTCTTGTATATTAGGTAATGTGTAGTAGCAGTGGCCCTAATTTTCTGCCGACTCTTCTTGTATAAATAGGGTTGAGTTAGGGTTTCTTCAATATACAAAAATCATTTCTCTTGTTCGTCGTAAGCCTTTTCTTGTTCTCTTCTGCCGTTCTTATCAATATATGTATATGTTGGTTGGAGGAAGAAGAAGCAGCTAATTAACTCCATGGATGGAAGGGAGGAAGGCATAATATACTACTATGTATTACTACTAGTACTGACTACCAATATATATAATTGTCTGTGTTTCCTTTTCTTTTCTAGTATATACCAATAGACGGATTAGTAAAGTAGCTAGCTCGATCGTCCTTAACTAACACTTTTTCCCTTTTCTTTTTTCTTTTTCGTGACTGACGACTGACTTTAATTTGTTGTTTCATATAAATCATGTGAGTGATATATGTGTGTACATATATAGCAGCTTAAAAGGTCCAAAATTTATGGGCTGGGCTGGGCCTTTTCATTTGCAACTACTAGTGTTGCTGATCTGATCTGATCTGATCTGATCTGATGGGCTGAGTTAATTCAAGGGAAGGACAAATTAAATCTCATCAAAACATATATGCATTCGATCTATTTCTACTAGTGTGGGACTGGGAGTGGGAGTTGAGGAGTTGAGTTCGCATTCATTTATACTAATATGCATGCATGTTACTGACAAGTAAGAGTAACTACCACTCCATCTTAGGAACCGACACAATAACAAATTAATTTAACATCAAATGGAGTATAATATAATGCTACGTATATATACGTATAGTAATATACACACAAAGTCTACAAATCTATCTTGCCATGAAATATTTAAAAGGCAGGCTGCGTGGATCTCAAAATCATAAATTCTTCTTCTCAATTTACACAATTCAACATCTTTTACTACTGTATTTCAATTCATACTCTACTTCTACTTCTACTCCATCATTTTCATATACATTGGGATTTGGACCCCATGAATATAGTTATTGTTATTTTTAATTATAATTAGCCACGTTACGTACGTGAATATAGTTGTTAAATACGTATAAAAATAGTAGTATAGGATTTCTTCTATATTTAGGGTCGTCGTAGTTATCGGGGTCCGAAGTCGATGACCACACTTATTTCGCTTAAATTTTGTTTTAAGACTTCCTTTCACCAACTGTTTCATCACTTCACCGTCAAAATCATAATCATAAAATTTGGATGTTGAGAATGCTTGGTTTTTTTTGTTGAGCTTCGTTTTTGTGCAGATCGATCGATCGATCATTAATTAAATGGATTCATGTTGTGTTGCTATCAAAGCTAGTGTGGTGCCAGTGCCACCGAGAGACTTAAATGGTTTTTTTGGAGAGAGAGTGAGGAGGAGTTGGGGAGGAAATGGTTTTGGATCAGCCTCAGGATTCTGGAACTGGAACAAGAAGAATTTCAAGCCTGGCCTCGCATATTCTCTTCTAACACGTGATATCAACAAAGAATTGGCTGTAATGAATGTTGTTTTGTTTTTGTTTTTATTAAAAAGTATTGGATTAATTGTAGAATAATACATCACTGCGCGCAGGCACTTGAAACTACACCCTTTCCTGAGGAGGATGCAAATCCAGCAACAGTTGCATCAATAATCTTGGGCGGAGGCGCAGGCACTCGACTCTTTCCTCTTACTAGCACAAGAGCTAAACCTGCAGTCAGGAACATTTAGATTTCTCCTATTCCTATACTAATACTACGTACTCTTTTTCTTGCCTTACCAATACTAATACTAATACTATACTTTTCTGCAGGTTCCAATTGGTGGTTGTTATAGGCTAATTGATGTCCCCATGAGCAACTGCATTAATAGCGGGATTAGAAAGATATTCATTTTGACTCAGTTCAATTCTTTCTCCCTCAATAGACACCTTGCTCGTACCTACAACTTTGGAAATGCCGTCAATTTTGGAGATGGTTTTGTCGAGGTAACATGCCTTTCTACTACTGCCTGTATATACTTTGATTTGATATGGTTAATTAATTGAATTGCTTAGATTATATAGATGTTACTATTGATGTAGGTCCTTGCTGCCACCCAAACATCAGGAGAAACTGGAAAGAGATGGTTCCAAGGAACAGCAGATGCAGTTCGACAATTTATTTGGGTTTTCGATGTCAGTGAGTGTTTTAAATACTACTATATATTCTACTCGAATCGAACAAGGACTGATTCTCTCGATCTGTTTCTATATATAGGCTGCCAAAAATAAACATGTTGAGCACATTGTAATTTTGTCAGGCGACCATCTTTACAGAATGGACTATATGGACTTTGTTCAGGTATTCAATCTCGCACGTAGTAGTATTTGTTAAATTATTTTCAACACTTGGTTAGTGACAGATAGATAACATGCTTGCAGAAACATATAGATACAAATGCAGACATTACAGTTTCGTGCGTACCCATGGATGATAGGTATGGTATGCCTTTGTTTTAGAAGATCTTTGCTAATAACTTCTCATACATTACAACTATTTTACAGCATGAAATTTCCTTTTACTCACGATAGATTAATTAGTGTGCTCGAATGTAATTCAGCCGAGCCTCCGATTTCGGGTTGATGAAAATTGATCAAACGGGACGAATTGTTCAGTTTGCAGAGAAACCCAAGGGCAATGATCTGAAAGCAATGGTAAGTAACACTCTAATACTATTTCTTTCAGCTTGACTTTAGAAAAGTAAGTGTTCATGTTCACCTTTCGAATGTCATGCAGCAAGTTGACACTTGTGTTCTGGGACTTTCTCATCAAGAGGCAGCCAAATTTCCCTACATTGCATCAATGGGCGTTTACGTGTTCAAGACTGATGTCTTACTACAGCTTCTGAAGTGGTCGTATCCTCTGTGCAATGATTTTGGCTCGGAGATCATTCCTGCAGCGGTGAAGGATCACAAAGTGCAGGTCAGATTAATATTTTGGGTAGGAAGGAAGTTTAATTTGTTGTGAGATTTCAATATTTCTCATTTATTATAGTTATCCGTTGTGACAGGCATATCTGTTCAATGACTACTGGGAAGACATAGGAACCATAAAGTCATTATTTGACGCCAACTTGGCCCTCACGGAGCAGGTCGGTCAATTAGCTTTAAACGTGATAGTAAAACTCTCGGGTTTTTCATGGAAAGACTTGAAGTAATGTGTATAAAGTGGTTTGTTATGTTCTCTTTTCAGCCATCAAAGTTTGATTTCAATGACCCAAAGACCCCTTTCTACACATCTCCAAGGTTCTTGCCACCTTCAAAAGTTGAAAAATGCCGGGTATGCTGGTATCTTCTATTCTATCATAGTGCTAAGATCTCCCTCCCTGTTCCATTGTCTTATGAATATGGGTGGCTCTTTCAGATAGTGGATGCAATAATTTCCCATGGTTGCTTTTTGGGGGAATGTAGCGTCGAGCACTCTATTGTTGGTGTCAGATCACGCCTAGACAATGGTGTTGAGCTCAAGGTGAAGTAGTAGTATTAATATTACTAGTAAAGTCCGTCCAGGTCCAGTGATGAATAAATTTCTAAAAGATTGTATGAACTACGTATGCATGTCCTTCAGGATACCATGATGATGGGTGCGGACTATTATCAAACAGAGTCTGAAATTGCATCTCTTCTGGCTCAAGGAAAGGTTCCGGTTGGTGTTGGACATAATACCAAAATCAGGTACATTACTTTTTCTCTTAAGAATTAGGAATAGATAGTGAATTAACTCCTCTTGAAGTGAAAACCCCACTATATATATATGTTGTTAAGGGTGATTTAAATGTATATATTTGGACATCTGATGTTTTATATACATGTGGACGGTATTCATGCATGTTCTTATTTGTGGTTTTATTGAAGTAACTGCATAATCGACAAGAATGCCAAGATCGGAAGGGATGTAATCATTGCGAATAAAGATGTAAGTGTCGTTGTGTATGACTTGTTTGAATGCAGGCTGTAGTGGGACTTTTATCTTGTGTTTGGTTTTCTTGTGTAGGGTGTGGAAGAAGCAGATAGGGCTGAGGAGGGATTTTACATAAGATCTGGGATCACAGTAGTAGTGAAGAATGCCACCATTAAAGATGGAACAGTGATATGAAATGGAAGTTGGAGGAATCTAATAATGTACCTTAATTTGTTTGTAACTATAGAAACATTAGAAATAATGCAACAACACACACAATAGATTTTTCATTTGGCTTGATTATATTTATACTGCAGCAGTAGTATCTTCTTTTTTCTAAATCAATTCCGATATCACTGCAATTAACAAATTAAGGAGTAAGTCAAGTAAAAGTAAACAAGTAGTAATGGATCATCCATTACTGAAGATGTGATGATCCTTGTACAGAATCCTAATCTGGTTGAGCTTCTGGGACTCTTGTTGGATGAGCGTGGCCGTAGAGGGGCTTTGGCTCAACACAATCTCGTACCCATCTTTAAGATTATCCATCCCTTCAATCAGCAGCTGCCAGAACAATCCACCAGCAGCCGCTCCTCCTCTTCTAGCAGACGAGTAGATGGCCTCATAAACTGTAGCCATCAACTGGTCTCTCTCCTCGGTCTTGTATTTTGAATCCTTTGATGACTTTCCAAACTCTGAAAGCAGCAATGGTTTCTGGATAATTGTTTGAGCATCCTTGATGTGGTTGTTGAGCCATTGATCCAAGAACAAAAGCTGGGCCTCGTTGCTCTCGCTAGTCAACCTGAGAGATATATGTTAATTAGTTAATTGTTCAACATTAATTATATAAATGAATACATACATAGGCATGCATACCATTGGTCTGGATATGAGTGGAGAGTGGCAAAGTCAATCTGAGGGATCTGATTGTTTCTCAAGAAATCAGTTCCCAGTTGAAAATGATGAGGGTTGTATTTAAGTTTAGTACGAGAAGGGCCGTAGAAGCCTTCAAGGCCGGCTTCAAGCAAGTGGTTGGAGTCGATGGATTTCAAGTAGGAAGCCATCTCTTGAATCCAAGAGTGAAGAGAATCCCCAGAGGGATCAGAGGGGCATCGAGGCTCATTCATAAGCTCCCATGCCATTATAGTAGGATCATCCTTGTAAAGCATGCCGCTCTTGCTCAAGCTGTTTTTTCTGGTTAAAACAGCTTTGACGTGGTTCTTGTAGTAGCCTTTTACAAGTGAGTTAGTGAAGAAATCATCCTCATTCCTGGCCCTGGCCCACTCCACATACTGCTGCTTTCCTCCAGAATCATTGTAGTTGTTAACAAGGCTTAGAATCAGCTTTATATTGTGCTTTCTAGCTTCCTCAATCACAAAATCAAGACCCTGAAACATGTGTTCATTGTAAGAACCTGGTGAATACTGAAGAGGAGAGTATCCAGCATCTCTAAAAGCCCAAGTTCTTGCAATGAGGAGGCTGTGATTGGAAGCCTGTTGAAATGCAAGAGAGACTTTGAATCTTTGAGAGGGATCAGAAGCCACATACATCAACCAGTACGCATTGAACCCATTCCCATAGAATGGGTTCCCCTTTAACATAAACTGATCTCTATCTACTTTCATAAATCCATCGTCATCTTCAATTTCATTCGCTTCACTCATCAACAAAATTATCAACAAGAACAACATACACATAATATTCTTCTTCTTCTCCTCCTCCTCCTTCATGTTTCCTGTCCTTTCCTCTCTCTGGTTCTGGCTTTGGTTTTTTTTATTTATTTTATCTGTTTCCCGTGATTGTGAACTACTCGGGGTGGGGTTTGTGGTTTCTCTTTGCTTCAACAAAATCTTACTGTAACTATTTTCTCTATTTATTATCTCCCCCCTCTCTCACTCAATTTTTAATATCGCGACTTTCTATATTAAACTCAAATTTGGGTAAATAGAGTACAAATTTGTCTTCGCCGATTCCAGATTTCTCTCGACAAAAATTTCGAAATCATACACCCTGAAAGTTGAACCCACAAGATTCAGTGGTCCCAATAATCTAGCTGCTCATTTTTTTTGTTTTTATTTTGACACGGCAATTAAAGCAGTTTTAATTAGAAATAAAGTGAAATTATAATTCTGAAAATTGAAACACCATTTACATACTTTTCCCAGCTCAGTCACTCCCTTCCTTACAAGTTATGCTGCTGCTGCGTTTCAACACATGCTCTGTTTTACTTCCAAACGTATGTGTGTTAATATCATTTCCTATTTAAAGATGGGATGGGATGGGATGGGATGGGATGGGATGGGATGGGAGAATCATATGTACTATATATACCTAGAGAGGCTTGTAGAGATTATCTCTACTCCAAAACCAAAAAAAAAGAAAAAAAAAGATTAACTTCATCTTTTTCCATGCATATTACTTGTTCAAAGCCATGAAATTACATATATATAGCCAACTGAAACAAAGCCTCACCATATACTTTTAGTTGCCCCAACTCTATCTACTGACACCATGAGATTACACCCCTCTACAGAAACTTAATAAATAAATAGAGGAGCAGAAAAGCTACTGTCTTTACATTCTTCATCATCTCTCATCCGAGTTGAACCTGTTCCATGCTGCCTAAGAGATACATTCAGTAACAACATAGGTCAGCTAGTGTGACAATCGAGTTTAATGTTCTCAAATCCAAGATAAACCAACAAAATGTACCTTAAGAAGATCAAAAACCTTTTCACATATGTATTTTTGTTGAACACTAGCTCCTCTTTGTTGCAATTTGTCAGGGTGTACACAAAGAGTTGCCTTTCTGTAGGCCTTCTTCACAGCCGCAGTTGTAATGATCTCCGTTAAGGAAATAGACTGCCAACCACTTTCTGCTCCAAGGATCTGCATAAACAATGAATCAACAAAAAGAAACTGAATCATACTTTTCCTATTTCTTCTACTAGGGGATTATTCAGGTCTTCATGGTATCACAAGGTTTCTATTTGTGCAAGTTCAAAGAGTAAAATGCAATCTCGCCTAGCCAAGACAACCCTAGTTAAGTTCACAAATCTTGATACATGCAGATAAACATAAAAACACCAAGTAATCACTGAGACAGCAGGGGGGGCAATAAGTACATATTGCAAAGTTGAGAGGAGTGCACGCAAGTTTCCCTCCTTCCCCGAGGCCCATCTTTTAATATCAGCATCAAGAGATTCAGCAAGTCTCTGCAATAAGAGAAGACCCATGTCATCAACATAAATTGTCATCAACAATGATTAATTCAAACTTGAGGTAATGGTTGTTACATTTCTCTCAGCCTGCTCTTTCTGAGCAAGAAGATCGCGCTTATTCTTCTCCGCGAGAGCTTTTGCCTGAAAAAACCAGTTGAATGGGTCAAAGGTTACAAAATCTCTCAAGCTTTACCTATAAAAATAAATTAGAGAAGGGCATACTGCTCTCTCCATTATCCTCTGATGCCTCTCTAGTCTTGCTTTACGCCTTTGTGCTGATTCACTGTTCGTTCCAGTCTCCAAATCCTGCAAGAGAACCTGATATAAATTTCTTGAACACAAGCGAACAATACCATAAGGCAGGCAAATAAAAGACAACTGATACTCACTGAGGAAGAAAAGCTGTGCTTCAGTACATTATTTCTAGAAGAACTAGAAAATTCTTCAGTGGATTGTTTTTCAGCCGGTGCTTTCAACTCTCCAGAAGTTTTTAGAGACTTTGCCTTCTCTAGAGCACGCTCACGAGCCTCAGATGTGGCTCTTTCTACCGCAGCTCTTTCAGCCCTAAGCTTGGCTTCTATGGAGGCCTTATCTTGCTTAACCACAGCAGGCTTCTCAACCTTCTCCCGAGCCTCTGCCATCCTTTGTCGAACTTCAGAAGCTGCTCTCTCCACAGCAGCTCTTTCTGCCCTTTCTCGGACTTCAGCAAATGCTCTCTCTCTAGCTTCGCGAATTGCCCTTTCCACAGCTATTCTGTCCTTTTCTCTTTCTCTTCCCTTCTTTATGGCTTCTATTCGTTGCTGTTGATCATTGCTCTCAATGTTTTGAATTCCTTCTTTGGCATCCCTCTCTTCCAAAGATGACGCGCCAGCAATATATTCTTTATCCTTTTCCACATTCACACCTGTACCTACAGCTCCCTCGGATCCAAAGGGTTTATCCATTTTATTGTGCTCAACATGTAACTCAGAGTATAATCCTTCACGTAGTTCTTCATGAGATTTTGTCTCGTTAAATATTGTATCGTCACTTAGGTTTTCCCTGTTTGAGGTCGTGCCTTCCACATTTTCAGAACATTCTTCAGATTTTTTAGCAGACAAATCATCTATCTTCTCAAAGCTCAAGTCTGATATAGATCCTTCATCACTGTCGGCAGTTTGTTCCAACATCTGTTCAATATCTGGGAAACCCAATTCTACTTTTCTAAAATGAGAGTCAAGGACCTGAGGTACATCTTGTCTATAAATTACATCAACATGTTCTTGTGCAACAGAATATTCTTGAGCGGCTGCATGAATATCAGTACTTGCTTTAGATAATTCCTCATCTTGTGACGAGTGTTCTTCAGGATCTGCATCCATGACATTAACAGGTTCCTTTCTGCTATCAGAAGGAAGACCTTCATAAGCATCATGCAGTTTGTTCTCCACAAAAATCTCTTCAGAGGCACTTCGACGGAAATTGTTGGTTCTAGACATTCCATCATCCGGCTGTTTAGAAGATCCTTCTTCCATCTTGTCCTCATTAAGTTCAGAAACAGCTCCATTTGATTTAGGGACATCCTCCTCAGCATTCTTGACGGAATTCTGATCTTCTCCCTCTTTGCTGTTTGACTCAACATGACAGGAATCTTGAGTTTCAGCAATGAGATCGCCAGTTCCATTAATATAAGCCATGTCAAAGATGGTGCTAGCATCTCCACAACTCAAATCAACAGCTTCATCAAAATCCTCTTCATGAGCAGCCTCCTCACTTTCACCTGTGCCAGCACCCCTCTTAGTAGCGTTTGTTTCCTTAGCTTCACTAAGAGCTTCCCTCCACTGAAAATTGGTACAATTACTTGCCTCCATCACGTTGGTCCGTTTGTTTATAGATATATTTCCATGTTCCTCTTCGGCTTGATTCCATACAAGTTCAGATAGTAATTCAGGCCCATCTCCATTATCACCAAAATCATGTTTGCTTTCATTAATTTTTGGTTGAAGAGCCTCATCATCTTCAACTTTCAACCCTCCAACTTCTGTGAAGACATCAGGCTTCTCCTCATTGATTACTTCCAGCAAGACTTCCTTCCGCTGCTCTCCACTGTCAAACCAGAAGTGGCCTTCTTTCTGCATTGTCCCCCTAATTTCATGATCATAGGTTTTTGCATGTGTTGAGCCATTTCCTTCCCCCTTGACGACACTTTCAGATTCCTTCTCCATCTCTAGCTGGTCCAGACTTTCATTCCTAACCAAATCGAATGATTCATTCAACATGTGATTAGACTGTGACCTCGCACTGGCAATTTCATGACACTCCTCAATGTTCTTATTATCTCTATCATTTTCTACCAAATTTTTAACATCATCCTCTTGGTAGATCCTTAAACTCTCATTGGCTTCATCCATGGCTTCATCCACTACCTTGTCATGCTCACATATTCTTTGAGAACTGCTAAGAAGCATTTCCACATTATTTTCAGATCCTCCTGCGCAAACAAAATTGTCCCGATATAATTCTTGGGAACTCTTCTCCATTCCTTGTATCCCGTGAGATGTACCAAGAGACCCTTCCTCCAGTGGTGGAACAACTTCAGATCTTTTTATAAGATTAGCAAAAACATTTCTCCATTTTAAGGCTTCTGTTCCTGTTTCCAACCAACCGAGGTTAGATGAAGATTCGCCCGTGGATGGCACAACGCTATTAAAGTTGCTTGCATTCGCGTCGTCCACATCAACAACTCCACATCCAGGAAAGTTTTGTCCCTCTCTTTGCATTTCATCAGTTTCCACAATTTTTTCATGCTTTTCTACTTTAACATGTTCATCAACATGAGTTGTCTCAGTTTGAATGTGATTCGAAGTAAATGACTTACACCCGCCTGCATACGTCTCTCCAGATTCTTTATATGTTTCAACATTCCCCAATGCTCTCTCGGTCTCGGAACTTTCAGCATGAAAGGGTGGAGTCAATTTTCCATCAACCCCAGCAGGTGCAGCAGGGAATATAGGATCTAATTCTTCATGCCTACTCCTGGTGCTTTTGTTTTTCGATCCAAAGGTCTTATGGTCAATTTTAGTTTCTCTATCAGTAACTTTTGAGCAACTTGTATGCCTAAACTTTGATCCATCTTGATAACCATCCTTTTTTCTTTCCATTATTATTTTGGCTAATCTTATGCTTTCTTGGGCCTGTTCTATGGCTTTCTTCAAGGCAGCAGCAGGTACAGCATCAACTGAGTTGTCATCAAAATCCTCAGTAGATTCACCTGCAGCTTTCTGAGAGACATCTCCATTAGAAACAAAATGTGATGCCGTAGATTGCCTGGTTTCCTTGTTATCACTTACATTTGTTGGACAACTTGAAAGCTTGGGTGCATCTGATAACGGTGATTGGAGACCAACTCCATTCTCATCATCAGACTTATCAAGTACTCGTGATTTCTCAAAGCTTGATCCACATTTAGCTTTGACAGGTTCAACTTCTGCAGTGAAACTCCAGGTGCGACTAACTTCACGTTTAAGTAAAGGTGGTCTGTCATTCTTTCCCTTATGTGGCTGACTTCCATCAACAAAATGAGTAAATCCAGAAACTGCATGGAGTTCTGTAATTTGTGTTTTCATAACTGAAGCATCCATGTTTATTTGGTTCGAAGACATGTTAAACTGTTGCTCAATTCCAGCGATAGCCTGATCAGATGCCATATTAGGGGGCATTTCAGTCTTTTCTGAATGATGTAGAGAAGATTCTTGCAGCTTCCATCCATCAATAGATGCGTCAGATGCTACACAAGATGACCTTTTCTTCTTTGTAATTGAAGGTAAAGAAACAGATTCTTGCAACTTCACCCTATCGACAAATGGAATAGATGCCATATCAGAGGGCGGTTCCGACTTTATTGTAAAAGGTTGAGAACCTGATTCTTCCTTAATGCTATCAACTGACTGATCAGATGCCATACCCGGGGGTCTTTCTGGCTTTTTTGAAGAATGCCGAGTTGTTGATTCTTGCAAACAAGGCCGACCCTCGCTGCAAAAGAATTTTTAGGACAATCATATAACTGTATCAGACAAATGAAGCATAAAGTATATTTAGCAATCAGATACTCTTGTTTCAAGATATATAACACATTTAGATGCCAAATATCACAAATATCTGCAGGATTATGCAAATTTTCCATACTTGAGAAGTGAAGTTATCCACATCTAATTTACCACCTACCTATCCATCCTAACACCTCTGCACCAAGCCCTCTGGTCAATAGCAAATGTATCAAGAAGCCTTTAATAATTTATATTTTCAAACGTATACGCAGAAGCGCAAATGGGAGCTAGAGATAAAATTTGACTAATACACTCAATGGAAGGATCGTCCAACTCTTTATTTTATCTGTAATTAGTTTGGAGTGATTATGCCATATTGTCATATACAAATTATATTCATATTTCACCAATTTCTCGCTGACGAACAAGTAAAATTTTCATGTGTGAATGCCGTATGAGTTATACATCCCTTTTGAGCTATTATATCAAAGATTAAATCTAAGTAAACCTTATTCTCTTGTATTAGGAGATGTTAAACAATATTTGAATTTGCCTTTTCTACAACATAGATAGAATCCTCAGATCTTTTGCACTCATCAGCCTTCTCTCTTTTTTGAAATGAAAAGGAGAGACTGCATTCTTTTCCTTCGATAGTTCAGTTGATTTGCTTAGTGCAGCAATCAAATGCTAAACTGTTGCTCATAAAATTAGAACTTGAGTATAAAAATCTATGATATATACAAGGATTCCTACTGACATGACACCTCCTCCAACTTCGACATTTGAACAATATACATAACAGCTCGTGGGGAAATCCCTGAAACTAAATAGCTCGAAAATTCCAGGATTACTGGGTGCAAGGAGGACTCCTAGGAACTGGCAACTATGACTATCAATGTGAATAGTTATCAGATTTTGGATTTACAAGAATGAACAAAAGCAGTTGAATATGTGATTAGGAAATGGACAAGCTGCAACCAGAATACACAAAATCGAGCATGGGCCACGTGGGAAATGCGAACTAGTAATACATTCTTGCATTTTTTAAGAAAATAGCTCTGCGCAGAAATACTACATATTTTCCGGTGAAATTTGATGCTTCCAATTGAAGAGATTTTTTGGATTTTCAAATGCTGTCATTTAGGTACTTAATTACTTAATTGACAACTAGCATCATCACGTACAACTTTGATACTATAAACTGAATTATCCTTTCTAGTATTGCAAGAGGACCGCAGTTTAGAGGAGCGGGTTTCTATAATAAAGTTTTTCTTCAAATAAATATAATCAACCAAACAATACCGATTTCTTGCCTAAAAGGATTTTTGAGAGATCATCATTGAGATAATGCATTATCTAGTAACAATCAATCACAAACCCAATAGCACAACATTCACACACCAAGAACAAAAGGCACTAAATCCAAAATTTGCATTTTGAGTAACTCACCGCTGTTTAGCTCTGTTAGAAGAAGCATTAAGCAAGTCTTGGAACGGCACAAAAACATCGTCATGCGTCAATCCGGAAAAAATGTTGGCATAATCGAGCTTGGAGCTCCGGAAATCAGCCGAGCCGAGGCGGTCTTCCATGGCCGAAAGATCAAGCACCGGAATGGAAGAAGAGCCAGAGAAAATCTCAGAGTAGTCGTGAAGTTGTAGAGACTTTGTCTGGGCCACATTGGACAGCATAACGTCGCCGTAGGGGTTCTTGAAGGAGAAAGAGGAGGAGAAGACATTTGCAGTCGCAGGGGTGGTGGAGTGTTTTCTTCTGTGCGAAGATCTGGAGAGAGGTTCCATGAAAACGGAGAGTAAGTAGTGCTGCTGTCGCTAGGGTTATTGGGTATGGTATTTTGGGGTTGGGGGGATTGATTCTTTTGCTGCTTCTTGTTCGGTGAGGCAGAGGCAGAGGCTTGCTCGAGCGAGCTAAGTCTGCAAAGGTAGAAAACTTGTGCAGAGTCAGACAAAACGAAGGAGAAAGGGTAGCACTGATGTGATGTGATGTGAGGAAATATACGAGTATTCATTAAATCATTATTATTATTATTATCATTCACATTAATAGAGGAGAGTGGGTCCCAGGGTCAACTACTACTATTATTAGGCTTAAGATTGTGCGGTCAAATAGGCCCATGTATTTGTATAGCAATAGCCCAACAATATAATATGAGATGGCCCAATTAAATCCAAATCCAAGACCCAATTTTCCATTTTCTCTTTCTTTCTGGCTTGAAGGAAAAGAAATGCTCCTACTTTGCTACTGATTCAGATTGAGAGCGAGAAAACAGCAAGAAATCATCTGCAAATTTGTAAAATCATCAACTCCACCCCACCCCGCCGCATTCAAGATGTTCAGGAATCAGTATGATACCGACGTCACCACGTGGTCGCCGGCGGGTCGGCTGTTTCAGGTTGAGTATGCAATGGAGGCGGTGAAGCAGGGTTCGGCCGCGATAGGTCTGAGATCCAAGACTCACGTCGTCCTCGCCAGCGTCAACAAGGCCAGCTCCGAGCTCTCTTCTCACCAGAAGAAGATCTTCAAAGTCGACGACCACATCGGCGTCGCCATCGCCGGACTCACTGCTGACGGCCGGGTGCTTTCGCGTTACATGCGCAACGAGTGCATTAATTACTCCTACACCTACGAGTCCCCGCTTCCTGTCGGCCGCCTCGTCGTTCAGCTCGCCGACAAGGCTCAGGTTTAACTCAACCCTTCTCAGAATTCGTCAATTCTTTGCTTCTGCTGAAATTTTATCTATTCCAACATTTCATTCTTTCTGGAAATTGGCAGTGCTTCTGTGCTGTGCAAGTGTGGATTTATGTATCTGGAGAGTTAATTGTTTTATTAGGGCGGCAATATCATACAGTTTGTTATACGCTCGCTCTTATTTGATTTCTAAATGTGTATCAAATGAAAAATTGTACATTGCGCTGTGCTGGGTTTAGAAATCTTCCGATCATGGTGTTATTGGAGCTAACTAGGGCAGGGAAATGGTAATTTACATGTACTTTCCAGTTTGGAGCAAAAACACAAACATAAACTTTATATCAGGATGGGCTTAAGTAGCTCTGGTGTTTTCCTTTAGGAGAATAGATAATATGTTTAGATGGTCTTTCCTGTAGGAATGCATGAAAGTCTGATTGAAGCTTGCTATGATGGAGAATTTGAGAACAGACACACAATAGTGTCAGTTTTAGAGCAAAGGGATGAAGATAAAAATTAAAAACTCGAAGCTGAATATTTGCTATAATTATATGTCCATATTTTTGTGAAGCAAGGAGATTTGACTTAGTGTTTTGATAAATGACTTGTGAGTTTTGATAAATGACTTGTGACTCTGAAGCTATGTTCAATTCAGGGGTATACTCTAATATTCTTAGAGCATCATTTTGGTGTAGATTATCAACAATACTAGCACCACTTTTTTATCCTCAAATTTACCATTTGCACACATACCACAACGAAAGAATATTTACATTCGAACCCGTGAAAATTTTCTCTATAATATTCCATTATCACCCTGCACCAGTATAGTACAAACATTTGGTGCAAGGTTGGACCGTTGAAGGAAAATGGTGTGAATATTGCACCAAATTTGTTATCACTATGGAGTTTTCCTTGTCTGAGTAACCATCCTTGTACACCTCCTACTATAGTTCTTTCCATCTCTTTGCTTACTTTTCAATTGGAGCGTAAGTAATATTTGACACAAGGTTAATTTGAGTTTTCTCTATGAAACTGGGAAAGTTTAAAGAGGTCCTTTGTGGTAGGTATTTGAAGTCAACCAGCTTATGCATGCACTATAGAGATGGTTCAAGCACACCAAGTTCCCTTGCTCTAGCATCTAGGGCCCTCATCTGAGCCATTTTCATGTTGAACAGTAGGGAAGTACTCTTGTAGGGTGGTTTGTTGCATAGTGGCCAAAATCTCATAGTTCAATTCCTTCCAAGTTAATAAGATTCCTTAATATCATGCTGAAGTTTGTTTCACACTCCAAACAATACAATATAATAAGCTTAATGTTCAATTGTTCATCATCAGTTGGCACAACCTGATCATGTTTCTTGACGGTAAATTCCTATGCAGTGGAATTAGTCCCAATACAAGTTTTAGTCCTTTCGTTGTTAATTTCATTGGCAGTTCACAATAAGGGTGGGTGAGGTCTCTTTCAAATTTCTAAAGGTGCCAGGTGCCAGCTAGGTAGCAGATTGAACCTAATTCCTAATACCTGATGGAGACTTGTGAAAATTGAAATATCTACATTCAGAAGAATATCTGTAAACAAACTCATGCAGAAGAACAAGAATCAACCCCTGTACGGTTTGGATAATATAAAACGTTATTGGAAATGATGGAGGCAGTTTTTTTGTGTGAAAAGGGTCATTAACATCGAAGGAATCTATCAATTTTAAGATATAAGGACCTTAGGAGATCTTGATTTCTTAGGAATGTTGGATAGCATCTTTATTAAAAATTATATCTATACGCAGGTTGTGAGGACCTCAAACTAAAACATGCTAGTATATTATGTTCAGTAGTCAATATCTTTTACTTTGTGAGGAAAAGGATGCTCAAGATTGTCTTTTTCCTGGATGAGTTTAGATGTTACATTTGAAGGATTAATGATGTTCACCTCTGAAAATCGTCATTTGTAGTATAGTTACAGAATACAGATGACAAATAGTCTGATTGTAGCAGTTAAATGCACCTTCTGTATAATTCTCGGGATTACATGTATCTATGTAGGTAAAACTTCTTATAAGTTGTATTTTTTAATCAAGGTTGCATATCAGCTGTTGTTATGATTGGTAGCCATAAACTAGCTTCTGCATTTCCTGATGAGTTGCTGCTATGTTTAGTATGTTTCATATCACAGTTGAAGCTGTCCCAGAAAAAAAAGTGGTTTAGTGAATGACTGCTTAATATTGCACAAGAATTCGTACATGCAATGTATTTGTAACAACTTTATCTGGGGCTTCATAAATGGCCACACATTATTATGCTTTGGTAAAATATCTATCCTTGAGTACTTTTTGTACTCTTAAGTTGTTTTTTATTGTATGCTATCCTTTCACCCTTCTCATCAAATGCCCCATTGACTGAGATTGTCCGTTTCTTGGTAATATATCTATAACACGTGTCAATACGCTCTCTTTATATGTTGATTTCAAAGTTTCATTTGTTTGACCTGCAAATACAGGTGTGCACCCAACGCTCGTGGAAGCGACCATATGGTGTCGGCCTTCTAGTTGGTGGTCTTGACGAATCTGGTGCTCACCTATATTATAACTGTCCAAGTGGAAATTACTTCGAGTATCAAGCATTTGCTATTGGATCTCGTTCACAGGCTGCAAAGACGTACCTAGAACGCAAGTTTGAGAACTTTATGGACTCATCACGAGAAAATCTGATAAAGGATGCACTATTTGCGTTAAGGGAGACCTTGCAAGGAGAAAAACTGACTAGCTCAATCTGCACAATTTCTATACTGGGGGAAGGGGAGGCATTTCACGTGTTGGATCAAGAAACTGTGCAGAAACTGATCAATGAATTCGAGGTTGTTGGCGAAGAACCTCCAGCTGCGGACGAGGCTGCTGCTCCTGGTGCTGCTTCTGCTGCTGAGGGAAGTGCTTCTGACCAAGGTGCGGCTCCGATGGATATCTGATAGTATTGCCCAGAAATGAAACGAGTTTGTCTCGCATACTCTTATTTTCTTGGAAAGTAATGTCACTATGATCATTCAGTGCGACCTTTTTTAGTTTATCCCCTCGCCTTGCTTTGTATTTGTATTTCTTATGTGTTGGTGGACTTTCTTGTTGTTGGGATGGCATTTTGTTATTTTTCAGTCTGGCTTCGTTACGGTGTAGGATGAATTCGAGGAGTTGGGTATAATGTTATTCAATGATAGATTTTAAAATATGGAATTAAAGTGTCCAGGTGCAATGCTTGTTGCAAATTCTTACTGATAGTCAATATGAATGTGATTATGAAGTACTTCCGTATTTAAGGTCTATTTGAGCAAATCCCTCACTTGACTATTTAGCAGTAGAAGATAAACGGAAAGAAAAGAAGTGGATGGTCATCTCATATTTGATAAAAGTCATTTATGTAGGTTGAATAATCGGAAATGCACATTGTTTGCATAGTTTAATAACAAAGGAAGCACTCGCAGGCTAATTAAAAAAGAAAATCACGCCATAGAGAACGCAATTTCAGAGATCATGACTTGTCATAAACAAAATTGTTGTGGTCTGGTATTGGAAGCCCTTTGGTCTGCATTTGTTTATACATCCATTGCCAGTTCTCCCGAGTTACCTCGCCTCCGAGAGCACGAATGACTGAGCCGCCGCTGCATGACCCGATCTTGCAGCACTCCTCAAGTGTCAGTCCTTTCACCAGTCCATATAGAAACCCACTTGCAAAGAGGTCTCCAGCACCTGTTGCATCAACTGCCTTCGACTCTCCAATTGCTGGAACTCGGACCACCTATGCGCAAAACAAAGTCTTTACTAGATTTAAATGTAAGATGTATAGGAGCAAGTTTTTCATCTACAATTACAAGAGCAAAATAATCTTTTGACCTGCAGAAGGTTTAGGTGATGAATGTGAACAATGGAGTATAACTGGAACGAAAATAGGGCAATTAACTAATTATACTAATCTAGTACATACAAATATACCCAATGATTCCAACTCGGACAACTTTTTGGTGCAAAGTTGTGTAGCTACACTAGCAGTCAAAATGACGAGGTTTTTTGTACCAACGTGACTCTAATACAAATCCTGAAAAAAAAAAAACCCTGAATTTATCTTGTACGTATTGTATTAGATTTGAAAATATGGGATTTGCATGTATTGTATTAGATTTGAAAATATGGGATTTTATCAGGTTGGATTAGTATTTTTTGCAAGACTGAAATTTTAGAATCATTTCAATATTCCAATCCTTCTCTTATGGTGAGCAGTGATAGAATTAATATACTGTCAATGACTGATAGACCACGTGAAACAGACCTCTTTCCCATGCTTCACAATGCACCCTTTTGCGCCTAAAGTGACAACAGCCCATCGACAGTGTTTCCCTAGGAATTCAAGAGCTGATTCAGGATCTGCTTTCCCTTCACCACTGCTAGTTAATGCAAGGATCACAAAAGTTATCAACACGTCCGTTCCATCAAAATTCGGAATCAAACCAAAGAAAATAAAATAACAGAAGAATCTTCATCTGACTTATTAGACTGTTTCAAAAAGAGAAATGGAAATTACCTCAACAGTTCAGCAGCCTCATCCTCATTAGCAAAGCAAAGGTCTATGCCTCCTGATTCCAGCAGTTCTAGAAGCGGCAACCTGAACTTCCTTACCATCTACACAAATAACATCATTATATAAGAAAACTAGAGCCCAGGAATGCCTAAAATATAGCAACTCACATGTTTCTCTCACCAAGGATGCACATCGAAAAGACTATTAGAACAAATTTGATAACAAGTTATACTTCTCAAATAACATCATAGAATAAAAATACCACCTCAAAACTTGCCAGATCCAGGGAAACAGAAAGGCCTTCTTGCTTGGCAATTTTAATGGCTGCTTTAATAATTTCAATATTAAATATTCCATATCTCATCACCAACCACTGTACCATGGAAAACTGAATTAGAGACATGGCACGCTAACAAGTCTAAGATAAGAAGAGAATAATTAGCAAGATGCAGCTAAAAATATATATATAATGATCATTGGACGAAACTATACCCAGATTATACATGAAGAAGTTCATGAAAGTAAAGAAAATGAAAACAAAGATAAATTGAAAGCTCTCATACAGCAAAAGAGAGCATAAGAGCCATATGTAATAACTAATACGCAAAAAGTAGTATTTATTGTGAATAATGCTTTACCTTGGCACCTCTCAGATCCGAAGTAGTCAAATCATCTGCCTGATAAAAGCATAAGATTATGATATTCATTTGCAAGTTCAGACTAACAATGTCAATTTCTTGAGAATTATAACACTGTATACACCTGAACTTTCACTGCACTTGAGAGACACGGCCGCATAGTACGATTGCCCAATTCATCAACCAAGCAAACACACTGCATCATAAATTTCAAGCTGTCTCTTACAAAAGCTTAGCTACTAACCATCCAAAAAAAATAAAAATTAAGCAAACCAAACATACAAGGAATCTGCAATCTATCAAATACATAAACTTTACCTGAGCAGTAGGCCCAATTTTAAGCCTCAATCTCGAGAGATCAATTTTATAGAAGCTCATATTCTCAATGAACAAGCTTCCTTCATGATCATCCCCACAAGCCCCTATTATTCCACAATTGATCCCAAAACCCGCAGCTAGACCTCGTATTGTATTAGCAACACTGCCTCCTGCCATGGTCTTCAATGAAGATCCATTTTCTGAAGCAACAAAATGGTTATTAACCTCGTTCAAAACGAACTTCAGCTCTTCAGCCGCAACCTACACGAGTCAAAATATGATCACTGCTAATAGAATCATTACACTCTTAAAAACATCGTACTTGCTTCACAACAAAGATAAGAAAAAGGTCAATATTTTCATATGATTGATGCCTGAAGGTACTATATAAGATGATACAAACCAGGTAATACGATGGGACTTGTCATATTATAAAAGCACCCAATTTAGATAGAAATCATAGAATGCTTTTACATGCTCTCTACTCTGAAAAATTCTGGCATTACATAAATGGCATTGCAAAGATGGATACAAGTTCAGCGAATGAGAGAATATGATCGGTTCGGGTTGTGATGTACCACACATTCTGTCAGCCATCAACAGGCACATAATTATAGCCGCATTTAACAGCAAATTCTCTACATTTGACGCAAATTCCCAATCAAATCAGAAAATAATCCAACTTGTATTATTTTGAAGAGCAGCGAATCAATGTAAATCCGAACCGAAGAAAAGGAAAAACTAAAATAACAACCCCACACTTGACGCTGAGTTCACACACAATCATTTACTTCCTTCGAAAGAGATGAAAAGAGAAATCACACAATTCACAATTGAGAGAGATGTATACAGGAAAGGAGCCACCGGGCTCGCCAGGGATCCGGGAGAGGAGGGAGCAATCAACTCTTGCCACGTGGTCAACGAGAGCAGAGGGCTGTAGTCCCAGAATCAGCGGCGTCACACCGCAGCTCACCGCACTATGAACAGTGTCATTGTGGATATTGGTCTGAATTTCAACACCCATAATTTGGTAAAATTCTGGAATGAGAATCTTTCCCTCCTAGTGCCTACTGCCGCCCCTTTCCGCTCCTCCCCTCCTATTTTTCTCCCAACCATCTACTTATAAGCCGCAACACCCCCCTAACCCCCGCCCCCTCACAAAAAAATATAAAAAATCTCTAATAAAATTTTCTTCTTTTGTTAGGATTATTTTGGTTGAAAAGAAGGAAAAAAAAAAAAAAAAAACTCTTCTTCTTCTTCTACTTTTTTCTTTTTAATCTTTCTTTTTATTTGGGCAAATGCCTCTATTTGTGTAGTCTATATAAATTTTTTGTATATTAAAATTTTTAGTGTGGTCTTTTTGCCGTTTCAAAAAGTCCATAGAAGTTGTCTATTTTTTGATGCGCTTGCAGCAAAGAATATTGAGATGGGGCAAGACAAGAGGCCTGAGGTTGGGCTTAGTTTAAGAGATAAAGAAAGGAAAGGAAGGAGCATGAGAAATTTGACCATAACATCCAAATCCAATCCGACTATCTTTTCTTTTTCTTCATGATGTTTTTGTGTTTGTATGTAATGGAATGATATGATGAACTACGGGCTGGGAATCGGTACCCACTTTTTCGGTTATAACCGTACCGAACCGCTAACCGCGCGGTTAGCGGTTAACCACTAACCGCAATTGCGGTTAGCGGTTCGGTAAACGGTACGGGTATTGTGTTCTAAACGGTTATCTGTTACCCGATAACCGTTCGGGTAAATAACCGCATAACCGCAAATTATTAATTAATATAATTAATTTTTATATAATATGTATTTTAATTTTTAAATATTAAATGATTTGTCATTTCATTTCATTTGTGCAAAATAATAAAATATTGAAAATTAGAAAATAGAAACCCCCAAATGAAATTCGCCCCCAAATGAAATTCGATATATTGGAATGATTCCCGTAGTGCATAATAAATTATACTAACCTTCAAGCATAATAAATTAAACTACTCAACAATATGTGCCACTGCTGCCACTGCTACTCAAATTGTAAAGGTTGTGCATTCAATATTTGGTTAATTAATTTCATGATTATGATATATTGGAATGATTACAGGCGATGAATTTTATTTTTTTCCGAATTTTTAATTCAAGGATTACAACCAAACAAATTAATCGAACACAAATAATTATATTAATCATATATGATGATTCCAAATCTAGTCAGTCGAAGGGGAGAGAGCTTTCTGTAATACTCCCTCCGTCCCATGGTAATTGTCCATGTTGCCTTATTGGGACGTCCAATTTAATTGTCCACTTACCTAAAGTGGAAATATTGCACTCTCACAACCAATATAATATAAAATCCCCTATCCCTTGTGGCATTGGTTATTGTGCCACTTTCTTAGTGGACAATTGCCATGGGACAGAGGGAGTATAAACTATCAATATGTCATAGTAATATATATGACAAAAATGTGTGAAATAATGAAAGAAGTTAAATGGAATAATAATTCAAAATTAATAAATTAAATTAAAAAAAATAAAAAATTATGCGGTTAGCGGGTAACCGAATACCCGAACCGCATAACCGCATGCGGTTAGCGGGTAACCGCATACCTAAAACGGTTCGGGTATCGGTATATTTTTTTCGGGAATTACGGTTCGGTTAACCGCAATTGCGGTTCGGTTATCAGCTAACCGCACCGACTTCCAGCCCTATTCAGCAGCAGCCCAAAAAATACAATAATTGCTAGTAGCAGTGCCTAGCAATTTTTTGATTACTTACTAGGAGTAGGAGTATTACTTACTAGTATTATTATTAAATTAAAAAGAAGGTAGGTGGGAGCTGAAATTACGGGAGGGGAGGGGAGGGGAGGGGAGGGCCAATCTGCGGCTATTCAATATCCAAGTAGCCAAGCTAAGCCAATCATGTGATGATGTCTGCTGCATTTTTCTTTCTTTTAGAGATTCCCCACCCACTACCACTACTCCACTACACAAACACAAACACCCACACAATAATGCAAATGCAAATGCAAATGCAAATGCAACACCACCAATTTATATACTACAGTATTGCCTATAACCTACCTAGTACGCATATCACCACACCAGCACCACTATAATCTTCACATGCATCACAATTCTTCATTACTAGATAGTGTAAAAATTAATAATGATTCATCATGCAACTCTACTAATTAACACCTTCAAATCAAGTCCTATGATTCTCCATATCCATTCATGCCAAATACGTGTTTCAAATACAAGCATCTACTTTCGTAGCAGGATCCACATTGCCAAAAAACGAGGGTGCAATCGACCCGACTCGAATAAATCCATCCCATCATCCTTATTCATCACTAACAATCAACACCAACTGTTTATTAGAGTAGAGATTTTGATTGGATCAGCCTGAAAGAGCATTAACTTTTAAGCCAAAATTTCTACTCATTGAAAAACCTTCTGTGATTTTTCTGGTAGGATGTTATCGGGAAGGACAAGCTCCGGTGGAGTTTCACGAACTACACCAATCATGGAGTCGTATTCTTCATCACGACGAGCAAATTTCTTGCGAAGCATCTTTTCAAACTCAATTTCATCAAAGGATTTGGCATTTTCAGCAGCATGGACCTTAGCTAGGTTGATATAATTGGTTGCTGATTTCATGATGAACTCAATCTCTTCATCAGTAAGTTTTCTGAGGAACTTGGCTGGATTGCCAGCCCAGACCTGCAAATACACAAGTTGCCGTCAAATCAATTGTTGATCGTTCTGGAAGAGAGATGAAGGTTGATCCAATATACACAAATATAAAAGAAAACAAGGAAAAATAAGGAGGGGAGGAAGGGGGAATCATCACATCAGCTAAGTTGATTGAGGAAGAGCAGGGAATTGAAGAGGTGAACACTTTGGGGGGAGGGCAATGTGAGAGTACTAGATACTGGATAAGATTTCGATGGCAGTAGCATAACTTCCCATTGCAAGTTAGACAATGGACCCTAAAAGAAGTGCATGGCAATTGAAAGGCATACCTCCCCAGAACGAATTCTGGTGTCCTGTCTCACAAGAGATCCTGCAGCAACCATAGCATGCGTCTCCACAACTACACCATCAAGAAGGGTTGCTCCCATTCCAACAAAAGCCTCATCCTCAATTACACATCCATGTACAACCGCACTATGACCTATTGTTTCAACAAGGTTTTTAAAAAGATTGATATGCTAGTTACTAAATTATAACTGAATGCCCACTTCAAAATATCAAAGGGAGACAATTTAATCTGCTTACCAATTGTAACATTATTTCCGATAATGGTGGGAAGTACTTTCCCACTAAGATTGGATTTTGCCACATGCACAAGGGAATTGTCCTGTATATTAGTTCCAGAACCAACACTGATGGAGTTCACATCACCTGTGTTCAGGAAAGAGACACAATAACCAAATTGCATCAAATACGGAATAACTCCATTCCGTCTTGGATTTAATTATGTTATCTTTCTACAACATCAGTTCCGAAAAAGCTTATCAGAATTATTTCAATTACTAGTAATCACCTGCTTGATAAAAGTAAAATAAAAAAATAAAAAATCAAAGCAGACTAAAGCAAACTGAAGTTATTGGCCATCAATGACTATGAAAATCAGCCAAATCTAGAGCTTAAGTCTGAAAATTGAATAATTGATTGCAGTAAGGGAAAGCATTAGCATATGAAGAGCAAACTAGATGAGAAATGAGGGGGGTGGGGGGGTATTTTCATGTTGAATTGTGGGCGTTCAACAACAAAAACTTAGCTCGACCATTGCGAATGAAATTGAGAAACAGGAGGAAACTTCCCTCAGCATGAAATGGAGAACCTGAAGGATTCTAAAGATTAGATCATGTAGCAGCTGTCTAAAGATTAGATCATGTAGCAGCTGAGCACCTTAGCTCAAAAAGATGAGGGTCCCTTCTGAACTTCTGACTCAACTTCTTAAGGGCTGTCTACTTAGTTATTCAAGTAAACTGAACAGAGATGCAACTCTTTTATTTGTTATTCGTCTACAGGATAGCGTATACAGATAAGCTAGCTGCTAGCTGAACTTGTTTACTGCCCCTCTATAATTTTTTCTAAATGATACTAAAGGGTGGTATAAAACTATAAATTGGATATATATCTTCCATCATACTGAAAGTATGTGACTACCTTTAAGTATGGGCTATGCACATGCTAAACAAGCACAAACTTCAGGAGCATGCATATTTTCTATGTTTTTAGTACACTTGCACAGAATTCACCAGCAAGTCTTTTAATTGACTGCATAGGCTCGGGGATTCTCAACCAGTCAAAAGGAGTTTACTTTCCAGCAAACCACAAATCTTCACCATTCCATTAGGTCCAATACTTTACTTCTCTATATAGTCTGACAAAACATTTAAACTCTTACTGATTAGGCACGTGGCTTCAGCTTTGAAATTGGTCAAAATTTGATGTGAAGACTTGTCACTGCAGTGATATTTTATTGATGCTATTCCTGATTAGTCCTAATAAAATTTTCATACTACAGGTTCCACTTAGAAACCAAAAAAAGAAGTGTAGTGACTTTTCCATTGCCTTTGCACAAACACTTACATGAAATATCGAACTACCTTTTCAGAAATGCTTAAATGAACATTTAGAAATTATATAAGAGAAAATATAAAGACCCAGCTACGCATAAGAAACATAGGCTGTAAATCCCAATATGGAACTTGAAAACAAGGACTATGTTTCATCTCAGACTAATATTGACGGAATAATCTTTAGCCAATTGAATATGAAGGTCGAAGGCATGTACCTCGAAGGACAGATCCATACCATATGGATGATTCTTTCCCCACCTGAACATCCCCAATGACAGAGGCACTTGGAGCAATAAAGGCATCCTTATCCACCACAGGAGATTTATCATAGACGTCCATCAGTGTCCGGTGCTTAGAAACTGGAAATGAACACTTATAAGATCAAGCATGAATATAAAGGTAATTCTAGAGCATCATGAATTGCTGATATAAATAAACACAAAATCAAGAACCATAAATCTATGCTGCAACTAAATGCCAGACAATATCAGAAAGCCGATTGCTAGAAAAACCACAAATAAATTCATGACAATATCTGTATAGGATGATCCTATGAGAAATTTCTTGCATTTATGGTTACCAAGCAGCAAGCATCAGGATATCAAAATGTGAAAACTGAATGAATCATTTTATATACTTCTTCCCCAGAAAATCAAAAAATATAAAAGAAGATTATAATCAAACTGCCCCATGCAGACTCATCTGTCCACATTTCTCATTTTAAGCTTTCTGGGTGAGGAAAACAAGACATTCGTAATTATTAAAAAAAAAAAAAAAAAAAAAAAAAAAAAAAAAAAGCATAATAGATCAGGCTATGATGGCACCATTGCAATCATTACATGTTTAACTAGTGTTTTATTAACTCATTTTTATATCTATAAAATGGTAAATATCTAGCCAGACACCTTAACTCCTGTCTTGTCGTTCAACAGAGCAAGTGAGGCATGTCATTCACAATTTTCATTTCATCTTCCCAAACCCAAAGCTAAGATAATGCAGGATTCACTCTACCATGTAGGTGCTGATAAAAACATAGACAGGTTGTAGTTTAAGAAACATATAAAGGCTTTAACATCTATACAGACTATACTCAAGTTGTAGTTCACATTTCATCTGAACTGCTAGTCTGCTATATATAGAGACTATTAACGTTTTCCAAAAAAAAAAAGATTTTTTATGATATGACCTTCCTATTGCCTCCTCAAAGAACACAGCACCAAAAGAAATTTACATCTCCATCGGCTTCTAAAAGTGGATCATGTAGCAATATATGTGCCTACTTATTCTCATGCAGCCCATATCTGCTTGTTATAACCTTAAACCACAGTATTTTCTTCTTCACTCGAAATATATTTACCATGACCTACTCCACCCCCAATCTGTGAAGGTCTGTCAGCCACTTTCAAGAGATAATACAATCACGGCAAATTCTAGAGAAACAATCTGCATCTTCACATCTAGTAGCTTACAGTTTCAAACTTGTACTTCCCCACTACCGGAAACCACTCAAGACTGGCTTCCATGCGGCCTTGTACTTTATTCTACAATCTACACACAACATCAACCACACAATGAGAAAATGGGGAGGGAGGATCCCTTGCCACTTCCCCCTAGAATCTCAGAACCATTACATTTAATTAAGCTCCGTGAGATTTAGTAACACATCCAGAAGCAAGTTTAAAACACTTCTGAATTTATTTACTTCTCTCTATAACCCACAATACATCGGTATGGTCATGTCAACAAAATTAATGACTGGAAGAAGACAATGTGATAGTCATCTGGAGTTCTATAGTTGATGCTTAAATTCACACTGTGTGATTAACTATCTGCAAATATATATACCCAATTCTATTTCAATGAACATCTTAACAACTCTCAACAAAGAATAATTAACGTTCGAACACTTGTTTCCTTCCCAAGAATCTGATAATAGAGTTCAATATCATATGAAAACAACAACACCAAATACCAATTAAAGTGCAAATCAGTTATTCAATATGCGATGAACACATACATATAATATAACAAAATTCAGCTTTACTTATTAAACCCAATAAAATCTAAAAGGGAACAGAAATGTCAGATTAGTCACGGAAACGGGAAATTTAGTTTGAAGAGAGGATCAAGACGACGCCATTTCTGTCATACATTTCCAATTTCTACGCAAATAAATTCATGAATTGAAGCATTCACATGCCCCATCTCATCAAAACAAAAGATCGGAAAACAACAAGAGACATACTACGATCCTGGATGAAGTAGCCTCCTTGAAAGGTGGAACCTAGTCGATCCATGGCTTGACCAGTTTGCCGAATCAAACTCCCCAATGTGTACACCGCTCTGCCCAAGCTCCCCATTAGGATGGGAATGTTGATCGTGATCTGAGAAGGGTTCTCTGCTCTAATTTAATGGAATTTCCAGCTTGCTCGAGTGGAGGAGGAGGAGGAGGAGGAGAGGGCACAATCGAATAGGGCAAGAACGGGACTTCAATTGGGAGTTTAACCCGTGCAATGCACGGATAGACATATGTTAAAGTACAATTCAATAATCATATCAAAATTATATTAATATGTATTCCCTATGTCCCATTAGATGAGACTAATTTGATCGAACGGATAGAGTAATGCATAGTGATCTAATATCTTAGATTAAAAAGCATAACAAAATAATTTAGGGTTCCCTCTCTTACATAGATCAATATGTTTATAATTACTCGTTCGAGATCTCCTAAATTAGTGTGGTTTTCCAAAATAAAAATATTTACTCCCATTTTTTTTCACCTGATATTTACATTATTTCAATACTTTTTATCTAACTAGCCCTACAATTTCTAAAATTTTTTGCATTACATTTTTTTCCAAAATCGCTTACTACTTTTACCTCCTCCTCCTCCTCCTCCTTCTTCTTCTTCTTCTTCTAAATATGTGTCCCTCCTATTTTCATACTACAGTGGGGGTTGTAATATTTTAGAAGTCATGTTTACTTTGAACATACTACTCTAATTAAATAAAAATACTTTACCCACCACAAATCGGTTTATGTTTACTCAATATCATCTTTATTTTTTACTCGAAGTTTATGTTAAATTGTTTTAAAGAAATTCTATTTACATATTTTTAAGTGAGTTATTAAATTAATCACTTTTGACTTGATATTCTTGAAATTTATTGAGTTTTACATTAATGAGATATTAATATGATTAGTTTTAAAATTAAATGTGATAATCACACAATTATGAGATTTCCATAGTTTCTTAAAATTTATGTCAATGTTAATGTTAATTTTAGTGTAATATAATACTAAAAAAAAGTAGTTTTTTTTTTTTTAATTGTTCTATATTATTTAGGAAAAAATGTAATCTAAATCCCTCAAAAAACATATCAAAATTAACTCAATACTAATGTTCAGTTTACTCTTAAATTCCATATCATACTTATACAACTTCCTTTTCAAATTGGGTTATAATTGATAAACTTATTCACTTGTTTTATACACCTCTCTCCGTGTATAAAGTTACGCTAACCGCTAGTAAAATAATATACTACTATAATATCTATAAGTTAACTTAGTATTTAACTTTGATTAGAAACCATTATTTAGAAAAAAATCATTGCAAATAAAAAAAATTCCTAGAATAATTAATATGTTATCAATCTATTTCTAAATTTGTAAAATATTTACAATACATTGTGGAAGTTGTTAACTAATAAACGTGTGATTGTGTTTAATTAGAACTAAAACACATTATCATATTTTATCCTATATTCATAATTTAAAATTATAATTGGGATTTAGGATAAATAAAATTTAATATCAAAATTTTAATATATAAATGTAACTATTTATTTATTTATTTATTTTTACCAAATAAAACCACCCACTAATTTTGTTCCCCCTTAAATTCTTAATAAAATTATAATTACAACCTTTCAATTTTCTAAATTTATGGAATTTAGTTTTCAAAATATCTAATTAGAAAGGAAAAAAAAAACGTGACTTAATTGTAGAAAGAAAAAAAGTACATATCTATATAATATTACTAAAGTAAAATACTTTAGTTTTCACTTTCCCTCCAATTTTTTTGATATTAGTGCTTAATAAATATTTTTCTTTAATTAATTATGTTGTTTTCTACACAATCCTATAATACATTTAATTAAATTTATTTATTTGATTAACTAATTTCCTAGAAAGATCAAAAATAATTACTAGCATGAATTGGTGTTTCCCATGCAACATTCAAACTTGCGGTCATATTATTTCAATTTCATTATGCGGGATGCATTTATAACAATGTAGATTTAGTGTTCGAGAATTGTTTGTTCAATTTTTTATAATTTAAATTTTGGCACAGAAGTTCATTTAAATTGATATATATCATAATATATAATTTTTTTCTATTACTAATATAGTAGGCACATGCAAAACTCCAATTAGAACTCAGGCTAATAATTTTTATGTAATAACGAATTATACTATAATTTTAAAAATATTTATAATTTATATGTGGAGTATATGTATAGACTAAATATAAATCGATATATCTAATATAGTAAAGTATAACAGTGAATCTCAAATTTTCCATGTAAAATTTAGCAAATCTTTCCAAATTCCATATGTCGCAATATTTTTCACTCCTACGAATCATTTTAGTTCCAAATTTATTTTAGATTCCCTATAATTAATTATATTAATTAAAATATATTATTAATATTTTTGACTTATTTTTTGAAAACCAAGTTATATCAAACGGGAATTCTAATTCAAATTTAATTTGCAATCTATAATAACAAAGCTTTCCACTTATCTCTCATGTTCTCATATTTATATTGTTTATTAATGGTATGTCTTTGTTTAATTTGCATTATTAACATATGCATCCAATGACCGAATTTTTTTAGTAATTTGTTATGTATTCTTACTTTATTATTTTGTTCCACTTGCGTACTGATTCAATTTTGTATGATTAGTTGGCGAAGACACTCAATCTAATTTTAATTTGAATTTCAATCTTCACTCATTCAATAAGCTACTTTTAGAAGCAGGACATTAAAAAAGGAAGAAATAACAGAACACATGATTATGAAGGAACGTTAAGAAACTACAATTTAATTTATGAAAATTCACGCTATTATGGTTAAGAAATTTTTTGAATATAGTTTTTTAAAATTGTTATATGCTCAAGTTTGTATTGATAACATCTTAAAGTATGTTCCATTGATAATTGAAAATGTTTTTATAAATAAAAATGTCCGTGTTTCTATTTTAAACGGCTATTAAAAAAAAAGAAACTTTAAATTTGGTGTAAATTTTAATGTTAACTAGTATTCGCCCACGCGCGATGCGCGACACGGTGAGTTACGAATACTCCCTCCGGTCTTTTACAGTTGAGTCACTTTCCCGATTTGGCCGGTCTCTCGAAGTTGAGTCGTTTCCTTTTTGGGTAAAAATTAAGTATTAAACACACAACTAATTGTACCCCTTATTTTACTTAATTAACATACTAATTACGCCCCAATTTCTCAATTTCTCCATTATCGCCATTGCCGTCTCTCTCGAAATAATTTTAAATTAATTTAAAATAAATCCAGAAAAGGTTTAATTTTATAAAAAAAAAAAATCCATAAAAGTTTTTTATTTTAATTTTAAACATCAACAATAATTTTATAAAAAAAAATCCAGAAAATTTTAAATTAATTTAAAATAAATCCAGAAAAGTTTTAATTTTATAAAAAAAAATCCAGAAAAGTTATTTATTTTAATTTTAAACATCAACAATAATTTTATTAAAAAAAAAATCCAGAAATTTTTAAATTAATTTAAAATAAATCCAGAAAAGTTTTAATTTTATAAAAAAAAAATCCAGAAAAGTTTTTTATTTTAATTTTAAACATCAACAATAATTTTATAAAAAAAAAATCCAGAAATTTTTAAATTAATTTAAAATAAATCCAGAAAAGTTTTAATTTTATAAAAAAAAAATCCAGAAAAGTTTTTTATTTTAATTTTAAACATCAACAATAATTTTATAAAAAAATCCAGAAAATTTTAAATTAATTTAAAATAAACTGAAAAACAAAAAAAATATTAATTAATAAAAAACATTTTTTATATTAATTAAAATAAAATACAGTACTTAGTAATTATAAACATAATCCCATTCTCTTCTCAATTACCAAACATACTTAAAGTACTAAACAACTCTTCTTAATTCCCGTGTCGAAATGTTTCGACTCAACTGTAAAAGACCGGAGGGAGTATTTAATAAGAGCAGCGAAACGGAACGTAAACACACACACTAAGAGCAGACAAATATAATGTTAATGCACTACAACAACACAATATGTTATACATTTCGGAACACATCCTTATATTCAATATTTGTCGTCCTGCCTGATGCGTCAACGTGAGTTACTAAATCAAAAAAACTAAACCCTATAAAAAAAAAAATTGAATCCTAAAAAAATCTGAAGTCTAAAAAAATAGACTATTTTGCAAATGTGTAAGTGAAAACCGCAAATTATAGCTTGTATATGAAATTTACATATATGAACAATTAGGTTTTTCATGATTTTTTTAAGTGGCTTATTTATATACTTATTTATACACAATCTACATTTCAATTCAATTTCTCAATCTATACACTTTATCAACAAACCAACTCAATTCAACCTTCAAATCAAATAAGAATATAAAAGTAAATTATAAATATTTGTTAAAATACAAAATTACAATTGTTTGAAATACAAAATCAAAATATCAAATAATAGAAAATGAGATGAGAAGATTTTTTTTTTATTCAAAGTATAGCAATATTGGTGTCTATTTGTAGAGAATTGAAAATCATAATTTATAATATAATTTTTAAATTTTTTAAATAAATATTTATCTATATTATTTTGAAAATAAGATTTTTTTTATTTAATTATTTCCACCAATAAATATTTGTTAGGGAGGAAAGAGAATATTTAATTAATTATTTATAAATATTTTAATTTATAATTAATATTTTTTTTTTTTTTCCTCAATCAATTAATTATAAACCATTTATAAATAAATGTTGACAAATTACGCACAAACTTTAATTAAAAGAAAAAAAAAAAAAAAAAAACGAAACCGCCGCAAGGCTTCACGCCGGATTCGCCCTCCTCGGCGACGCACTTATAGCACTCCGGCGCCACTTCCTCCACCGCCGTATCGCCACCGAGCTCCGATCCTCCCTCCTCGGCGGCGCCGTCGTGGATCAGATTCAGCACGAGGCGGCCGTCCCACCGGTCGGTGAGGAGGAACTCGCGGCGCTCCACCCTCTCCTCCCTGATCACCAGCCTCCCGTCGCTCGTGTGGTAGCGCCGCCACACCCACGGCACGAGCGACAATCGACAGCCGAGATCGGCGGCAGAAACTCCCTGTGCTGCGCCTCCGCCGCCAGCCGCCTGCTCCTACGGCAGGACGGCGCCTCGCTCCCTGATCGGCGCCGCCCTCGACGCCGGCGAAATCTCCGAATCCCGGATTCCGCATCGAGATCGATTCGGAGAGATTGAAATTGGGAGGGTTTCTGCGTGTGGATGATTTTGATTTTTTGTATTCACACTGTTGCTTATATTATTTAGGTTTAGACCCCTGCACTTTTCATTTATTGCAAAATTGACCCCAAAATTAATGCTAAATCAATAACTGCCAAAATTGTAATCTCTTTATATATATATATATATAGATTTATAATTTTACTTATACCATATATAAATATAAATAATGACAATATTATCTAGAAAAATTAGAGATAATGTACTTTTAATTTAATTTTTGTATTAAAACCCCTACAACGTGGGGGTACAATACTAGTTTGTTATATATACGAATTTAAGATATTCTAACCATCATCATGTCGTAATAAGTAAGAATTCATAAATTATAACCAGACATTAACGAATACTCTATAATCAATAATCATTAGTAAGAATTAACACAATCTAACCAACATCATTCTCGCATGTGTGTTGAGCATGTGACATACGTAAGAATTAACTAATTTCTAACCATACACTCAGGAAGATTTCTTAAAATTCTAACCATTCTTCCGTATCAACCAACATCATTCTTGCATTTGCGTTGAGGATGTAGCATACGTAAGAATTTACTAATTTCTAACCATACATTCAAGAAGATTTCTTAAAATTCTAACCATTCTTCCGTATGCCACAATATAACCAACATCATTCTTGCATTTGCGTTGAGGATGTAACACACGTAAGAATATATTAAATTCTAACCATACATTCAGGAATAATTAATAAATTCTAACCATTATTCTGTCATAATAAGTAAGAAATCATAAATTCTCACTAGACATTCACGAAGAATTCGTCAAACATAATGTAATATGTAAGAATTTAATGAATTCTTACAAATACTCTGTCCATATATAGTTAGTAAGAGTTAACACATATAATCAACCATTATTGGTTGTGATGTACATGTTGCATATATACAAATTTAAAAAATTCCAATCATCCTTCCGCCGTAAAAGTAAGAATTCATAAATTCTACCAGTCATTAACGTACAATCTGTGACATTTAGTAAGAATTAACCAACATCATTCTCGCATTTGCGTTGAGCATGTGACATACGTAATAATATGCTAAAGTTTAACCATACGTTCATGAATAATTAATAAATTTTAACCATCCTTCCGCCGTAATCAGGAAGAGTTTTTCAGACTCGCATTTTTTTCTCCTGATTCGAGGGTTTTTTTTTTTTTTTTTTTTTTTTTTTTGTATTTTGAATTTTGAATCTTTGATACATCTTACTAAAATATCATAGTAAGAAATTGTCAATTTCTAACCTTTCTCAATTCATATTTCTTACCAATTATTTGTGATAAATTCGCATTTCTTACTAATAAATTCATAAATAGTTCAATCTACCAGTTAGAATTATTATATTTCTTACAAAATGAATCCATACGATATGTATGAATTTAGTTGATTCTAACAATGCCTAAGGATTCTAATTGGTTCAATCAATCTGTTAGAATTATTTATTTTCTTACTAAATGAATTCGCATGTTTGGTTAGAAATTCACTAATTCTAACCAAATCGTATGCATTCTAACTGTATTAATTCATTTCGTAAGAATTATTATATTTCTTATGATATAAATCTATATATTGTGTAAGAATTTAGTTGATTCTAACCATTCATATGCATACTAACTATGCCTATGCATTCTTACTAAATGAATTCATACGGTTAGAATGCACACGATTGGTTATAATTAGTGAATTTCTAACAAAACCACGTGCAACTCTATCTCCCCCCCCCCCTTCTTCTGTATGCCACAATCTAACCAACATCATTCTCGCATTTGCATTGAACATATGACATACGTAATAATATACTAAATTCTAACCATACATTCAGGATGAATCAATCCGCCGTAATATGCAATATTCATAAATTATAACTAAACATTCACGAAGAATTCGCCAAACCATACGACACATTTAACATGTAAAAATTTAATTAATTCTCGTATTGCGATAGTTAAATAAAGTTGAACCCACTGGGGGACAGTTACCAATGAAAATTAATACTTCAGACCAGTCTGGGCTTGAAGAGGTAGTACCTTAGTGAGAAATTGTCAATTTCTCACTAAAGGTATTTGATACGTCTATCAAAGATAATTTGATTTAAAAAAAAAAAAAAAAAAAAAACTTGATCAGAGAGTTCGAAAAAAAAAATTAAAAGTGATTTTTTTTTTTAAATATCTAATGGCAAAAGGAAAAAAACAAAAAAGTAAAAAGGTGATGTGAAATGTGTAAGAATGTGTAAGAGATGTGTAAGAAAAAGGGGGAAAGAAGGGGTAAATTGGGGAGTTTGCATCAAAGTTGTCTATGTATTGTGTTTTTTTAAGTTTCAAACAATAATTAGTTTCTACTAAGCTACATAGACAAGTTGGTATATTTTCTCTATATAGTCCTCCCTCCGTTTAAGTCTGTACATTTATTTTCATTTTTAGACGTTACCCAAGTATATGTAATTCATCCATTACTAGAAATTTTATATAATCACCCTTAACTTACTTACAAACTTATAGAAGTGGAAGTCAAACTCCACTACAAACACATAAACATGTATATTACTAAAGACATGACTCAAACTTCACCAAAGACGCACTTATAACAAAAATTAATAATCGCATGGTTAAGTTAACGATGAACATGTGATTAGGGTTAGCTTGAGATCAAGATTTCATGTGATTTGGGGGATTTTTGAACCTAAATATAACCATCAAGCCCTATGTTTGGTAACCCTAAACAATTACTATGATAAGAAACATAGGACCCAAGTTTACAACAACACCTGTCTAATTAATTAATTCCTAGCACTATACATATATTGAGTGTGATTTATATATATGTTGTAATTGATGTATCATACTTTGTAATAATTGATGTATCATACTTTGTAATATATTAGTATATGATAATGTTGAATAAAATTTAGTTAGTTTTCAAGTAAATGTTTTGCTCCACTACAAGAAAACTGGACTTTTGCGATGTGTATTTTGTGTCACAAAAGCCCTGTTAAGTACACGTCGCAAAAGCCCAATTTTCTTGGAGTGTCTTAATTTGTTTCAACATATATATATATAGATAATTGTATACTTACATTAATTTGTACTATCCTTTTATATATAATAGCAAAGCGGATTCGGAGCACCACGTTAATTCACGTGTCTACGTGGCGCAACCTATGCTCTCCGTTCCTATATATCTAAAATTCAATTTATTTATAATAAAAAAATATTATCTAATTATTATATAGTTATCATTATTAATTAATAATAATATTATTATATCTTTAATAGTTATCTTTAATACTATTATATTCATACAATTTATTTATTAATTTATTAGTTCATTATTGCATTACTTTATTTGTTTTCTAAATACGATTGCGCGTTATTCTCATTCACCTCACTTTGGAACTTTTTAGTATTACGAATACAAAACTTAATTTTTATTTATAATAAAATAACAATAACAATGACAATTCTATATAATAGAAAAATATAATTGAATCCGACATATTTTACCTAAAAGTAGCAATATAAAGCGATTCATATTGAATATTGACGTTAAAATTGATTATAATTATGTGAGACTCTCTTTTACAATAAACAACGGGCTACCAAAAAAGTAGCAATATAAAGTAATTCATATCGAATATTGACGTTAAGATTGATTATAACTATGCGAGACTCTCTTTGACATATTTTTTAAAATTAAATTAAACAACGGGCGGCTTGACTTATTTTGATGTAACGACATTTTATTTTTATTATAATAAACAATGAGCTACCTAAAAGTAGCAATATAAAGTGATTCATGTCGAATATTGAAGTTAAAATTGATTATAACTATGCGAGACTCTCTTTGACATATATTTTTTTAATCAAAATAAACAACGGGCGCTAAACTTATTTTGACGTAACGACATTTTATTTTTATTACAATAAACAACAGGCTACCTAAAAGTAGCAATGAAAAGTGATTTGTATCGAATATTGACGTTAAAATTCTTATAAACACGAGTAACGGGAGACTTTATATTGACATTTTGTTTTATTACAATAAACAACGAGCTACTTAAGATTGATTATAATTATGTGAGACTCTCTTTGGCATATTTTTCTTTATTAAAATAAATAACGGACGACTTGACTAATTTTGATGTAAAGACATTTTATTTTTATTATAATAAACAACGGGCTACCTAAAAGTAGCCATATAAAGTGATTCATGTCGAATATTGACGTTAAAATTGATTATAACTATGTGAGACTCTCATTGACATATTTTTTAAAATCGAAATAAACAGCAGGCGCTGAACTTATTTTGACGTAACGACATTTTATTTTTATTACAATAAACAACGGGCTACCTAAAAGTAGCAAAATAAAGTGATTTATATCGAATATTGAAGTTAAAATTCTTATAAACACGAGTAACGGGAGACTTTATATTGACATTTAGTTTTATTACAATAAATAACGGGCTATGTGAGACTCTCTGTTTATTAAAATAAACAACGGGCGATTTGACTTATTTTGATATAACTATCATTTTCTTTTTATTACAAACTCTCTTTAACAAGAAGGGTGCACCATCATGCTCCTGTGAAATATTGACTCATCGAATGAACTTTGCAATGACATAAGGGGTAACCCTACCCCTTGGGGTAATGCCTCACTCTCTCACATTGGTATTTAATATTAATATATATTATTTCACTCATGTGAGAGGAGGCAATACCCCCAAGGGGGTAGGATATACAATACCACATAAGGATGATGGTAACAAAACTTGGAGACCGTGTGATAGAAGCAAATATGCTTTCAGGAAAAAAATGATGGTAAAAAGTTTCCAATTGCAAGAATGACGATAAATGCATCAGATCAAATTAAGTTACCGGTTAGATTGCAAAAGATGCATTTTCCACTGTGTGTTTGGTTTGTTATGATAATAAATAAGATTCAAGGACAATCCTTCTCTAACGTAGGGTTATACCTACCAAAATCGGTCTTCAGTCATGGACGGTTTTATGTCGCAATATCGAGAATCACTTGGAAAAGAAGTCTCAAAAAAGGTGGTTTGGTCGTTGTTTTAGGAGGTGATTTCAGACAGATACTACCAGTCATCCCTAATGTACATTGTGCATGCTTTGATATGTTCATCTTTTTATATATTTCACGAGGAACTTGGCTCTGTCGTTTTCGGCACCAAATTGAGTTATATGTCTTTAAACGTCGAAGATTTATATATAATATGAATCGGCATTAGATTGGTTCTTCATTATTCTTAAATTCTTTTTATTGTTTGTAAGTAAATAGAAATCGAGGATCATAGTATAAAATATTTTTAAATAAATTTCACTGATAAAATATCTAAATGATAAAAATAATTAGCACCCGTCGATTTTCGACGGGTAGTAAACTAGTATATAAATAAAACAAAATATTTAAAACAACAAATATATAAATAATTTATTACTACTTAATATGAAAACTACTTTTGTTGGAAACAAATTAAAAGGAACGTGGGGTTTTTAAAAGAAAAATAGATTCCTCTCTCTAATTACAAAATTGCCATGGATAACTACTTTTCAATTAATTTTCAATTGAAAACTGGCTCTTTATATATACTAGATTTTGCACCCGTGCGATGCACGGATAGAATTATGTTAAAGTACAATTCAGTAATCATGTCGAAATTATATTAATATGTATTTCCTCCGTCCCATTAGATTATTCCAATTAAAATATTATATACCTACGTATGAATTTTCAATGAGACTAATTTAATGGAACAGATGGAGTAATGCATAGTGATCATCTTAAATAGATTAAAGAGCATAACAAAATAATTTTGTGTACCCTCTATTACATAAATCTATATGTTTATTACCAGTTCGAGATCTCCTAAATTAGTGTAGTTTTCGAAAATAAAATATTTACTCATCATTTTTTTTAGAGGTAATATGCCATTTTACCTACGGCCTTAGTGTCAAAAAACATTTATACCCAAAACTTAAGAAAAACTAAATATACCCATATTTTCAAATGTATCCCCAAAATACCCCTCCTTCTTACTCTCCCCCACTCTCCCCCACTCTCCCCACTCTCACTCTCCCCATTCTCCTCCATTCTCACCAAAATTTCTTTACAAAATTTTCTTTCATCAACTTTTTTTTTTCCTTTTTCTTTTTAAATCGGTTACATTTATTATCCTTTATTTTTTTTTTTACTTTTTTTACGAACATTCATATGTTGCAAAGAGAATGAGTCTTATATAATTAGTTGCAGAGATTGTTTGTAAGAATTAGTTAATAAGATGATATTTTCATACGAAATTTGTACGTTTCTTACTAGCTTTTTATATTTTTTATGACAACTAAGTATATTTCTTACGAACTAAGTTAAATAGAGAAATGAAATGTACATATGTAGTTGCAAAGAAGGTTTGTAAGAATTAATTAGTATATCGATGTTTTCTTACGAATTTTGTATGTTTTCTTACAAATTTTGTATATTTCTTACGAACTTTGTATGAGTCATACATATGTAGTTGCAATAAAGAATGAGTCGTACATAGGTAGTTGCAGAGACCGTTTTGTAAGAATTATTTAGAAAGTATTTTATACGAGTTAATTAATTTCCTTACTCTCTAATTAATTTCTAAGAAACATACATAGTTCGTAATAAAATATTTTCTTAATAATTCTTACAAAACGTTCATATGTTGCAAAGAGAATGAGTCTTATATAATTGGTTGCAGAGATTGTTTGTAATAATTAGTTAATAAGATGATGTTTTCTTACGAAATTTGTACGTTTCTTACTAGCTTTTTATATTTTCTATGACAACTAAGTATATTTTTTACGAACTAAGTTACATAGAGAAATGAAATGTACATATCTAGTTGCAAAGACGGTTTGTAAGAATTAGTTAGTCTATCCATGTTTTCTACGAATTTTGTATGATTTCTTACAAATTTTGTATATTTCTTACGAACTTTGTATAAGTCATACATATGTAGTTGCAATATAGAATGAGTCGTACATAGGTAGTTGCAGAGACCGTTTTGTAAGAATTATTGAGGAAGTATTTTATACGAGTTATGTATGTTTCTTATAAATTAATTAGAGAGTAAGAAAACAAAGTTGCAGAGACTGTTTGTAATAATTAATTTGTATGTTGTTTTCTTATGAATTTTATATGTTTTCTTACCAAATTTTGAATGTTTCTTACCAACTTTTGTATATTTCTTACAAATTAATTAGTGAATAAGGAAACAGAGTTGCATAAACTATTTTTAAGAACTATTTAGTATGTTGATGTTTTCTTACGAACTTTGTATGTTTCTTATGTCAACTAAGTTGCATAGAGAAGAAGTCATAGATAATTAGTTGCAGAGACTGCTTGTAAGAATTAGTTTGTAAGTTACTGTGTTCTTACGAACTTTGTATGTTTCTTAAAATTTTGTATGTTTCTTATGTCAAACAATAATATTCCTTTAGAACTAAGTTGCATAGAGAAATGAGTCGTGTATAATTAGTTGCAGAGATTGTTTGTAAGAATTAGTTGATATGTTGATGTTTTCTTACGAATTTTATATGTTATCTTACGTCTTTGTATGTTTTTCTTACGAACTTTGTATGTTTCTTATGACAACTAAGTTGCATAAAGAATGAGTCGTATATAATTAGCTAGTTGCATAGACCTTTTGTAAGAATTAGTTTGTAAGTTGTTTTCTTACAAAGTATTTAAGAAAAACATACAAAGTCGTAAGATAACATACAAAGTTCGTAAGAACACAGTAACTTACAAACTAATTATTACAAGCTGTATCTGCAACTAATTATGTATTACTTATTCTCTATGAAACTTAGTTGACATAAGAAACATACAAAGTTCGTAAGAAAACATCAACATACTAACTAGTTCTTACAAATACCTTGTGCAACTTTGTTCCCTTATTCACTAATTAATTTGTAAGAAACATACAAAAGTTCGTAAGAAACAAACAAAACTTTGTAAGAAAACATACAAAATTCATAAGAAAACAAAATACAAACTAATTATTACAAACAGTCTCTACAACTTTGTTTCCTTACTCTCTAATTAATTTCTAAGAAACACACATAGTTCGTACACTACAAGAAAATTGGGCTTTTGCGACATGTATTTTGTGTCGTAAACAATGGTTTTAATGTCGCAAAAGCTAATTTACGACATTTCATGCGTCATGCAAACTTATGTCGCAAAAGGTGATGTAGCATTTTTGTGACACTCTTTTTTGAATTGTGTCGCAACTCGTGCGACACTTTATGCTTCACTTCTTTATTTTGTCATATAAAATATGTGACACATTGCACGTCATTTTCTTTAGTGACGCGTGTTTCTTGCGACACATAATACTACGTTAATAACAATGTTGCATACTATTTGCGACAGTAGCTTGTGACATTTCAATAACAATGACGCACTTTTTTTGACATAATTGACGTCATGTTTACACTGTTATATAATATCACGACAAATAACATATGTCGCAAAAAATTAATTGTATGTAGTAGATTATACGACATCTTTTGCGCCATTTGTGTAAATTATGTCATAAATTTTGTTTCACTTGTGCGACAATAATTCAGATAACACATTATTTTTCCACCATACATAAGAACAATAAATCAATAGCATAAATATACGAACTCAAGTGAAAAGTAAAATTTAATGTACATATATACAAAAATCGCCTTTACATTCAAGTTAAATGGAATCTATCATTTTAAACATCATAAGCTATAAATGTATTTAAAGTCATCTAATATCATACTAATAAAATGAATCATGACATGTTAGGCGTGTTGTAGCCTCCATAAGTCTTGAGATGGGGCAAAAAGAACATAACCAGCACTTTCACCTCTTTAGTGCATATTTGAGACAGTTATAGATGTTGCCCATCCCTTGCTGCCTATCCCTGCAATAAGTAGCAAAGATATTTTTCTTAGCAAAGAATGTACAGAATGGTTAAATCATCATCCCATAATGGATCTATGGAAGGGACATACCTATAAATTTTCATTCAAATCTCCAACTAAACATTCTATGTTGAGCATTCTACAGCCTAACAGAAAGGAAGACAACTTATTTAAAGAATAAATGAGCAGCAAATGTTGATCAAAATAAACAAGTCCATCGAGTGTTACCTGTAAGGTCGTCCATCATATTTCTTGAATATATTTCCTTGAGAGGAGGTAATATTGCAAGTTTCAAAGTCTGCAAAATATAAAACTTAAGTAACGTAAAATACAAGAATGTTTGTATAAGCTGTCTAAAAATCTAGGGGAAAAAAAAAATTAACATCAGGATTTTTTTTCACATCACAACATTATCATCTTATTACTAACTTCCACCAGGATTATGCAAGACTTAAATTTTTAAACAAAAATAATTGATAAAGATTGCACAAGAAAAAATTATAGAGTAAAATGATAAGACAGTTGCATAAATTTACACAATAAAAACAAGAAAGTATCCACATCAGCTAGAAACTTCTGCTTCATTTAGTAGTTGAAAAGCTTTTGCATATTTGCTTATCTATACTGTCACGAAGAGGGTTCGGACCGAAAGAATGGAAATAAATAAAACTATTCAATTGGAAATACTCAATTCAATATTTCAAGTGAACTCGATCAGCATATAGAACAACGAGCAATGATAACATATCCGAGCAATGATAACCTATCCAATTATCAAGGGAAATGACTACCTCAAGAAAATAATGTGATATCAAACATATAGAGTAATAAATATATATGTACTCACCATATGATATAGATTTCTTGATAAGATAATGAAAAAATAACTTAACATATGTACAACACACCTCATTTAAGAAACATTCAGATACCAATCAAATTAGTTTATCTTCCATAAATCATATATATAAACCTTTTTGAAGACACAGATTCACTCAATATAATACTACAAAGTTATTCCAATAGACAAAATGATGTTATTATGCAAAATTATGAATCTCATCTCACACATGTATACCAATCATACTGTTCAATGCATCACAGAGTTTAGGTGTGTAAGAATATTTAACAGTCATGGTCGTCAATACCTAAGTCCTAACAACAAGAAATTCAAAATAGAAGACTTAACTAGACATATATCTTTGTCCTTCACTTCACGATATTTCGCCCCAATGAAATAGAAGACTAGCATGCAATTGGGAACTCGTGCGTATACAAAGGAGTAACTAAATAACTATATTATCACATTATGACATATATTATTTCCTACATTTGTGTTTATATTACTTGTCAAATAAATGTGAATCATAAAAATTAGGATTATATGATGTAATGAAATTAAAAAAATTAAAAAGATATTAGGCATCAAAATGAGCTAAATGTATCATGTTTAATATTATTATAAATCCTACGTTCTCTAGCAATTCTACGGCACCACCATCAACTTTGCACCCAAAGGAAATTAACATACGTCAAGAGAAGTATGAGAAGAGACTTAATTAAATAAATGATAGGGGGATCAAGAGAAAAAACAAGACTCATACCTCATAGATACTCTCATTTTTTGAGTTGACTGGAACTTGAAAGCTTTGATCCTTAAAACAAAATACAATAAATAAAAGTATATGCAAAACCCCTTCCAGATTCGCATTTATTCGCAACTCCCTCCTCTCACGGTTTATCAACCAAAATGATATCCAAAATCAAGAGTAATTGAAATATCATCCACAACCAATCTGAACTACAAAATCAATAATAGATATTATAAGTAAAATATATACCTCACTAGAATGAGAAGATTCAAACAAATAGGAGAGGAAGTCGCAACGAAAATCTGAGAAGATTCATTTGAACTATCACGACGGTTGAATACGAGTGGCAGCGAATTACGATGGCTGGAAAGTAGAGGCGGCGAGTGGTGATTATTGAATGATTGCTTGCGATAGGGAACCCCAATTGAGAAAATTGAGAAGGGAAAGGAATCATGTTTGGGAGTTAGGGCAGAGCGCAGAAATCATATTTGAAAGAGGGGAAGGCAAAGACGGGAGTATTATATTGGCTTTTAATAATTACACTTCTTATTTGTCACACAAGTAATTATTTAATATTATCGTGTCATGAGTTGTACGGCAAGGGCGACGCTAACGACGTCTTCACTGCAGAACCCAAGTAGAATCCCAACACGTGTAAAGTTAACTTATCAACTTGCAGCTCGGCTCCAATCGACAACTGGCTCAACTCCATTAAACCTTCCCCATTTACATGGCATACACGTGTTTTTCACTCTTTTTTTTTTTAAACATAATTAATTAGTTATATTTTAATTTATTAATTTACTTTTGTTGTCATGTGTATTTCCTTTTAATGATAAGAATTATTGTATGATTTTCGATCAGTAAGATAAGATGTTCCGATTTTATCATGGCATTATTATGAAAGTCTAAGAATTGTTCATTAATAATTATTAATACCTTTATTTCACTAGACTTGACTTGTTTTATTTTGGTATAGAATAGCGTAGTGTCAAAAGTGATAGTAAGGGTTCATATTAAAAAAGTTAGGGATTAATTCTTTTAATTTTAGAAAATAAACCAATTAAAGCGAGACGCTTCCGTTAAAAAATGAAATAAGTGAAGTGAAGTAGGAAGACTAGACTATTAATAATTAGTACTAATAGTAAGTTAAACTATTGGAATTTGGGGAAATGAATATGATGATATTAATGCAAACATATTTAATAAATATATAAAATATTATTTTTACAAGCATATTGATACTCCAGTTGTCTCACTTCACTTCTGTATATATATTGTTTTAGGATACAAGATTTTAAGAAATAAGAATAGTGTTAAAATTATTATACTACTCCCTACAATTCAAGTATTCCGATATCTGTAAAAGGTGATGGAATTTTGAACTGAATAGAGTTTATATAGGTTGTCCTACTTTAGTAGTCATGTTTTATAAATGGAAAAAATTGTATTTACATTTTTCAATTTTGATCCCTTACTTCTCACTTTTAACACTATATCTAAAATATCGTATAGAAAAACAATAATATATTGAAGTTGGACGGAAGGAGAATCACTATGCTTGTAAAAAATAACTTTTCATATGTTTGATAGATATGTTCGCATATTATTTCATAGCTTAACTTAATTAATACTGACTAATACTCCAGTAATTAGTAATACAAATTCCTTAGACTTTTGTAATTAATGCAATAATAAATCGTACTGTATCATAATTTAGGGAGTAAAATATTCAATAATTTTTAGCATTAAAAAGGAAATTCATACGCAATTAAAAGTAAATTAATAAATTAAAATGTGCTAATTTAATTATGTAAAAAATGAGTGAAAATAGTAAGTTGCACGGTAAACGAGGAAGGCTAATGAAGCTGAGCCGTTAGTCAATTCAAGCCGAGCCGGAAGCAAGTTGGTAAAAAAAATTTACACGTGGCGGGTTTTTGAATGGGGTCTGCAGTGCAGACATCTTCAGCATCGGGTAGACCTGAGTGGCACTTAGTAGTCTTGTTAATATATATTTGATGCAAATACACAAAACAAAATGCAACACTAATACACTATTTTAAATATGAAGTATTAAATTATGTGTCGCAAATAAATTGTTGTAATTAAAAGACATAAAATAAATTGACACAGTACTAACACAAATTCGTGACATAAAATTTTAATGACGTAAATAAACGACAAAAAATGCAACACTATACCAAATATGAAGTATAATTACGACATTCAATTTTTTTGTCCCAAATAAATTGTTGTAATTACGAGACACTAAATAAAGTGACGCATTACTATCGCAAAATAGCGTTACAATATTTTCATGACACAAATATACGACACAAACAGCAACACCATTCCAAATATGAAGTATAATTATGACATTAAATTGATGCGTCGCAAAATGATTGTTGTAATTATGAGACAGAAAACAACATGGCGCATTAGTGTCGCAAAATAGTAACACAATATTCTTATGACGCATAATTGATGTAAATATACGACACTAATAGCATAAGTGTCGTAAAATTATGACATTTATTGAAAATGTCGCATGTACGTATGTCGCAAAAGCCCAGTTTTCTTGTAGTGGTAATAAAATACTTTCTCAATAATTCTTACAAAACGGTCCCTGCAACTACCTATGTACGATTCATTTCTCTATGCAACTTAGTTCGTAAGAAATATACTTAGTTGTCATAAGAAATATAAAAAACTAGTAAGAAACGTATATAGTTAGTAAGAAAATATCATCTTATTAACTAATTCTTACAAACAATCTCTGCAACTAAATATATAATACTTATTCTCTTTGCAACATATAAATGTTCGTAAAAAAAAAAAAAAAAAACACTAGATTATAAATGTAAATAATTTAAAAAGAAAAGGGAAAAGAAAGTTGATGGAATGAATAGGTAGAATTGGGAGAAAGTGATTTTGGTGAGAGTGGGGGAGAGTGGGGAAAGTGTCATATCATGTATAAGAAAGTGGGGAGAGTGGGGGAGAGTGGGGGAGAGTGAGGGAGAGTGGGGGAAATTTAGTTTTTGTTGGAAAGTGAGAAAGTGGGGAAAGTGGGGGGTATTTTGGGGTTAAATTGGAAAATGTAGGTAGTATTTGGTTTTTTTTAAGTTGTAGGTAATAGTGTGTATTTTTGTTATGCTTATAGGTAGATTAGTTTTTGCCTCTTTTTTTTATTAGAGTGTGTCATTTGGGTTATTCGGAAGTAGATCATTGTATTACTTTCAATGGTTAGGCTTCTAAGAACTTGATAGATAGTTGGAGTGGTTCGTAATATAAATGGATTGGTATCCCTTGTACCATGATTCGTTTAATTAATACATTTTTTTTTCCTTAAAAAAAAAAAAAAGATTGTGATGTAGGGAGTATAAACTTAAATAATTTTTTTTCTCTATTATTCCCAAGACATTATATACCTCAATATATTTACTATCTCAGATTAATATAGTGTGAGTTGGGGAGCATAAACTTAAATAGTTTTTTCTTGTTCAAAAAATATATATATATATATATATATATATGAAATGAATATCAGTCGGACAAGAAATATATATATTTTATTTATATTTATTTTCTACTACATTTTCAGTCATTATTGAACAAATATTATGCAGTCATTAATGACGATACTACTATGAGGTACAATAAGGATGTGCACACTTCAAACTTAAAATTTAGAGGCAAAAAAATTTATACCCTCTTAGAGATAGAAAAATCAATTATTGGTTTGGGAATAAGAAAAACCAATTTCTACCCATATTTTCAAAAGTTGTACCAAAATACCCTTCTTTTCCCTACTTTTCACTCATTTTTCTGACACACACCCCCCACCCACTCACTTTTTCACTCTCCAAATTAACTCTCTCTCTCTCTCTCTTCCTCTCTCTGAAATTCTGACGTTCTCTCTCCTCTCACCAACTAATTCTTCTCTCATTTTTTCAACCTTTTCTTCTATTTCTCTCTCTTTCTGCACGTACTAGTAAGTTTTTTTAAGTTTCGTACTATGTTGTTAAGTGCGTAAAATATAATGATAAAAATTATGCACGTTTCTAGTACGATTTGTAAATTTCGTACTGTGTTAGTAAGTACAATTTGTAAATTTTGTACTGTGTTAGTAAGTACATGTAGTAAAATATTATGCACGTTTCTAGTACGATTTGTAAATTTCGTACTGTGTTGGTAAGTACATGTAGTGAAGTAATAAATTTTTTTGACGTGTATAGTACGATTTTTTAAGTTTCGTACTGTGTTCTTAAGTGCATAGGGCGAAGTGATAAAACATCTGTACATTTTTAGTAAGATTTTGTAAGTTTCGTATTGTGTTCTTAAGTACATATAGTGAAGTGATGAAAATTCTTCACGGTTCTCGTAAGATTTTATAAGTTTCGTACTATATTGTTAAGTGCATGAAGTATACTTATAAAAATTCTTCACGTTACTGGTAAAATTTGTAAATTTTGTATTGTGGTTTTAAGTACATAGAGTGAAGTGATGAAAATTCTTCACGGTTCTGGTAAGATTTTGTAATTTTCGTACTATTGTTAAGTGCGTAAAGTATATAATTATAAAAATTCTCCACGTTGCTAGTAAGATTTGTAAATTTCGTACCGTGTTATTAATTACATAGATCGAAAGTAGTAAAAATCCAGCAAGTTTAAATAGCAATTTCGCCCTTACTTTTCTTCTATTTTACTGCACGCTTCCAAACAAATTCCTCTCCGGTGGCCTCTTCCCCTCATTCACGCCATCAATACTTATTTTAAATTCGTACTAACAATTGCGGTACGAAAAAAGAATTTGAAGTTGTTCTTTCTCTATTAGAAAGACCCGTGCGAAGGTGAAAAATAAAGAAGTACCAAAATAAAGTAGTACGAAACGGTTAAAATCGTACCGGAAAATCAATTAAGATTTTCGTAATACAATCCTACCAGAAGAAGAAGAATAAGATCCAAAACTCTTAACTCTTGATATAAAAAGTTTCATATCAACACTTTAAACGACTTTATATATACACATAACGTAAATGAACGAGAACCGTACTTGAAAATGTTGAACGTCGTCGAAAGTAACAAACAAAGAATCGAAAGTAACACAAAAAGAAGTACGATAATGTTAAAATCGTACCGAAAAACAAGTAAATTCTAACCATACATTTCGAATTAAGATTAATCTAAACATACAAAAATAAAGTCAAAATCTCACCCATCAAAAGTAGCACAATAAAATAATCTAGAAAAGAAGAAGAAGACACATTTTTTATGTTAAATTCGTACTAACAATTGCGGTACGAAAAAAGAATTTGAAGTTGTCCTTTTCTCTACTAGAAAGACTCATGCGAATGTGAAAAATAAAGATGTACCAAAATAAAGTAGTACGAAAGGGTTAAAATCGTACCGGAAAATCAATTAAGATTTTCGTAATATATTCTGAATTTAAATTTCCTATGATAAGTGTAGCAGAAAAAAAAGAAAACAGAAGAAGAAGAAGAAGAAGAAGAAGAAGAAGAAGAAGAAGAATGTTGAAGCTTTGTTTCCATGGTTCGAACGTCGTCGCCGTCGCCGCCACCTCGAGAAGGAATATGTGAAGCTCCCCCCTTCTTCCTCATCCTCTCCTTCTTCTCCCTTCATCGAAATACCCAAAGAAAAAACCATTAATATCTCCCTCCCATCACCAACAACATCAAGATATAGATCTCGACGCCGAAACCTAATAATCGAAAACGAAAGAAGAGAAGGAAGACAAAAGGGGGGCAGAGTTCTACCTCGTAATACCTTGGTCTTCACCTCGATTCTGAAATGGAGGGGAAGAGATATAGCGATGAAGGGTGATAGATATAGACGGCGGACAACGGCCGGCAATCATGACGGAGCTCCTCCACCGAATCTTGACGGAGCTCCTCCAACAGTCTTCACCCTCGCTGCCTTTCAAATCTGCAAATCTGAAATGGAGAAAGAGAGAGGGGAGAGAGTAGAGAGAGAAAGTAATGTGAATAGTGAGTGAGTGAGTGAGTGAGAGAGTGTGGATCTCATATATTCAAATTAAGGTAGGATAGGAGTGAGGGTAGGAGGGGCATTTTAGACCACCAACCATAAATATGGGTAAATTTTGTATGTTTTTTATTCCCAAACCTAGTATTAGTTTTACTATCTCTAAGGGGGTAAAATACCCTATTTCCTCTAAAATTTATGGACAATATTATGAAAAAATAACATTGAAAATGTAGTTGATTTGAACTATATAAATCAAACTTTTAGGGTAAAAATGATAAAACTATATTGTAGGCTTGTAGCCATGAGATTTTTTCCTCTTCCTTCAGCTTGTCCTAAGCAATCTAGTCATCATGGTGTTAAGTATAAATGTTCATGCTCTTTTATATATATTTCCTATATAATATGGAGAATTTTGATAAGGTAAATCATGGACTCCTAATCATGTGAACATTAAGTTGTTTATTATCAGTAATGTTTTATTATAAAAATTGTGGTATTGGCCATAGTTTTTACTTGTCGCTAATTTCAAATTTTCACTACTTTTATTCTTTAAAGGCATGGTTTGGACTTTGGAATAAGAGTGCATCACCGGATCATTGAGTATCATTTCTTGTTTTTAAGTATGTCGATCAATCAGGTTATTTGCCGTGAAATTTGAAGTGGAACTCATATTCATAATGAAAAAAGAAAGTTATTTATAGATATTTAAGTCACTACTTCATGCCCTCATCATCCAATGATTATGATCTGTTACATAATTTTATTTAAGATTTAAAAATATGTATCTTTCTAAAGTTTTGAGGAAAAAAATTTAACCAACTAAAATAAGTAATTAAAATAGTCATATGTTATTTTAAATTCATTTAAAAGGTTTTGAAAGTAATCAACCTACCGCATAAGATAGACCACTTAGGAAACATGTATATTACTTTTAAAATTTCTATAAAATAAAAAATACAATTGGAAAAATATTTTCTTTGACTTTACATATATATATATATATATATATATATATATATATATATTAATAGAAAAAATATACCTATTACCTATTAAAGTCGACCGAGCATTAATTGTTTGTTGAACAATAAAATTTCTAACACAAGTTCAAAAATCATATTCACGTTATCGTCTTAATTTCATTAACGATTTAACCTCAATTCAATATTTGTATTTTAAAAAGGGGCTCTTGTAAATTAAAAAGGGAAATTTTCCTACTAAAACTACCCACTGTTAATTTCCTAAATTTATAGTCAAAAGATTTAATTAATATTAAAAAACACACACACTCAATAATCTATAGTGCTACAAAATTAAAAAAAAAAAGTATGTAAATAGGCGTGGGAATTGGGTTATATTAATTCAATAATTAACTTTAGATTATTGTAGATTAATAAATAACTACAATATTAATTCAAATCTTTTAAAACCCACCCACGTTTCTTAATAAAAAAAAAAATGGATTATTGTAGTTGAAAGAAAATTAGGCGTGGGAATTGGGATGGGTAATTAATTTCCTCTTAATTACAAAATTGTCATTGATAACTATTTTTCAATTGATTTGAAATTGAAAACTGACTCTTTATATATATATATATATAGATATACTACTATATAGATAGATTTGTTATAGGGTTAATATTGTCAAATTACATGGTTTCTGTATTGTGAGCAAACGACGCCGTTCTCTTCCTCTTAAGCAGTGGTTAATGTTGAAAAATGGGGATGCTTTTTCACAGTTTCCCTTTGTTGATGCTCCATTCCTCTCACTCACAAATCTAAGGTATGATTTCTGTATTCCTCTGCGATTTTCTCTCTTGCTGTAAATTGGACGATGCAGTGGTTATTCATTCGACTTGCTGTTTCTTTGGACTTTTCAGTGATAGTGTAAAACTATTTCGTGCTAGCTAGATTTTTTTTTTTTCTTTCTGATTATTGTTCTGTTGGTTATGCTGTGAAACGAAAGGGGAAACTTTTCTCATTTTCGTGCGTGTGTTTTATTCTTGTTTATATTCTCAGTGAATTACTTAAACGAACCACCATTTATGCTTTGTTAATGTTGCGTTTGCTGTGCTGAAAAAATGTAACTGTGAAATTATTATTCGGTTTTAGGGTTCCGCCGACTCACTAGTTGATAGTGGTTGTTGATCCGTTGCTTTACATTCCAATGCAGTTTGAAAACAGTAAGAGATAATGGCTGATGTTGGGAATGAGAGTGCTGCACCAGAGTCACCATTAGCAAAGTGGAGAAATGAATTTTCGAGGATGTTTCACCATTATTTAGATAGATCTGCCCCACATATAGCTCGTAGGTGGCTTGTTACAGTTGCAGCTGCAGCAATCTACATTTTGCGTGTTTATTATGTTGAGGGGTTTTATGTCATTTCATATGGCCTTTCAATCTACATCTTGAATTTGTTGATTGGGTTCATGTCGCCCAAGGTTGATCCGGAGCTAGAATCGTTGGATGGGCCTTCTTCGCCTACTAGAGACTCTGATGAGTTCAGGCCCTTTGTTCGTCGCCTACCTGAATTCTTTTTCTGGTGCTTTTTTTATGCTTACCCTTTCTTGATGCCACCTATTTGTCCTTTTGGTTGGGTTTGAATAGTAGCTTATGTTATGCCCTTTATTCTTCAAAACATCCACTTGCAAATGTAGTTGTTTTTGCACTGATATGATGATACTAGTGCAATCAAGACATGAGTTGGTCCTAATAAGGTTCAGTTCTGTCTGCTGTTAATGACACTTTTTCTCATCTTGATTTCGTTCTCTGCATATTGGCTTGCTACAAGAGGGACATTTTGACGTTTAATGTATGCTGGAACACTAGTGCTTGAAATTTTTACATTTTGTAACCGCGTAATTCATAATCTAACAATGCTTATCCATCACTAGTTTTTCAGTATAATAGGATTGCTTTCCTTGTCTTAGTTATGTTACTATAGAATGTTGCATCTAGAGCAGATGAAGAATGAATGAATGATTGACTCATTTTGTTATTCAAGTAATCCTAATGCATATATTATGCTGATTGGTAAATGAAAGAGAAATATCTGAGCTGTATATGAATGAGGAAAATAAGTAAGAGAGGAAAATTGCATTTTGATTCAATTTCAAATGTTTCCATTTGGTTTGGTTTTGGCTGAAGAACTACTAGTTACACAAGTTGTTTATGTTTTCAGGTATGCCATAACAAAGGCTTTTTGTGTCGCCTTCCTCTTGACCTTCTTCTCCATGTTCGACGTCCCAGTGTTTTGGCCCATTTTGTTCTTTTACTGGTTTTTCCTTTTCTTCCTCACAATGAAGAGGCAGATTACTCATATGATCAAACATAGATATGTCCCATTCAGCTTGGGAAAGCAGGTGACCGCCCTTGCACATATTAATGAATGGTTGAAATGTCTCAGTTGGTTGTGTCTGTTTATTTATATCAAAGTACTTTCTCCCACTGGATTTAATGGCTTCCATTCCTTTCATGTATCATTGAACAGAGGTACACTGGGAAAAGTTCCGCTCAGAGCTCTAGTACTCTGTCAAGTGACTAAGTTCCGATGTTCAGATTGATGTGCAGAATCTGATCTAATGCTGTGGAAATTTTGGTAAGAACATCTCACCTAAAACATGTACTTCTTGATAAATGGTAACGGATCAACTAACACCACTTTGTAATTATTGTAACTGGATTAGAATGTATTAATAGTAATTTACTTTCTTTTCATCCTTTTCGCTCTAAGATGAGTACATTGCTAATGTGAAGACAATCCGTTATACCATAAGAAACTAGATTCCCGAAATCGTGTTGTGGTATGCTGCTAAGATGGTCTGGCATAGTATGGAGTTTTTTTTCTTAATTTCATTTTCAATCGATGGTTCCCTTCACGTTCGTTGTTGAAGAAAGAGCTCTAGACTTTGAAATTTATATACAAACGCCATATGGGCTGGAAGTAGCCAACAAAATATGAAAATAATGCTTTATTAGACACTTGACTTGGCCAAACATATGCCAGTAGGATTCCGAATCATATTCAGACATATACATTCGGTGCAACAACTTCCAACAACCAAATAAAATTCCAAACACACACACATATATATATTACTATTATGTATTTGGCGTGAAATATATATTAGTAGTTAGCTACTTAGCTAGTAGTATTTCCCAAAAATGATATTCTATTAATTAAACTCAATAAACAATGTGATTGGTTCTCAAACATGGCCAGCTGAGCTAGCAAATAATAGCACCCCTCCAACTCCCATTGCAGTTGAAAATTCAATAGGAGTAGTATATAAAATCCATTTGTCCACAGCCTTTTCCAATGGCTGCCAAATTCTTTTGTCATCAATGAGCGTTAGAATCTATATTGTCATCTTGTTTTTCTGGGCTCTGCTCACCGCTGTTACCCCCACTCTCGTTCGTCTTGCTGCTTCTGCTAATATTAACTCCAGATTTGATGGTATGATATTGACTCTCTCTCTCTCTCTCTCTCTCTCTCTCTCTCTCTCTCTCTCTCTCTCTCTCTCTCAAGTATGTATATTAAAAAAAAAGAAAAAGTATGTATATAAATGTATGTGTGCAGGAGGAGGAAGGGAAGGGGTGAAATTGTTGTTGCCGAGGAAGGCACTTGCTGAAGTAATTGTCTTAGTAGCGCCTGCTGCAGTGGCACCAGCAGCGGTGGAAGGCGGCTTTTTAGGGCAGTGAAGATTCCAATTCCGATTCCGATTCTAATTCTGATTCTTGATGAGTTTATCTAGGAGTTATTTTGATCAGAGTTAATTGAGGGGGAGAACAAGAGATGAGAGATGTGTTGAGGAATGAATATCAAGGTATATCTGAGGTAGAGCCGTAGAGGTGGAATGGAAGAGGAAATTTGTGTTTTAGTTGGTGGGTTTGACTATATACCTGTTTAGCTTGTTTGTAAATAATACTAGTATACGCTACTCTTTGTAGTTATATTATTTGATTTTTGCATGAATTTAATCGTCGAAAAGAAATGAAAATAATAGGGGAGGGAGCCCTCATCTTCTTGAATTTAGATGTAGCCATGTTATGAATAGATGTGAGCATGATATACATATGCAATAACACGAGCCTTCTTCAAAGGGAAGCAATAGAAAAAGAAAACAAGAGCATGCATTTCAGTACTAGTCGGTCGGTGGTGGAGACCATTTTCAATTTTTGTTATCATTCTATTATGGTGGATTGCTTCTGAAAGAGAAATCTCATTCTGATAGGGCATCATTTGTCACAGTAGTATATATGAATTGAGGGAGAAGGGCCTCCCCTTTTCATAATTTTATCTCAACTATCAAGTTGACTTTCATCACTATCAACTGAACGTGACACCGCACTAATAATAATAATAATGAATGAGTACCAAATTAATATTCCATTTACATGGATAGATTAGCGACAACCAACTCCAACAATAAAAACCAAAGTGTTGAGAATGTGCGTGATGATCTAGACAAGAGGTGTGCACAGCAAACTGGAATGTAATTTTATTTCTTGACAACTTACAAGTAATAGGCGAGGGAAGAGTAGCAATATTACACAAGCAATCAAGTGATTATAAATTTATAATATAGTAGTAGCAGCAGGCAGCAGGCAGCAGTAGCAGTAGCAGTAGCATGTAGTAATTAATTAAGAAGGTCGATGCGTAGCTAGATCAATCGTTACACAAACTTTTCGAGGTACTCCTCAACGGTAGTGTAGTTGACATCAGGATAGAGCTCCGATGCCTCAACCCCGAAGGAAGGGTCGATATTGAAGTAAGTCTGGTCGCCCTTGATGAAAATGGAGTGGTTGATAGCCAGTATGATGTTGACAGGAATTGGTGACTCTGCAAAAATGAACAAGTTAGTAAAAATTTCAATCAAGATTAGTAATTAGTTATGGATTGGTATCACTGCTACATAGAGTACCTTGGATCTGCTTCAAGAGTAGTTCCTCGGGAACGTATTCCTTTTCAAGAGTGTGGCCGATTTTCTTCTCCCATAAAGCGACCAGCTCGTTGAAGGAATATATGTTTTTGGGAGGCTTAATGTACAACACTTTGTTCAAACTTCTTGGATCATCCACAGCTTTTATGGTGTATGTGCCAATGTCATGCTCTTCGTTGAAAACAGCTACATATATAATTATTAACAGTAGTGTTAATTCTCATGCATCATATGTAATTTTTCTCTACTCATTACCCTATTCCTAGCTAGTATTCAAAATTTATGAACTCGCATTCATTTGTATAATTCACCATAAGGTATTGGCAGGTTATAGTGAATGAATTGATGTTGTCGTCTACTCATGCATGAAGACCGCTGAATTTTTATGCTCTCAATTAAGTAAATCCCAAATCATCATCATATATACTAATAGAAGCAGCAGCAGCAACAACAACAGCATCGTACCTTTAACATTGCCGTCACCGTAAATGACAATTTTGTCCTTGGGCGGAGGAGGAGCATAGGCACCCGGCTGCACCAGCGTGGGCAGCGAATACCCAGCGAAGTAGTTGGATGAGACGTAAGTATAAGGAATGCCTTGAGCCTCGATAGCTCTCCGAATTTTGGCCTTGATTGCAAATGTGGATTTCGCAGGCTCCACCGCGCGAGTGCGATCCACGTCGTTCCCAAACTCCGAAGGAAAGAACCTCTAACACCCCAACCAACCATTACAAATTTCAATTTCAATTGATCCAAATCAATCATATATATTCTATTCATTCGATCAGATCATTAATTAATACGAGTAATTAATCAACCTTACCTTGACGTTTCCAGCTTCTTTGATAGCGGCAATGATCTTAAGTTGATCTTCCAGCTGCAGCGAGCCTACTGTAGATATAACAACATCTACTTGTTTTATGGCTTTCACCAAACTCTCATGATCGTTCAGATCACCCTGCATCCCAATCCCGATGGATCCCATCATCATACATACACAACAATTAATTAATTAATTAAATATAAATACGCGTACGTACAATCACAAGGTTGACACCAGAATTCTTGAATCCCTGAATGAGCTGAGCTTTGGCAGGGTCGGAGACGGTGCCCTCCCTCACCAAAGCGAAGGTGGAGTGCCCGGATTTTGCGCTGGCTTCCACTATGAATTTACCGATATACCCCGTTCCACCGATTATCAGAATTTTGCTCGCCATTTTTTCACCTCTCTCACTCACTCACTCACTATGAAGTTTGGGTCTGGGTTTGGCAGCCCTTGGCCTAGGCTCAATATATATATATATATATATATGAATATGATCAGTAGACAGTAGGTACTACGTAACGTAATTGTAGCACTACCTAAAGCTAAACTGGATTAGTAATTTACCCAACTGCCCCTGAAATGCCTATCATTAATCACACCTAACCTAACACCAATAAAGGTAACAGATGTGCATATCTATATTACCCAATTTAATTTAAATTAGAAAAAGGAAATAGAAGATGCGATGATGATGATGATGATGATGATGTAAGAGCAAATGTATATGTATGTGGACATGTTTGTGGGGTACATTCGCTCTGCATAATTTATGGTCACTATAACGTAACAATATAGTAACAATGCATGTCACAATCATTCATGCTTCTATTTTAAGTGAATTGGGACGTAATTGCGGTCGCATTAACACTAGTAATTTAGATTAAAGTTGTCAACTGGATTTGGGCCAAACCCAACAGCATTTAGGCCCAGGAACGATATATGTTTTTCGTGGATGGACAGGCTAATAAGATAGAGTATTTGACATCTTTCGTTTTTTCTTATACTATAGATGAAATTCATGACAAAAGGCGGAAGGCTGGAAAACCCAGTCCAGTCCAATGGAATGGAATGGACTGGAGTACAACAATACATTTTGGATATATATTCACCCGAATCAACAACCCTACGTTTTCAAGGGACTTTTCTGTATACAATATATTACTACCTCCATTTCATATAAGTAGTCTCATTTCTTTTATTGAACTATTATTTCTTTTAAAGGGATACTACGAGTGTCGGACTATCCCGTAAAAGAAATAATATTTCAAAATTATATCGTAAATCCCGTACTAGGTTTCAGTGGAAAAGCGTGCCGAAAAAGTTAGAAAAGCAAATGGGACTACTTATATTATATAAGATGGAGGTATAGTAATTAGTGAATGATTGTAATTTTCTTATAAATTATATTGGACGATTGCACCATTTTTATATGGTGCAATCATTTACTTTTTATAATATTGTACTAATAGTTAGATAGATGAAGGATGTAATAGGTTTTTGGTTCAAAAGATTAATTAAAGAGGAAAATAATGAACTAGTCCTCCTACTTGACTTTGACGAACCAAAATTTTACAGACTTTGAAAATAGATGAAACATCGAGATAGAAAAATGGCAACGGCATCCAATAATTTGACTTTGAACATAAGAAATCAAACTCAAGAAAGGCGGCTTGGAAAGTAATTAAAAAAGAAATCAGAAAACGAAGAACAGTCAGCAATGCTTTACTATATATAGAGAGAGGATCTGAACTCTCCGAAATCATCATCACTTAAATCAGCAGCTGCAAACGAATATACAAATACAAAATACTTGTAGTAAATTTGAAGAGAGAGAGATGGCAGAGAAGATATTGGTGATCGGTGGAAGCGGATACATTGGGAAATTCATAGTAGAAGCGAGCGTTAAATTAGGGCACCCCACTTTTACTCTGGTGACAGAGACATCCTTTTCTGATCCAACCAAAGCCCAGATCATCGAGGGATTCAAGAAATCTGGAGTCACAATCCTAACAGTAAGTCTTCTTCTACTAGTATTCATTAATTAATACAAGTAAAGTAATCATTATTAATTAATGTGCTTGCATGCATGCAGGGCGATCGGAATGATCATGCTAGCTTGGTGAAAGCATTGAAGCAGGTAGATGTGGTTATTTCAGCCGTGGGTTTCATGCAGGTTCTAGAACAATCCAAGATTATTGCTGCAATTAAAGAGGCTGGAAATATCAAGAGGTTCGTACCTTCAGAATATGGGAACGATGTGGACAAATGTGAAGCAGTGGAGCCCATCAACTCCCAATTCAAAATGAAAGTTCAAATTAGAAGAGCCATAGAAGAAGCTGGGATTCCTTACACCTACGTCGTATCCAACATGTTTGCTGGCTTCGCACTCTCCAATTTTCTTCAGATTGGGGCTACCACTCCTCCTAGAGACAAGATTGTAATCCCCGGTGATGGAAATGTTAAAGCTGGCTTCAGCGATGAACGTGACATCGGTGCATACACCGTCAAAGCTGCAGTTGACCCAAGAGCTGAGAACAAGGTCCTCTACATTTTGCCTCCTCAAAACTTATTGTCATTCAACGAACTTGTTGCTTTGTGGGAGAAGAAGATCGGCAACACTCTTGAAAAGATATATGTCTCAGAGGAGGAGCTCCTCAAGCAGATTCAAGGTACCTATATCTTTTATATTACTATTACTATTACTATTACTATTACTATTACTATTACTATTATTGCAAGTATGTATATAGACAGTACTCATGTATACTAGCTAATCATCAATTAATATTAATTTTATATATATTTGCAGAGGCACCAATTCCAGTCAACTTCATACTGTCGATCAACCACAACGTTTTCATTCAGGGTGGTCAGACCGCTTTTGAGATCAATCCAGAAACCGGAGTCGAGGCCACCAAACTCTATCCTGATGTTAAATACACCACCGTGGATGAGTACCTGGATCAATTGGTCTAGATATTTACCTTGCAATTGCTTGCTTTGTTACTATGGACCACTTTGTCCCTTTGCTCTGTTTTAATTTATGTATGTCTTGTCTTCCCGTGTTTTACACATACGTACTATATGTACTGTACTAATAAAAGTGAATCATTCATATATATGTTTGTATATGTATGACTTTCAATAAACGATATTTGGTAGAAAGAGAATTGAAATTTCATTATCCCATGAACTTCTCTAGCTATGAATTTCATATGAATGATGAACTTGGATCCAGTATGCATACAATCAGACAGCTTGCAAATGCAAATGTATGTATGTAGCTTCCAAAAGCAAGAAGAAAACTTTGCAACTAACAAATGAAAAAGTTGATTGTATATATATGCATGTTTGATGGGATAGCTGTCTGTATTGTCTTGTTCCTCTAATCCTCTAGTATTTGTACTTGTAAGGTAAAATGTGAAAGTGATTTTATGAACTTGTTACTAGCTAGTCTATACGGAGTACTGTATTAGAAAAACACAAAATAGTAGTAGTAAGTAGTAACACAAAACGAAACAGAGAGTGAGCTAGCTGCACTACCTCGTTTTGACAAAATCAAAAGGTTATTCTTTTAAGACCCAGAATTAAAGAAAGAAATTGGATTAGCAGAAACGAGAAGGAGATGCATCTCATAGGATAGGAGTAGTATTTTTTTTGGTGAAAGAAGTGGGGGACATTGGGGCCCTTTTTTCGTGGAGAAATTATGGAGTCCAGTAAATATAATGCATGAATTTGTGTGTATATTTTAATTTGTGCTTTCTACTAGGGAACATAGAAACGTGAGTGGCCTATTTTATTGGCATCTCGATCGATGTCCTGCATATTAACTAGAACTAGCTTAGCTTATGAGATGAGAAAATCAAAAATGGCATTCATATCCATCATATTTAGGGGGAGAAGGGGGGTTGATGAAAAGGTAGAGCAGTCAAATGAGCGTTTAATGATGGAGCAGAGGCAGAGCCAGTGGGCAAATTTGCCTTATGAATTGCTTCTTGAAATCATTGGTAGAGTAGAGGGCGATGAGAGTACGTGGCCAGGTAGAAGAGCTGTGGTTTCATGTGCTGCAGTTTGTAAGTCGTGGAGGGAAATGGCAAGGGAAGTCGTCCAGACTCCTGAGGAATGTGGGTTGCTCACATTCCCCATGTCCTTGAAGCAGGCTGGTCCAAGGGATTCTCCAATTCAGTGCTTCATCAGAAGGGAAAGGGCAACTTCCACTTATAGGTTATATCTCGGGTTGAGCCCAGGTAACACTTCTTCAATTCTCCCATCCATCCATTTTTCTTCATGTATGTATGTATGTATGTATTTGCTAATATTGCTTGAATCATCTATCTCATCATCAATCACAGCTATTTCAGGGGATGCAAGCAAATTGCTATTAGCAGCAAAAAGGATCAAGAGAGCCACAAAAACAGACTTTTTCATATCTTTTGCTGCTAATGATTTTTCTCAGACCAGTGATAACTATGCAGGGAAATTGAGGTGCATATATATCTATCATTCATTTATATTTATTGATATAAGTATTAATTACTTAATAAGCCTGGCTAGCTATGTCATGACATGATGATCAGGTCCAACTTTTTCGGCTCCAAGTTCTACATTCATGATTCCCTGCACCCTCCCTGCAACACTCCTATCCAGTCTCATGGTTGCTCAACAAAAAGAATTTCCCCCAAGAAGGTGGCTCCAAGAATACCTGTATGCAACTTCAATGTTGCAACCATAGCTTATGAACTCAATGTTCTCCGTACAAGAGGCCCAAGAAGAATGCACTGCACAATGCACACAACTCCATTCTCACAACCTCCTACTACTCCGCCAACATTTAATTCTCTTCATCATCAAACTTTTACAGCGAATAAACACCATTGTTCTTCCCATGCCCCTATTAGAGTTAGAGGTCAACCGAGTGAACCGGTACTTGTTTTGAAAAACAAGACTCCCAGATGGCATGAGCAGTTGCAGTGTTGGTGTCTCAACTTCAGAGGGCGTGTTACGGTTGCATCTGTCAAGAACTTTCAGCTCGTAGCTGCTTCCGAGAACCTTCCATCTCAAGAACAAGAGAAAGTGATCTTGCAATTTGGAAAGATAGGGAAAGATATATTTACTATGGACTATCGATATCCCCTCTCTGCCTTCCAAGCTTTTGCTATCTGCTTAAGCAGCTTTGATACAAAACCAGTATGCGAGTAGGGCATTTTCTGTGCAGTGTGTGTATAATTTTAATTAGGTCCTTTTCATCCTCCACATCATAAATTTGTATTGCTTGAAACTAAACCAGACTGTAATGTAAGCTATTTCAGGATACTTTCTTTATAAACGACTATATATGGCAAATGTTTATTTATTTACAAATGAAAGCTTTACGTTCATTACATCGTTTTAATTAAGTCTGTATATGGACTTTAATTAAGTGTAGCCACATATTAGACATCTGCAGTGCAGTATATATGCATGCTCTGTGATCTTCATGTTACAGTTCATCTAGGTTGTTCTCTCTCTCCTCTTTCTTGCTGGTAACACGGCAACCATGTCGTCGGGGCTTCTCAGCATCAGAATCAGTACTTGTTTCCATTAAAAGACCTCTCAAGCATCTTCTTCTCATTGTAGGCTGAAAGGTGAGTTTCTCTGCACGGCTCATGTTAACTTGTGCCTTTCGTGTCTCGTGGGAACTTTTTGTTTCATCTTTTGGTTCCTTGTGCAGATGACTGACAACCATGTGAACTCCTGGACTTCCTTCTGTTATGGAACTGTTGAAAACGATGGAGTTATTTATCGCTTGTGCATTGTTGTTCACGTATGCCTCTGTTGCTTGATCTTCCATGGAACTCTCGTCTTCGGCTTGAGCGATTTTGTCTCCATCAGTGGTTGCCTCGTTAGTAGGTTTAATCTTGTAGCTCCGGTGAATGGGAATTGGGCCTTCTCGTTTTGAAGAATCACTCTCCATGTGCATTGATGCTCCTCTATTTTCTCCTGCAAGGGTTATCACACTTACAGCTCTATCAGAGATGGCCTTTTTGTGGTCCCCCGCTGCCAGTTTGTTGCTAAACTTTGACATTTCGTCTCTGATGTTTTTCTGCAATGGGACGTGTTCTTCTTCGTTTGATTTCTTCAAAATCGAATCATCTACTTCCTTCTTCGTCTCTTTTTCATTGATTGTTTCGTGCACAACCTCCTTCACATCTTTACTTTCTCCAGGCTTTGCATCCACACTATCTTGCTTGAAGCTCGTCTCCTCCTGAGTTAGGCCACGGGCAGCATTGCTGACCTCTTCATTCACCTCTGCTTCTTGTTGAGATGCTGCAAGCTTTGGATCATTCCCATTAGTAGCTAAAATGGGTGCTTCATGAGAAGTAGAGATCTTTTCAGTTGATGGGGAAGTAGGCTTTTTCCCCTTGGAAGAAGGAGAAGCAGTGACACGCGTCGGAGAAGGTGGTTTTGATGCCCGTTTAGGCGTTCGTGATTGAGGTGAAGAGGAAGGCTGAGGAGGTGATCTAGATTGAGATGAGAAACGAGAGGGAGAGGAAGGCTTTGATGAGGAGGGGGATCGCGTAGTTAAACGCGACGGTGATGAGGTTTTAGGCTCTTCAGCTGAAGATGATGATGCCTTTCGAGGTGATGAGGTTTTAGGCTCTTCAGCTGAAGATGACGATGCCTTTCGAGGTGATGGGGTGGGGCTGCTGGTGATTGGTGGTGGTGGTGGTGGGCGGCGTGAAGCGGATGGAGGCCAAAATCGAGAGAGTAATGATCGCCGATCTGCCATGAGTGTTTGGGAACAATATTTCTCAAGACAAAGGAGAGAGGAGTGTAAGAGATATATAGTCTGATGCAAAAGATGATTTCTTGCATGCTTTTGTAAGGTATCTTACTTTACTTGTGAAACTCTTGGGATCTAAGTCTTAACCAAGTTTGGAACTTTTGTTCTTGTACCACAAAACTTGGTATATATGTATTCATTAATTATTCATGTTAATTTTGTGCTTGAGCAAACACATTAAATCAATCCCTACAAGCAACTCAATAACTGATTAAGGAACCTATAAACTTATCCTTTAATTTGTTGTGAGATTTGGAGAATACTTGGTTGTGAGATTTGGAGAATACAATTACACAAAATTCTCTATAAACATTGACACAAGTTTGAATCTCTTTTTTGTAATTATATACACGTCTACACCCTTTGTTGAGAACCGGACTCCGAACTCCCGATCCGCGAACAGAATCGTACTCGCGATCAGAGAACAGAGTCGGAATCCGAACTCACCAATCTGAGAACTCACGATCTGAGAACTCAAACTCACGTTTAGGAATCGAACTCACTACGCAACAATGAAGAACAGAAATCAAAACGAGACCGGATTTACGTGGTTCGGTAGCTAGTACCTACATCCACGGGAGAAGAAGAAATCCACCTTCACTATGAATCAACAACACACAATTACAGCAGCTGAAAGAAGAAGAAAAACACTGCACGAATCTGCAGAAAAACACCTAACTAAATTCTAGCTAGATTGCACTCTCTTCTCTCTTTCTTGCTTGATCTCTGCTGAACAACACACACTGAATTCTCTCTCGATGGATTTATACCTGAGCTATATAACCGCTCCAATCCATCCCCACCGTAGAATCGATCTAACGGCAGAGAATCCATGGTCCCCCCATAACTGCAAAGCTTGAGCAGCAAGCATATGTGAGTTAGTTACACCTCTAACTAACTTCTTCCACGTCAGCCGCCACATCACTCACTCCATCCACATGGCATGAGTTGATTAGTCACACAAGCTTAACAATCTCCACCTTGACTATCAACTCACAGATCCAGCTTCATCTTCTTCTCCATCCCATTCCCTTTCACAGAGAATCCAACCCCACCAAATTCAAGCAATGCTTGAACTTAGTAGATGGTAATGCTTTAGTAAGCATGTCTGCAGCATTGTCCTCTGTAGACACCTTCACCATTGTAACCACTCCCTTCTCAACTTCATCTCTCACAAAATGCAACCTAACATCTATATGTTTAGATCTTTCATGAAAGACTTGATGTTTAGCCAAGTGGAGAGCACTTTGATTATCACAATGTATTGGTACAGATTCCTGCAACACACCAAATTCTGCAAGAATCCCCTTCAACCAAATACCTTCTTTCACTGCCTCAGTAACAGCTAAATACTCAACCTCAGTAGTAGATAATGCTACAACAGACTGCAAGCATGATTTCCAACTGATAGCAGATCCAAAGAGTGTAAAAATCCAACCAGTCTGTGACTTTCTTGTGTCCAGATTAGATGCAAAATCTGAATCCACAAACCCAACTAGTGTTTCCTTTGGAGAATCCACCTCTTTCTTGTACAAAATCCCAAGATTTGCACTACCTTTTAAGTACCTCAGAATGTACTTCAAAGCTTCCCAGTGCAACTTCCCAGGATTACCCATATACCTGCTTGCTACACTGATTGCATGAGCAACATCAGGTCTTGTGCAAACCATGGTGTACATGACATTGCCTATAACATTTGCATAAGGCACTGCACTCATCTCCTTCACCTCTTTATCATCCTTAGGCCCTTGATGCATACTGAGCTTGAAATGTTGAGCTAAAGGAACAGAAACTCCCTTAGATTCATGCATCCTAAATTTCCTCAGCACCTTCAGTATATATCCATGTTGTGATAGCCACAACACACCTCTTTCTCTTACTCTATGTATATCAATACCAAGTATTCTCTTGGCAGGTCCAAGATCCTTCATATCAAACTTGGAACCCAAATCTGCCTTAACCTGCTCCACCTCAGATAAGCTACTACTAGCCACCAACATGTCATCAACATATAGCAATAGATATGCCAAAATAGAACCATTCACTCTTTTAAGATACACACAACTATCATACAGAGATCTAGTGAATCCTATCTTAACCACATGCTCATCAAATTTCAAGTAACATAGCCTTGAACTCTGCCTTAAACCATAAAGAGATTTCTTCAGCAAACATACCTTGTCTTTTGCATCCCCTGCACTTAAACCTTCAAGTTGAACCATGTAGATAGTTTCTTTCAAGTCTCCATGAAGAAATGCTGTCTTGACATCTAACTGATGAAGCTCCATGTCCATCTTTGTAACCAATGCTAGTAGTATCCTGACGGAACAATGCTTTACAACTGGAGAAAATACTTCATTGAAGTCCACACCTTCTCTCTATGTAAAACCTCTAGCAACCAATCTGGCCTTGTATCTTATCCTTTCCTTATCAGTCATCTCTATCTTCTTCTTATATATCCATTTACAGCTGATAAGCTTATGTGATTTTGGTCTATCTACCAGCACCCATGTATTGTTCTTCTCAAGTGAGCTTAACTCCTCATCCATAGCTTCCACCCATTTGGTTTTATCTGCACATGAAACTGCCTCCTTGTAGTTTCCAGGCTCACTACACTCCATATTCTCTGCAACACTAAGTGCATAGTAGATCATGTCTGCATTGCCAAATCTGCTTGGTGGTGTTATGTTCCTCCTCACTCTATCCCTTGCTAGTAGATAGTCCCTTAGATCATCACCATCCCCCTGTTCTGTATCAGAAACAACATGCTCATCCTCATCAGTGTCTTGAACACTGAAATCATCCCAAGTCTCCACCTCAACTCTTGCAGACTCATTCCCATCTTCCTTATTATTCAAGTATGGCATCTCATGCTCTCTGAATACAACATCTCTGGAAATCACCACTTTTTGATTCCCACTTTCAGTACACCAAAGCTTGTAGCCCTTCACTCCCTTAGGATACCCAATCAGCACACACTTAAGTGCTCTAGGCTGCAGCTTATCTTGCTTCAAATGAACATATGATCTACATCCAAATACTCTTAAATGATTGTATCCAGTAGCTTTTCCAAACCACACTTCATCTGGAATCTTGTTCTCAATTGCAGTTGAGGGACACTTGCTGATTAACATACATGCTGTATTCACTGCTTCTCCCCAGAACTTGTTTGGTAAATCTGATCCATACAGCATACACCTTACTCTCTCAAGTATGGTCCTATTCATCCTCTCAATCACTCCATTTTGCTGTGGATTAGCTGGCACAGTCCTATGCCTTTGAATTCCCTTACTTTTGCAGTAGCTCTGGAACTCTTTAGACACAAACTCAAGTCCATTATCAGTTCTAAGACACTTCAGTGTTGTGCCTTTTTCATTCTCAACCTCAATACACAATTCCTTGAATCTGTGTATTGCCTCAGTTTTGGACTTGAGAATGTAAATCCATAACTTCCTTGAGTAATCATCCATGATACTCATGAAATACTTCCCCCCTCCTATTGTATCAGTTCTAGAAGGGCCCCATAGATTAGTGTAAGCATAATCAAGAGGAGATTTGGATCTGTGAGCTTTAGCATTGAAAGACTGCTTCTTACTTTTACTCATGATACAACACTCACAATCATCCAGCTTAGAATCAATGCAATCCAACATGTCCTTATGAATCAGCTGTTTCAATGATTTCTCCCCTACACGCCCTAGCCTTTTATGCCATAGATTCACATCTACTTGCACACTGACCTCAATTTCACCAACAACAGATACTGCATCCAAGTAATATAAGCTCTGATTTCTAAATCCCTTCATAACCACAATATCATTCTTTATCACATGCATAATTCCACCTTCTGATTTGAAACTAAAACCCTTAGACTCTAACATGCCCAAAGAAACAAGGTTTCTCTTCAGTTGAGGGATATACCTGACCTCAGTTAGGATTTTGATGTCCCCATTGTGCAACTTGATCTTGATGTTGCCTATCCCTTCAACCATGCAGGTTTGATCATTCCCCAGCAGAACAGAGCCCAACCTCTCCAGTTTCAAATCAATAAACCATTCTCTATGCGGGCACATATGAAAGCTGCAACCAGAATCCAAGATCCACTCATTTCCTGTCACAGTATCAATGACATTCAAAGCCTCTGCTCCTTCACACTTCTCTGTGATTTCTGCCGTTCCTGGCTTTGATTCCTTCTGTGCTTGCTTCTTCTTGTACACGAAGCAATCCTTCTTGAGGTGACCAGGCTTCTTGCAATGGAAACATTTCCTGGTCTCCTTCTCAGTGGAGTCTCTCTCTTTCTGAGATCCACCCTTCTTTGAATCCTGATTAGGCTTCTTGAATTTAGATCCCTTCTGGTATTTGGCCTTCACGTTCAGCCCTTCTCCCACACTCGAATCCGATGTACCATCCACTTGCCTCTGTAATTCCTTACTTCTCAAAGCATTTTGGACCTTTTCGAGTGTGACAGAAGCATCCCTTCCATAGATCGCATCTTTCAATTGCTCGAAAGATTTCGGCAGCGAATTCAGCAATATGATTGCCTTGTCTTCATCATCGATCTTCACATCTATATTCTCCAGATCGTCCAGTAATTTGTTGAATTCATCGAGCTGCTCCAGAACTCCCTTCTCTTCCACAATCTTGTATGAATACAGCCTCTGTTTTGCATACAATCTCGACGTGAAAGATTTTGCCATGTACAGAGATTCAAGCTTCGTCCAGATCGCCGCCGCCGTCTTCTCCTTCGCCACTTCCCTCAAGACCTTGTCCTATAGGCATAGGATCAAAGCGCTGTGGGCCTTCTTCGCGATCTCAGCTTGCTTCTCCGTCGGAGCTCCTTTCTTCGCATCATCTTCCTCCTTAATGGCATCTGCTAAACCTTGCTGTACAAGTAGCGCCTTCATCTTGATCCGCCACAATCCGAAATCGTTCGTTCCGTTGAACTTCTCCGCCTCGAACTTCGCCGTCGACATCGCGAGCAGATCCGATCCTAAGTTTCCCACAGACGGCGCCAATTGTTGAGAACCGGACTCCGAACTCCCGATCCGCGAACAGAATCGTACTCGCGATCAGAGAACAGAGTCGGAATCCGAACTCACCAATCTGAGAACTCAAACTCACGTTTAGGAATCGAACTCACTACGCAATAATGAAGAACATAAATCAAAACGAGACCGGATTTACGTGGTTCGGTAGCTAGTACCTACATCCACGGGAGAAGAAGAAATCCACCTTCACTATGAATCAACAACACACAATTACAGCAGCTGAAAGAAGAAGAAAAACACTGCACGAATCTGCAGAAAAACACCTAACTAAATTCTAGCTAGATTGCACTCTCTTCTCTCTTTCTTGCTTGATCTCTGCTGAACAACACACACTGAATTCTCTCTCGATGGATTTATACCTGAGCTATATAACCTCTCCAATCCATCCCCACCGTAGAATCGATCTAACGGCAGAGAATCCATGGTCCCCCCATAACTGCAAAGCTTGAGCAGCAAGCATATGTGAGTTAGTTACACCTCTAACTAACTTCTTCCACGTCAGCCGCCACATCACTCACTCCATCCACATGGCATGAGTTGATTAGTCACACAAGCTTAACACCCTTATAACCAGACAAAAACTCATATCTACTTTCTACGTGCTTTGGCCATGAACATAATTCAGAATGCATGTAGAGTGAAGGCCTAGGGCTAGGAGAGTTAATAAAACAAGAAGAAAGAGAAAAAATCACAGATAATGGGCTTAAGCAATACTTTTCGCAACGCTTATAAAAGCCCATATCGTCGGCCCACTATACCTCATTAAACCAAATCCAAAGCCCTTAAGCATGAGTTTCCTTCCGCCACTCGGCTTCGTCTCGTTCAACTCGACCGCGAAAATTCTCAACCCTAAGATTATTTCTATTTCTCAATTTTGGTAAAATTTGCTGCAGCATACTGTAACTGGTGCTTTGTTTATATGCACTCCTCGTCCACTTGGTAAATAGGTCTCGAAATGGAAGAATGAATTTTGAAGCAGCTTGGGCATCTCTTGACTTGCTGGTAATTTTGGTTATTGTTGCATGTCTACCTGTTCTGTTCTAATGCTAATCCAGTGTCTGTTCTAATGCTAATCCTGTGTGTGCTTTACTATGGACAGACAAGAAGAGATCCAGAGCTATAAACTGAGTGATTTTTCGTATACAGGTGTGCTCTTATTGGCATTGCCCCTTTGTATTTGTATTTGGGAAGAACCGCAAGCACCAATTCAAATCCTCACTCGAACCATTTTGACTTATTCGACAGCCCTGTTCCAGGAGATGGAGATGGTGTCTTAGTTGATCCCAAACCTAGATAATTCAGTTGTGAGTATTTCCTCAACTGTCAAACTTCTTAATTCAGTTAAATTATAATTTACTTGAGAGAGAGTGTGTTTCTGGCTGTAGATAGCTTTTATTTATCTCCACATTTGTGAAATGTTTTTAAATCCGTCTTTTATTCTAAATGAAAATGTACTAAAATCCAAATTAGATTAGTTATAGGTTGATTTAAAAGTTGAATTTGTGATGCGACGCTAATTCATAGGCTGATTTTGCAGTAAGAATGATTATGTTAAATGCAATTTATATATATAGAGGTTCCATCGTCTCAAAGCTGGACAACTTAGTTATTGGTCCAGCAATGTTTTTTTACTTTGGTTGAAAAGCACAATATGATTGCGTGAGATGTAGCTGGATAATTTTTAAGGGAATTAGGTTTGATTGCATATTTTATCACGTTTATTGATAGTTCTAATTTCGTGTACCTATATAATTTTGTGAGCACAATAAAGCTTGCTCAAGCATATATATTGTCTTGAAAAATCAAGTTTTATGGATTGCTTGATCATCATCATCTTCATGCTGTCATTATTATTAATTTTATTTTTAATCAAAATTTGGATTCGTGAACTGTCTTTCTTTTCTCAGTTATTTGTATTTTGAGAATGGATTTGTATTGCCCACTTTGTTTACTAGGGAGGGATCTTCAATACGAATGAGCTCACGGAGAGCTTGAACTGTCCTTTGTTTCCCATGCCCTCGACAGTTACAGTTCCAAACGAGGCAATTCATGGAGACCTAGGGACTGGCTGGACCCAATCTCCGCCAATAAGGAAGGTCTCTTAACACGTTTATTGGAATCCATTGTTGAATTCAAGTTAGGAGTGGATCCGGTCCAGTTTGATTGGCATGGGAAGTAGAGAAGACCTGGATGGTGATGACGATTTTAATGATATCTACAAGGCATACACTGGCCCTATCGTTTCTAATGCTCCAAATGAGCCAGAAAAAACAAGCAAAAGGTCACGTACAGGTTCTGATGAAGAGGAGCAAGCTCGTGATCCCAATGCTGTCCCAACAGATTTTACTAGCCGAGAAGCAAAGGTTTGGGAAGCGAAGTCGAAGGCTACGGAGAGGAATTGGAAGAAGAGGAAAGAAGAAGAAATGATCTGCAAAATATGTGGTGAATCTGGTCACTTTACGCAGGTACTTTTTATGCAACGTATTGTATCTTTGTTTATGTCTATGTGTTGAGATGGATAGAGGGGTTATTCTTTTGGCTCCTTCAATATTTACACCCGTATTGATACTTTGAATTTTATATTATGTCATACATGAAACTTTGAGTTTACTGTTTAAGGTAGAAGGTTTTCATGTACTATAAAGGGATATGTTGCTTGACGTTTCTTTTTTGGCTTTCAAAATAATCCAGTCAGTATTGCTATGAGTCATTCTAGGACCTTAATTGTTTGAAGGGAGGGAATGAAAAATGAGGCTGTAGGTTAGAGTATGTATTTACTTAATCACCAACAATTAAGGATTAAAATTTTGAATTCAAGTTTTTAAAATTTCATCTTAATCCAACATTCTCTGTCAATTTTCTCCTATGTAAGTTTTAATGTATCTGCTTGATCTTTAAAATCTGGATTGAATATTTCTTTTTAGAATTTAACCAAAATTTGACTTCGTTTCCAGGGTTGCCCATCTACTCTTGGTGCTAATCGCAAGTCGCAAGATTTCTTTGAAAGGGTGCCTGCTAGAGATCCTCATGTCAAAGCTTTGTTCTCAGAAGATGTAGTGAACAAAATTGAAAAGGATATTGGATGTAAAATCAAAATTGAGGAGAAGTTTATAATTGTCAGTGGCAAGGATAGATTGATCTTGAAGAAAGGTGTAGATTCTGTTCATAAGATTAAAGAAGATGGTGATAATAAGGGTAGTCATAAGTATTCAGAAGATAGAGAGAACAAAGGTTCTGCAAGTTCCTTAGTTCGGCAGTCTAGGTCATTTGAACGTCGAAGTCCTCTTACCTCTCGGGTAGCACGGTCTGGGTCCCAAAAGTCGAATCCCAGCCCCCACAGAACTTCACATATCCTTCATAGGTATGCCAGACTAGAGAAAGGTGTGGATGATTGTGTTCGTGAAGATCCTCAAAAGCTGTCAAGCGGCTCTCCCCGTGGTAGGTGCATATTTTGGTCATTTTAGTGACTTGTAGTAGTAACATATTTTGATATTTACCTTTAGACTCGCCGTTGTATCGTATTTGTTAATTTTATCGGTTTCGGTAATGTTTGTATTTCGTAATCTTTTTTTCTGCAAGAGGTAAGCTCTTAGGATCAGGTGTTATGTGCGTTATGTTCGATTCTAATATCACTTATGTGGTGGTTCTGAATTGAAAAAAGGGCTGGTCTACCAGAAGACCTTAAACATCTTGAAAGGAAGTGCTTAACAATATCTTCCTTTGTTGAAGCTTATGGTAGTGATGGAGGTAGAGGTCGATCAAGCCATTCCAAATCTCCTGCCCATCATCCTTCTTACACAGGGAACACCTTAAATTCATACGAGGTCCATTCTCAAAATAGAAGCAGCTTCAGGGCAGATGGGTGGAGTGATGCTGGAGGTGGATCTAACATGAAGCCTGAAAGTAAGTTTGACTATTCTTCCTTTCCACAGACATTGGAAGAATTGGAGTTGCAATATAAAAGGGAGGCTATGGATCTTGCTAAACTTCGAGACAAAGAAGAAGATGATGAAAATTCCAAGCATCGTCAGGTTTGTTATGCTTCTTTATGTCTAGATGAATTCATTTGAGCTTAAGTTTGTGCATAACCTTGGTGCGCAAGCTTGAATGTTAACTTCATGCATCCTTTTCAACTCATGAATGTCGAGATGTTAATGGTAATGTCTTATTCACTTTGGCCATAGTATTTTTTAAGTACCGACAAAGTACTAATTAGTTGCTATTGGATTCCCTCTCACATTTCAGGCTGTTACGCAGATGGGGGAGAGTTTCATGAGACAAGTTGCTTCACTAAAGGGTGCGCATGCAAATATGTGGGAGGAATTTCTTCAGTTACATGGACAGAGGAGGCAACAAGCACATCAACACATTCCTGAATCTGGTTTTGTTGGTTACAAACAATCGACTTACTTAGATTTTGATAGTTTCGGAAATACTTATCACTCTGGACCTGGTATGCATCCGAGGGGAAGGTATCCAGATGCCACGGATGATTATGCTTCTAATAGGTCCCGTGAGGGTTATGAAGATTTCCAGCGTCCCAGGCGTAATGATTTTGGAAAATCTCATAATCGATGCTAAAATGTTTGGTGAAATGGAAATTGGTGAGTAGTCTAACTTTTTATCCCCACGTGTCTGGTGTGTGAATTTAGGTGAGATTTGCAACACTGTCAATTTCTTGACTTCCAAATTGCCATGACATGAATCTGAACAGCATTCCAAAGTAAATCTAAGAATTATACCGCATAGGACTGCAGTCTTGTTAGGACGAATAGGAAGGAGGACTCTGTCTATATAGTAAGAGTTAAAAGACTGTGTTAGGTGCGAGATGCAGATATGTATATTGGTTGTGTATATCTTTTGCTTCAACAACGCAATTAGCTGAATTACCACTTCAAAAAATTTCAGGCTATTGATGTTGATGCCTGCAAGTTTTGCACTAGGAGCACTCTGTCTAGGTAAGTATCGATATGCTTTGCATGCCTAAATGCAGCATCGTTTCTCCCTGGTGAGATGTCCTGTTGCTTGTCTTTGTAGGATTGCCATTGGTAACCTAGAATTTATTGTTTATGCAATGTAGCTGTAGAACTTTGGATTTTAGGCATTGGGTTGGTAAAGAGAGGTAGGGTATAAATGATGTTCGAAGCTTCTTGAACGCATTTTTCATTATGTCAGCAAATCAAATGATGCGTTGGTTGCTAATTTTATGAGCTTGCTGTGTTCGAATAGAATTCTGTCAACCTTCATTCATGCTATAGGTGTCGTGGGATCTATTTAAAAGAGGTTTGTGGCAAGGTTTTGTAATACCCCAATTTAATAAATATATAATTCATTATATTAGTAATATTGTTTATCTATTAAAGAAGCTTTATCTTTTAAAACTTGTGTAAAATTAACACTATTTTTTTCAAAAATTGCTGAGTATTCATAAATACGTACGTCTTTATCATTCTTTCAAACATGAGCTTTATAAAATAATTTAATAAATTAGTTTCTCTTCCTTCTCATTATTTCAATCAGACAAGAATTATAGTTTTTACTTATTTCAAAGCTATAGTAATCGTCTTTGCAGAGCAGAATCATAATTATCTACAATTCTAAAATCGCAGTATAAGTATATGGTATGACATCTTCATACTTATGTTGAGAGAGAGAGAGCTTTGAAGTTTTTAGAGAATTTTCATATAGTTGACTTTCTTCAAAATTTATTCTAGTTCTAGTTCTAGGTTAAGTAGAGAAAATTTATGCTCGTTCTTATTCTCCATGAATGTTTTATGTGCTTTTGATTCTTATTTGATTACATATGTATGATCTTATTGTAAGTTTAATACAAATGAATAATTGTATAATATCTCACCGAATGTATTTTGATACGTTCAACCCTGTTATTTTCAGTTTTCAGGATTCGAAATTAACGTATTCGTGGAGTCTATGAATGAGTTCGGAGCTTAATTTTTGTTTAAAAATATCTCCAAAGTGAAATTCATAGGACTCATTTACTTAGTCATCTCGTTCATTTTCTAGTTCGGATTTGAAGTATGACGGTTGGTTTAATGACTCATATTTAGTTTTAAATAATCTCTTTAGTTAAATTGAAACGATGATTTTTTAGTTGTTTCAATTTACGTAAGAATTTCTTTCTTCCTCTATCGATGAATATTGTTATATACTCACTCCAATTATGATTTAGTGAATTAAGATTTTGGGTACGGAGTTTAACGTGTTTTGGTATCCATAATTATTTTGCATCATTTTGTCTCATATACAAATGTCAGATTGTCTAAATTTTGACCATACCCCATCGTTCTTCATTATGTAGGGATGTCAGCGCACCAAAAATAAACTTAAAAACTAAAATAACAAAAGAATCAACCTAAAAACTTATATAACAAAGGAGATATAAACAAATTAAAATTACGATAAAAAGCAGTTGTATGCGGCAAGATCGAAAAAAATTACGACTTGAAGGAATCTGAATTTGGACTATACCCCATCGTTATCCATTGTAAATTTGAATTTGAATTTAAAATTTCATTTCAGAGCGTTTTTTACGATATCTCTAAAGGACACTAGGGCAAAAACTCGTTTTTTTCGGCCAACCGGGAAGTGTTGCCATACCTAACTTGTTTTAGATCCGAATGACCCGATTTTGAAACCCCTAGAAAGCTCATTCGGAAGGCTACGATATGGAATTGTGAAATTTTGTATTTGACTGTTTTTACTGGGTGAAAACAGAATTCGAATTGGACACCTTAAGCGATTTCTCATTTTCCGGAGTAATCGTACAATCTAGCCACTATATAAGAGCTAGAATGATGCAAAATTCATCATATAAGGCTCCAAAACATCACTAGGTTGCTTTGGAATAATAAAATATAGATTCCATTCTGGAACGTATTTGACCAAAACTCTAAGTGGTACCACTAGGGCAAAATCTCATTTTTCGGTCCACCGGGGAGCGTCGGACTTTATACCTCCGGGGCCACATAATTATAGCTCTTGGAATAAAATTGCATGCGGTGAAAGATTGAAATGGATCCAGACGATAACGAATGAGATATGGGCCTTTTTGCCTGATGCCCTCCACATTCGACCCAGATTCCATCGCGCCCTCACCGTTTTTGCCATATCTAACTCGTTTTAGATTCAAATTACCCGATTATGAAACCCCTAGAAAGCTCATTCATAAGGCTACGATATGGACTTGCGACGTTGTGTATTTGATTGTGTTTACTGGGTAAAAAAATAATCCAAATTGGGCACCTTAAGCGGTTTCGCATTTTCCGGAGTAATTGTACCATCTAACCTCCATATAGGAGCTAGAATGATGCAAATATCATCATATACGGCTCCAAAACATCACTTGGATGCTTTGGATTAATAAAATTTAGATTCCATTCTGGAGCCTTTTTGACCAAAACTCTAAGGGTACCACTAGGGCGAAATCTCATTTTTCTGGCCCGCCGGGGAGTGTCGGACGATAATTATAGCTCTTGGAATAAAATTGCATGTGGAAAATGACTTAAATGAATCCGGACGATAACGAATGAGATATGGGCCTTTTTGCCCTGCCCTGCCCTCCCCGTTCGACCCAAATTCTGTCGCGCCCTCACCGTTTTGGCCATATATAACTCGTTTTAGATCCAAACAACCCGATTTTGAAACCCCTAGAAAGATCATTCGGAAGGGTACGATATGTACTTGCAATATTTTGTATTTGAATGTGTTTCTTGGGTGAAAATAGATTCCGAATTGGGCATCTAAAGCTGTTTCTCATTTTTCGGAGTTATCGTAAAATCTAGCCTCTACATAGGAGCTAGAATGAAGCAAAATTCATCATACACAACTCCAAAACATCACTGGGATGCTTTAAAATAATAAAATTTAGATTCCATACCAGAGCGTTTTTGACCAAAACTCTAAGGGGTACCACTAGGGCGAAATCTCATTTTTTCGGCCCGCCAAGGAGACTCGGATTTTGCACCTCCGAGACCCGATAATTATAGCTCTTGGAATAAAATTGCATGCGGTTAAATAAATGGATCCGGACGATAACGAATGAGATATGGGCCTCTTTGCCTGCTGCCCTCCCCGCTCGACCCAGATTCCGTCGCGCCCTCAACATTTTGGCCATATCTAACTCGTTTTAGATCCGAATGACCCTATTTTAAAACCCCTAGAAAGCTCATCCGGAAGGCTACGATATGGAATTGAGACATTTTGTATTTGATTGTTTTTACCGGGTGAAAATAGGATTTGATTTTGGCACCTAAAGCGGTTTCTCATTTTACGGAGTAATCGTACAATCTAGCTTCTATATAGGAGCTAGAATGATGCAAAATTCATCATATACCGCTCCAAAACATCACTGGGATGTCCATTCCGTAGCGTTTTGACCAAAACTCTAAGGGGTACCACTAGGGCGAAATCTCATTTTTCGGCCCGCAGGGGAGCGTCGGATTTTGCACCTACAGGTGCCCATAATTATATCTATTGGAATAAAATTTCACGTGGTGAAAGAATGAAATGGATCCGGAGGATAACGAATGAGATATGGGCCTTTTGCCTGCTTCCCTCCCTCGTTCGAGCCAGATTCCATCGCGCACTCACCGTTTTGGCCGTATCTAACTCGTTGTAGATCCGAATGACCCGATTTTGAAACCCTTAGAAAGATAATTTGGAAGGCTACGATATGGACTTGAGAAATTTTATATTTGACCGTATTTACTGGGTGAAAATAGAATCCGAATTGGGCACCACAAGCGATTTCTCATTTTCCGAAGTAATCGTACAATCTAGCCTCCATATAGGAGCTAGAATGATGCAAATATCATCATATACCGCTCAAAAACATCACTGGCATGCTTTGGAATAATAAAATTTAGATTCCATTATGGAGCATTTTTGACAAAAACTCTAAGGGGTACCACTAGGGCGAAATCTCATTTTTTTGGCCCGCCGTCAACTTTCCCGTATGAGCATTCGGTACATGTATCAGTCCGTGGAAGAGTGAAAGGGGAGCGTCGGATTTTGCAGCTCCGGGGGCCCATAATTATAACTCTTGGAATAAAATTGCATGTGGTGAATGACTGAAATGGATCCGGATGATAACTAATGAGATATGGGCCTTTTTGCCTGCTGCCCTCCCCGTCCGACCCAGATTCCATCGTACCCTCACCGTTTTGGCCATATCAAACTCGTTTAGATCCGAATGACCCGATTTTGAAACCACTAGAAAGCTCATTCGGAAGGCTACGATATGTAATTGAGACATTTTGTATTTGACTAGTTTTACCGGGTGAAAATAGGATTTGAATTAGGCACCTAAATCGGTTTCTCATTTTCCAGAGTAATCGTACAATCTAGCCTCTATATAGGAGCTAGAATGATGCAAAATTCATCACATACCGCTCCAAAACATCACTGGGATGCTTTGGAATAAATTCCATTCCGTAGCGTTTTTGACCAAAACTCTAAGGGGTACCACTAGGGCGAAATCTCATTTTTATGGCCCGCCGGGGAGTGTTGGACGATAATTATAGCTCTTGGAATAAAATTGCATGTGGTGAATGACTTAAATGGATTCGGACGATAACGAATGAGATATGGGCCTTTTTGCCTGCTGCCCTCCCCGCTCGACCCAGATTCCGTCGCGCCCTCAACGTTTTGGCCATATCTAACTCGTTTTAGATCCGAATGACCCTATTTTGAAACCCCTAGAAAGCTCATCCGGAAGGCTACGATATGGAATTGAGACATTTTGTATTTGACTATTTTTACCGAGTGAAAATAGGATTTGAATTTGGCACCTAAAGCAATTTCTCATTTTTTCGGAGTAATCGTACAATCTAGCTTCTATATAGGAGCTAGAATGATGCAAAATTCATCATATACCGCTCCAAAACATCACTGGGATGCTTTTGAATAAAAAAATTTAGATTCCATTCCGTAGCGTTTTTGACCAAAACTCTAAGGGGGTACCACTAGGGCGAAATCTCATTTTTCGGCCCGCCGGGGAGCATCGGATTTTGCACCTACGGGTGCCCTTAATTATATCTATTGGAATAAAATTTCATGCGTGAAAGAATGAAATGGATCCGGAGGATAACGAATGAGATATGGGCCTTTTGCCTGTTTCCCTCCCTCGTTCGAGCCCGATTCCATCGCGCACTCACCGTTTTGGCCATATCTAACTCGTTTTAGATCCGAATGCCCCGATTTTGAAACCCCTAGAAAGATAATTTGGAAGGCTACGATATGGATTTGAGACATTTTGTATTTGACCGTGTTTACTGGGTGAAAATAGAGTCCGAATTGGGCACCGCAAGTGTTTCCTCATTTTCCGGAGTAATCGTACTATCCTGCCTCCATATAGGAGCTAGAATGATGCAAATATCATCATATACTGCTCCAAAACATCACTGGCATGCTTTGGAATAATAAAATTTAGATTCCATTCTGGAGCGTTTTTGACAAAAACTCTAAGGGTGTTGGTATGGGGAGCGGGGGTAAGAACAGAGGTTGGAACATAGGGTTGCCTATAGAGTGCCTCGTTGAACAATGACGCAGCGGAATGATGGAAGCACAGAGGCATCTACAATGGTTGGCACAATAGTTGACACTTTGGACGAACACGAAGATGAAAATAAACAATATAGAGAAGAAGATCTGGGTTTTTAGCAAGATATTTTTCAATATCTTGCCGTGCCTCAAGGCCAAAAACAATTCACTAATTAGAGAATGAAAAATACAAGTCGAGGTTAAAGGCAAATCAAAATATCTAACCTAAGCTAGTGGAACTCGACTAAATCTATCATATCGGATATACTCGAATAACTACATTTTCAGATCTATATCCATATATTCTTCAACTGAGAATTCTTCTTTATATAGGGCTTCTTAAACTTGATGGCCAAGTAGAGGTTGTTAGGCATGATCCATGATCTTCTCCAACTAACTCCACTTTGTGCTCTTCAAGTCTTCTCCCCCTTTCTTCTCAACTGAAGACGTCAGATCTTCATCTTTATCTTGATTGAATTTGTGTTCCCCACTCTTCTCAACTGTATAGACTCGGTCAAGCCTTTACAACGTCTGTTGTGGTCACCATTGTGGTTACCTCTGATCCATGCATTGTATCTGCAACAAAAAGAAATACAAAACAAAATGAAGGAATTTAATGGAGTTAAATTCCAACAAACTCCCTGTTTCACCAAAAAGTGTTCGCAATAGACGAAATCTATCGTAGCACTAGCAAGTAAAACCTAAGTATCGAATCTCAAGGAAAACTTAACAGGGCAATCAATTATGTAGTAAAAATCTAATCTAGCCTAAATCTAGGAAAGCAAGCAAAGAAGATTTTTAGGGGTTTTTGTTTTAAATCCTAGGCAAATAAAATAAATCAAAGCAATTAAAATCAAAGCAAATAAATCTAATCTAAAAAGCTGAAAATAAATCTTAGAATTAAACTAGAAGAAAGCAATTAAATCTACCTAGGCAAGAATCGAAAAGAAAGCAATAAAGGAAGCAACGAAGAAAACAAAAGCAAAGAAAGAAGCATAAATAAACCTAGACATGATGAATTGAAATCTGGAAATTAAAGGCAAATAAATCTAACTTAAAAAACTTTGAAAAACTAGAGAATCGAAAGCAAAGGAAAACGAATCTAAACTAGAACTAGAAAATCGAAAGAACGAAATTAAACTAAGGAATTTAAACGAAGCAATTAAGAAAACGAATCTAGAACTAAAGCAAGCAATTAAAAGCAAGTAAACAAAAGCAATAAATAACTTACGCGAATTAAACGAAGAACGAAGAGCTTGAATTAAACGAAAAGCCTTGAATTAAATTGCAACAAACAACGAATCCGGATCCGAACAATTGAAAACTAATAAAAGTGTTTAAGAACTGAAAACTAAAGCTAAAGTATGCCAAAAGATGTCTAAAAGATGATACAATTCGTGCACAAGGATGATATATATATACTAGGTAAAAACCTAGACGAAAAAGGGAAGAACAGCCTGGCCGCCTAAGTTGGACGGCGTCCAACTTATTCTGGACGGCGTCCAGATCTTCATTCTGCATGATTTGCTTCATCCCTCTCTCGCCCGTCCAGCTTTGGACGTGGACTTGGACGGCGTCCAACATCATCTGGACGGCGTCCAACTTCATCTGGACGGCGTCCAGAACGCGAATCTGACCTCGAACGTCCAAAACTCCATCTTTTCGCCTTTTCGACCCGTTTCCGCTCCTTTTCATCCAAAATCACCTACAAGTTCCAAACAACTCCAAACAAATGAATCATAGTCATAAACACACACAAAGACATGAAAACATTACGAAAACGGACTCGAAAACACTACGAAAATCCTAACATTTACACACCAATCAAACTCCCCCACACTTAGACCTTTGCTTGTCCTCAAGCAATACACAAACGAAATAAACAATAGACTCAAGTATTGTGAACTATATAGGCCTCAAAACTTTTCGAAAACAACTCGCATGATCATGATCAAAACTATGCACACAACCTTAGCATCAATCAACACAATCTACTCGACTAATTCAAAGTATGCTAATCCATCAAAGAACACTCTCCAACATGTGAAATTGTGTATATGAAAGTGAACACTCAACTCTCTCAAGGAAAAGATGTAATATAATGCACATCAAGAGGGTTCACTCAACATCAATGCAATGCAACATGTTTACCATAGGCTTGCCTTCAATCTCAACATCTCCACCTAATGTAATACTTACAAACTAGGATAAAAAAGGTCTTTATATAAGCTTGTAATGTAGGGACATTGGTTAAGGTAGGAAATATATAGGCTAAGTGACTCAAAATGCTCTAAATCATCAACCTCTTTTTCAACTCCAACCAAAGTATGGATTTTAATCTCCATCTTCTACCCTCCAACACACCAAATACAAACTTAAAGATGCTAAAATATACAAATCAAAGCTAACTATCCCCTTATGCTTATTTTTTCTCTTTTTTTTTTTTCTTTTCTCTTTTTTTCTCTAGAGCTCGACTCATAAATGTTCTTTCTAATGTTGAACAAAGGCTCTATTTTTTTTTCATCTTTTTTTTTTGTAAGCTCATAGGGATAGCTAACTACACTTAAACAAGCATCTAGAATTTCTTCTCTTTCTCTCCTTTTACACCACAACAAATATATTTCAATTATCTCCTTCCATATCACCAACTACAACTAAGGATACCCATAATCATCCAAACCTCCTATCATCCAGTTTCACAAAGAACGGCTAATAAAGGCTCAAAAAGGGTAAACAAAGGATTATGAACAAGGTTAGTGTATAGGAATCATGTGGCTACGAAAGAATGGCCTAAGATCATCTCCTAGTTCGTAAATATACTAAGGTCTTGATGGAGAAACAAGGCAAGTTCTAGAAACAACGAAGCATGCATGATCACTCAATCAAAGAATAGGCATAAATATGCACCAATAGCTCAAATCTCACGGGTTCAAACTAACTAGTTCCCGACATCATAGCATACATCAAATTCATCAAATAAAATGCGTCGCTTCGCCAAGGTTCCATGCATAATAAAGATCATGAATTTTTCCAAAAAATCAACGCAAATCTCTATCATTGGCCAAGTCCACAATACTATCATCACATGCTCATTTGAATCAATGACTCAATTAACTCCTAAGACTCAACAAAATTAAAAACTACATGCCAAAAGTTCAAAGACCCCCCCCCCCCCCCCCCCCCCCCCCACACACACACTTAAAATCAAGCAATGTCCCCATTGCGAGAAAATAAAAAGGAAAGGGAAAGAAAGAACTTATCGCAAAATGACGAACACAAATACCCAAAATCTCGAGAGACTCCAAGTATTACCTACAAAACAAACACAAAACACAAATACCAAAGCGTAAAATCGAACAAGATAAAGAGAAAACAATAAAAGACTCAAACAAAAATTAAAAGACACAGTCATGGCTAAGACTAGTTGAAAGGACCTCCGAACCGTGGTTCATTCCATCGAGGATCGTGGGGAGACCAATAACGTGGATCATTCGGGTTCGGAGGAGCGGAGGTGGAGCCAACCGAAAAATCGGTGTAGCGTATCAAGTGGCTCTCTATGTCGGACACCCTCCTATCCAAGCCCGACACGTGGGTAGACAAGCCCGTCATTTGGGTAGTTAATGAGTCGAAACGATCAAACACACCTTGTTGAAAGTGTGTAAAATCGCTTCGAAACTCAGCCCAATACGGGGGAGTCTCGGCCTCCATGGCCTGCCGGGCCCGAACACGATCGCGTCGTGTGTAGTAGCGAACTAAGGGCTCGTCATCTCCCGGGACCTCTTGGTGCTCCTCGTGCTGCTCTTCTTGTTGCTCTTCGTCATCACCTTCGGCCTCGCGAGCTTGCTCCTCCTCGTGTACAATCCCTCGTTGTCTAAGATTTTCGTAATGAGCTTTCACCGAAGGGCGCTCTTGCACAGGGACGAACTCGGTCGGGGAAATCATGAGATGGGCCCTGATGAAGTCGGAAGGAGTGATCTCTTGGCTCGGGGTTAGCCCTTCACATTGTGCAACGTTGACTCCGAAGTGGCGAGCTAGACCTGTGGCAATGTAACTCAAAGTAGGGTGTGCTCCCCTCTTGATTTGCACGTTAGTCAACTGGGCCAAAATAAACGGGGCTAAACCAACACGAGTACCATCCCTAGCGCAAGTAAGCAAATATATCTCAACAGCATTAACTTTACTATGTTCCTTCTTAGCAGTTATCATGCAAGACAAGAAACGGTGAAGGATAAGTAAAGCATCATCACGAATAAATGCACTAGGAACCCCCGAAGCCTTATAATTCGCTACCCCCGTAAGTTCATACCAAGCAGCAACCACATCAAAATTAGAAGGCACGAATTCAACCAAATCCTCATCATTATGGAATCCAAAAACCTCATTCATCACAGCCCTAGTGATTTCTACCAATTCACCCTCAAAAGTACAGAACATGCATAACTCCCCCCCCCCCCCCCCTCATTCAATTCCAACCTAAAACTACTACACATTTCCAAACAAAGACTAGAATGGCCATCCCACGCATTCGACACCAAAGTAGACAATCCCAAACAATTCAAGTACCCTCTAAGTGTATTCCACACCGGCAAATTACGAAGAAAATTCATACGAAAATGTCTAGGAGGCCTAATATCAAGTTCATGTAAACGAAGATAAATATGGGTCGTGGCGATCCGTTCAGTGGAAAACGGAACGCCTCGGAGTATACCTAGTTGTTGCGGAGTGACTCCGGTGGGTCGATCGGCCTCGAGACGGTCGATCCGGGCGTTGTTGAATGCATTGCCACGTGCCATGGTTGAAGTAGAAGGCTGAGGAAAGAAGACGGGACGAGAACGGGTGGAACGGGCAAAAACTCGCGACGGGACAGAACTGGGTTCTGGACGGCGTCCAGATTCTGTTGGACGGCGTCCAACGGCAAATTGAGCGCGGCTGGCTGGACGGGAATTGGTGGCGGAGGCGGCTATAACAGCGACGGCGTTGAACGGCGGTTACGTTTTCCGGCAGAGAAGGACTGTTGGTGGCGGTGGCGAATAGCAACAGCACGAGCGGCGGCGGAGCTGCAAATCTGGGCGGCGGCAGCAGCAAATCTGGGCGGCAGCAGCAGCACAGGCGGCGGCGGCGGCGTTAAAGCGAGCAGCGATGGCGACGAACGACGGCAGGCTGGCTTCAATTTGCTACTGAGAGAGAGAGAGAGAGAGAGAGAGAGAGAGTCGTGAGAGAAAAACGAAAGGGAAGAAATAGGTTAAGGCACAAATTCGAGTTTGAAAAGAATTGGGGGTGCCCGTTCAGGGTTGGACGGCGTCCAGAATAAGTTGGACGGCGTCCAACTCTTTTAAGCTGAGCTGGACGGGCCTTTCTGGACGGCGTCCAGAACCAAGTTGGACGCCGTCCAAAAGTAGAATCTGCCCAAATTTGGACTTCGATTTTTTTCTCCTCGTCTCGACTTCTCCTCATGCAAATCCTTGTGTACTACTCCCTGCACGAAAATCCAAAAAGAAAAACAACGAAAACACGAAAAATAACAAGAAAAATGAAACCTAAACTACATATTTATATTTTTTTACGTGGGTTGCCTCCCACCAAGCGCTTGTTTATCGTCATTAGCTTGACGTACCAAAAACTCACTCGGAAGGTGGGGGATCGGAGATGAGAATCGTCTCCACCGTTTGAGGCAATGTCGACCCTTCGATGTACGGCTTCAATCATTGCCCGTTGACCGAGAAGATGTATCCCGAATCCTCGTTCATGATCTCTACCGCACCATGAGGGAAAACTTGCACCACCGTGTATGGACCTCCCCACCTAGACTTAAGCTTACCCGGAAATAAACGAAGACGAGAGTGAAAGAGAAGTACCTTCATTCCGGGTTTGAACTCCTTGTAGGCTATGCGTCTATCATGTAGACGTTTCACCTTGTCCTTGTAGATCTTGGCATTGTCGTAGGCTTCGTTCCTTAGCTCGTCAAGCTCCTCCATTTGCAAAATTCTCCGATCGTGAGCGTCGTCGAGGTCGAAGTTGATGTGCTTGAGAGCCCAATATGCCTTGAACTCGATCTCAACGGGCAAATGGCACGACTTACCATAGACGAGCCTATAGGGACTCATCCCAAGCACGCCTTTGTAAGCCGTACGATATGCCCAAAGAGCGTCGTTCAACTTGTCGGCCCAATCCTTCCTTGATGGTTTCACCGTCTTCTCAAGGATCCCTTTGATTTGTCGATTGCTCGTCTCCGCTTGTCCCGAAGTTTGTGGATGATAGGGAGTCGCCACCTTGTGTGTGATAGCGTTCTTCTTCATGAGCTTGGCGAACAACTTGTTGCAAAAATGTTTTCCCCCATCACTAATGATCACACGAGGGAAACCAAACCTACACAAGATATTTTCCTGCACAAACTTCAAGACAACGTGAGAATCACATGTCTTCGTGGGTATGGCTTCTACCCACTTAGACACGTAATCAACGGCAAGTAAAATATATTCGAATCCATGAGACTTGGGAAAAGGACCCATAAAATCAATTCCCCACACATCAAATACCTCAACCACCAAGATAGGATTCAAAGGCATCTCATTGCGCCGACTAATTGAGCCAACACGTTGACAACGATCACAAGAAAGGTAGAAGGCTTGGGCATCCTTAAAAAGAGTGGGCCAATATAGCCCACTTTGAAGTACCTTATGTGCAGTCTTTTGCCCACCAAAATGGCCTCCACTCGGTTCCTCGTGACAATGTCGCAACACCTCGGCTTGCTCGTGGTCGGGAACACATCTTCGAATCACCTCGTCCTTCCCAAGCTTGAATAAGTGAGGGTCCTCCCAATAGTATTGCCTACACAAACGAAGAAACCTTTTCTCTTCTTGAGCGTTAAGGACGGGTTTAGTGTCCTTATCGGCCAAGTAATTAGCAATATCGGCAAACCAAGGAGTAACATCCACTTCATTAACATTTTCAAAAGGAAAAGAATCACAAATATCATCAAGAGAATTATAAGGGGGAGGTGAATCGAGACGAGAGAGATGGTCGGCCACAAGATTATCACTACCTTTTCTATCACGAATCTCAATATCAAATTCTTGCAATAATAAGACCCATCTAATCAACCTAGGTTTTGCTTGGGCTTTAGTCAAAAGATGCTTAAGAGCACCATGATCACTATAGATAATCACCTTAGACCCTATGATGTAAGATCTAAATTTATCTAAGGCAAAAACAACGGCAAGCATCTCTTGTTCGGTGGTGGTGTAATTCACTTGAGCCGGGTTAAGAGTTAAACTAGCATAGTAAATCACACGAAGCATCTTATCGACTCTTTGACCCAAAACAGCCCCTACGGCATTATTAGACGCATCACACATAATTTCAAAAGGCAATGACCAATCGGGTCTAACTACAACGGGGGCAGAGATGAGTTTTTCCTTCAAGGTGAGAAAAGCGTGCATACAAGAATCATCAAAGTGGAAAGGCACATCTTGAGCAAGCAAACGACAAAGAGGTTGGCTAATCTTAGAAAAATCCTTAATAAATCGTCTATAAAAGCCCGCATGACCAAGGAAACTCCTAATGCCTTTGACATCACTAGGTGGTGGCAATTTTCCAATTACCTCCACTTTCGCTTTGTCGACCTCTATACCCTTACTCGAGACTATATGGCCTAAAACAATTCCACTTCTAACCATAAAATGACTCTTCTCCCAACTTAAAGTAAGACCACTCTCAATGCATCTCTTAAGAACTCTCTCTATCTTCATCAAGCAATCATGAAAAGACGACCCAAAAACAGAAAAATCATCCATGAAAATCTCAACAAAGTCACCGATAAATTCCGAAAAAATAGACATCATGCATCTTTGGAACGTACCCGGTGCGTTGCAGAGACCAAATGACATCCTCCTATAAGCGTAGGTCCCGAAAGGGCTTGTGAACTCCGTCTTTGCTTGATCCTCCGGAGCTATCGCTATTTGGTAGTAACCTGACAAGCCATCTAGAAAACAATAAAATTCTTGCCCGGCTAACTTATCAAGCATTTGATCAATAAAAGGGAGAGGAAAGTGGTCCTTTTTGGTGGAAGCATTAAGCTTCCGATAATCGATGCACATCCTCCAACCGGTAACCGGGCGCGAGGCGACCAACTCGTCCTTCTCGTTCTTCAACACCGTGATTCCTCCCTTCTTTGGAACGACGTGCACCGGGCTAACCCACTCACTATTGGCGATGGCATAGATAATACCCTCCACCAATAGCTTGTAGATTTCCTTGCGCACGACCTCCATGAGCATTGGATTGAGCCTTCGTTGTCCATCTCGTTTGGGGCGAGCGCCTTCTTCGAGATTGATGCGGTGCATGCACGTGGCCGGGCTAATTCCTCGAATGTCCGCCAAGCTCCATCCAAAAGCGAGCTTGTTCTCCTTGAGTATGCCCACCAATACTCCTTCCTCTGCAAGAGACAAAGAAGAAGAGATGATTACGGGTTTTTGATTGCCTCCCTCTAAAAATATATACTTCAAATGCGATGGCAGCTCTTTCAACTCCAATGGCTCCGGAATCTTTGAGCCGGGCTCGGGGTCTTGAGGGGGAAACGGGAGTTTGATCCCGATGTCTCTCTCCATTCGTTCCCATTCCATTTGATCTCCGGATCCCCAACACACTTCCTCTATGTCAAAATCCTGCACAAAAGAGCACTCGGCCAAGGCATCAACCTTATCGATGAAAGAACAATTATCAATTAAATTGACCGATGACATAGGTCGACTCTTATGCACAGAAAACGAGACATCCTCTCCTAAAACGGACATCTTAATCACACCACTCTTCACATCAATCAAAGTATTAGTAGTAGCCATGAAAGGACGTCCTAGCAAAAGTGTGTGCTCAATACCATTTTCTTGTACCTCACCTATCTCTAAAACCACGAAATCAACGGGAACAATCAAACCCCCTACGCGAACAAGAATATCCTCAATAATACCTCTAGGGTACCTAATAGACCTATCCGCCAATTGAAGGCTCATGCGAGTGGGTTTAAGTTCTCCTAACTCTAATTGCTTAAAGATAGAATAAGGCATAAGATTGATACCGACACCTAAATCTAACATACCACATGCTTCCTTACCATTACCTAAAGAGATAGTGATAACGAAAGAACCTGGATCTCGTTGCTTAGGTGGAAGAGGGTGTTGCATAATCGATGTCGCCACTTCCGACACCGCAATCGTCTCCATCTCATCGAACGGCTTCTTCCTCGATGTCAACTCCTTCACGAACCTCACGAACGGTGGCACATTGCGAATAACATCAAGGAGAGGCAAGTTCACGTCCACCTTTGAAAGAAGCTTGTATAGATTGGCGAATTGTTGATCCCGCTTCTTGTTCTTCACACGACTTGGATAAGGAATGGGAGGAACATAAGGGTTGGAAGTCTTGTGTAGAGGTGGGGACTCCTTCTAGGGCTCCTTGGGCTCCGTCTCGGGTTCCTTGGGCTCCGTGCGCTGCTCGTCGGGTTTGGACGCCGTCCAACTTGGATCTGGATGCCGTCCAGATCCTGATTCTGTATGAATTTGAGGTTGCGCCTGGGGTGCCCGTCCAGAAGGCTCTGGACGCCGTCCAGAGTTGGACGCCGTCCAACTTGGACGCCGTCCAACTGACTCTGGACGCCGTCCAAAACCTGAATCTGCCCGATTTTTGCCGTCGCTCCATTGCTTGCTCGGGCTCCATCTATCACTTGAATGCCCTTGAGGTGGCATATTAACACCGTTGTCCACCTGTCTTCCGCTCCGCAACACCGAAACCGCTTGAGCTTGATGAGGTGGAAAAGGAGGAACGTACGGGGGATATGGGGCTTGCACCTCGTTGGCTTGTTGGAGTTGAATCCCTTGACTCGAAATTCGCCCCGGTTGTTGCATCAAGTGCATGGATCCAGAAATTTGGCCAATGGCCGTCTCGAGCCGCTTCATGTTTGCATCAAGTGCATGGAGGCGATCCTCATCGACGGAAGGCTTTTGTGGAGGTCCTTGAGGACGAGAATTTGGGTATGGTGGTGGTGGAGTAGGAGTAGGTTGAGGAGGGTAATATGGAGGTGGTGGATAATATGGATTGGGGGGATATTGTGGTGGTGGATAATATGGTGGTGGTGGATGAGAGTAGTAGGGATTTGGTGGAGGAGCATAGGGGTTATTATATGGTGGAGGACGCCTATTTGGATAGGTAGGGGGGTTACCTTGCACTTGTGTCGGCCTTGGATTTTGGAAACGTCCATTGTATCCCCCTTGATATCCTTGAGGTGGAGGCACTTGAGGCGGGTATCCTTGAGCGGCGTACACCTCGGCTCCTCCTTCGTATGGAAACTCCCCCATGTTGTGGCACACCTCCTTGATGTGTCCAAGCTCTCCACAAATCTCGCATTGGTCCGGCTTCCTCTCTTCCTCCTTCGGGGCCGGTGCACTTTGCTTAAGCTTCAAATTCTCGAGGTCCCTATACATGTCGGCAATTTGCTTCTTCAAATCGGGGCTCATCGAGATTGCACTCGCCTCCACTTTCCTCGGTCTAGCTGATTTTTGTTGAGAACTCGCAGCGAGCGTCTCGAAAATATCCTTCAACTCTTCAGCTGTCTTGACCGCAATGTTGCCTCCGGCCGAACTATCCACCATGAATTGACATGTTTGGTTGAGGGCGTCGTAGAAATATTGCCAAAGCAACTCCGGTGCCATTTGATGATGAGGGCATTGTTGAAGTAGCTCTTGGAACCTCTCCTATGCTTCGTGAAACGGCTCATCGTTTTCTTGGGAGAAATTCATAATCTTTGACCGCACCTCTTGAGTCTTGCGGTTCGGGTAGTACTTGAGCATGAACTTTTCGCACACCGCATTCCATGTGGCAAGAGAGTTGGCCGGAAGTGCCAAATACCACGACTTTGCTCGATCCTTGAGGGTGTACGAGAAGCACTTCATCTTCAAGTTGTCCTCCGTGAGTCCCGAGAGTGGGAAAGTTTGCACAACCGTGCAAAACTCTCGGATGAACGTCAAAGCATCCTCGTTGGTTAGCCCGTGGTAGGATGGGAGCAACGCCATGTGGTGAGGTTTAAGCTCATGATTCCTGACCGCTTCCGTCAGGACAATCGCCGAAGCGGTGGCCGTGAATGTGGGGCGAGCAAAATCGCCCATGACTCTAGCTGCCATGGCTTCGGGCTCTGCAAACAACAAGACTAAACCAAAGTCTTGAGAGTCGATCTCCTCCTTCTCCTTCGCGGCTAAAATCGCTTTCCTTTGATGGACGTTGTCGACGTAGGGCGCTAAATTCCTTTGAAGACTTCGGCGACCATGCATAAACAACACTCAACAAAAGGGTTAAAAGCACAGAGTGGGAGAAATAAGAAAATCGAAGAAACACAAATAAGAATAAAAATAAAACAAATAAAAATACTACACAATAAATCGCCTAAAGTTTTCCCCGGCAACGGCGCCAAAATTTGTTTCACCAAAAAGTATTCGCAATAGACGAAATCTATCGTAGCACTAGCAAGTAAAACCTAAGTATCGAATCTCAAGGAAAACTTAACAGGGCAATCAATTATGTAGTAAAAATCTAATCTAGCCTAAATCTAGGAAAGCAAGTAAAGAAGATTTTTAGGGGTTTTTGTTTTAAATCCTAGGCAAATAAAATAAATCAAAGCAATTAAAATCAAAGCAAATAAATCTAATCTAAAAAGCTGAAAATAAATCTTAGAATTAAACTAGAAGAAAGCAATTAAATCTACCTAGGCAAGAATCGAAAAGAAAGCAATAAAGGAAGCAACGAAGAAAACGAAAGCAAAGAAAGAAGCATAAATAAACCTAGACATGATGAATTGAAATCTGGAAATTAAAGGCAAATAAATCTAACTTAAAAAACTTTGAAAAACTAGAGAATCGAAAGCAAAGGAAAACGAATCTAAACTAGAACTAGAAAATCGAAAGAACGAAATTAAACTAAGGAATTTAAACGAAGCAATTAAGAAAACGAATCTAGAACTAAAGCAAGCAATTAAAAGCAAGTAAACAAAAGCAATAAATAACTTACGCGAATTAAACGAAGAACGAAGAGCTTGAATTAAACGAAAAGCCTTGAATTAAATTGCAACGAACAACGAATCCGGATCCGAACAATAGAAAACTAATAAAAGTGTTTAAGAACTGAAAACTAAAGCTAAAGTATGCCAAAAGATGTCTAAAAGATGATACAATTCGTGCACAAGGATGATATATATATACTAGGTAAAAACATAGACGAAAAAGGAAAGAACAGCCTGGCCGCCTAAGTTGGACGGTGTCCAACTTATTCTGGACGGCGTCCAGATCTTCATTTTGCATGATTTGCTTCATCCCTCTCTCGCCCGTCCAGCTTTGGACGTGGACTTGGACGGCGTCCAACATCATCTGGACGGCGTCCAACTTCATCTGGACGGCGTCCAGAATGCGAATCTGACCTCGAACGTCCAAAACTCCATCTTTTTGCCTTTTCGACCCGTTTCCGCTCCTTTTCATCCAAAATCACCTACAAGTACCAAACAACTCCAAACAAACAAATCATAGCCATAAACACACACAAAGACATGAAAACATTACGTAAACGGACTCAAAAACACTACGAAAATCCTAACATTTACACACCAATCACTCCCCATTTTTGTCTTTCTTTAAACTCTCACAGTGCAGCTCCCCCTTTCTCCATGTTGGCCAATTCACGATAGTTGGGTCGTTTCTTTGGTCTTGTTTTAACACCATCTTGAATATCACCAATGACTTGTGATAAAGGATGATATTTCTTGATATGGCTTGGAGAACTGTTATATGCTGTGCCAACTTCCTTTCCTTCTTGACTCCTTGCCACGTTTTTGTTGTTTGAATGAACAGAGGTCTCCACAGAGCCTTGATCAGCGGGAGTTGCAGAGGAATCCTTCGGGACGGTCGTAATCTCCCTTTCCGATGGTCCTTCTTCTTTGATTTCAGCATCACCTTGACAATATTGCTCCAAAATTGTCCAAGCCTCCTTGGCAGATTTACACTTCATCACAAGCTTAAACATTGTAATATCAAGTGAAGAGCGGATCGCATTGAGAGCTTCACTGTTGAACTTTGCAGCATCCTTCTCCTCTGTTGACCATTCACTCATCGGCATGCAAACAACATCCCCTCTGCTATTTCTCTTCATTGGATGAGACCACCAATTCTGAAGTGCAATCCAAGCCCTCACATCAATCGATTTGATGTAGTGCCTAATTCGAACTTTCCAACATGGATAATTTGTACCGTCAAAAACGGGAGGAGTACAAAAGGTGGGGTTTGTGAGATCCATTATAGGGACTGCACCAGGACCGTCACTCAGTATGTCGAGTGTCGGCTCGGATACCACTTGTTGGTATGGGGAGCGGGGGTAAGAACAGAGGTTGGAACAAAGGGTTGCCTATAGAGTGCCTCGTTGAACAATCTCGCAGCGGAATGATGAAAGCACAGAGGCATCTACAATGGTTGGCACAATAGTTGACACTTTGGACGAACACGAAGATGAAAATAAACAATATAGAGAAGAAGATCTGGGTTTTTAGCAAGATATTTTTCAATATCTTGCCGTGCCTCAAGGCCAAAAACAATTCACTAATTAGAGAATGAAAAATACAAGTCGAGGTTAAAGGCAAATCAAAATATCTAACCTAAGCTAGTGGAACTCGACTAAATCTATCATATCGGATATACTCGAATAACTACATTTTCAGATCTATATCCATATATTCTTCAACTGAGAATTCTTCTTTATATAGGGCTTCTTAAACTTGATGGCCAAGTAGAGGTTGTTAGGCATGATCCATGATCTTCTCCAACTAACTCCACTTTGTGCTCTTCAAGTCTTCTCCCCCTTTCTTCTCAACTGATGAAGTCAGATCTTCATCCTTATCTTGATTGAATTCGTGTTCCCCACTCTTCTCAACTGTATAGACTCGGTCAAGCCTTTACAACGTCTCTGTTGTGGTCACCATTGTGGTTACCTCTGATCCAGGCATTGTATCTGCAACAAAAAGAAAGACAAAACAAAATGAAGGAATTTAATGGAGTTAAATTCCAACAAAGGGGTACCACTAGGGCGAAATCTCATTTTTTTTGGCCCATATCTCATTCGTTATCGTCCGGATCCATTTCATTCTTTTACCGCATCCAATTATATTCCAAGAGCTATAATTATGGGCCCCCGGAGGTGCAAAATCCGGCGCTCTCCGACGGGCCGAAAAAATGAGATTTTGCCCTAGTGGTACCCCTTAGAGTTTCGGTCAAAAACGCTCCGGAATGGAATCTAAAATTTATTATTCCAAAGCATCCCAGTGATGTTTTGGAGCAGTATATGATGAATTTTGCATCATTCTAGCTCCTATATAGATGCGAGATTGTACGATTACTCCGAAAAATGAGAAACCGCTGAAGGTGCCAGATTTACAGTCAAATACAAAAAGTTGCAAGTCCATATCGTAGCCTTCCGAATGAGCTTTCTAGGGATTTTAAAATCGGGTCATTCGGATCTAAAACGAGTTAGATATGGCCAAAACGGTGAGGACGCGATGGAATCTGGGTCGAACGTGGAGGGCAGCAGGCAAAAAGGACCATATTTCATTCGTTATCGTCTGGATCCATTTCATTCTTTCACCGCATGCAATTATATTCCATGAGCTATAATTATGGGCCCCCAGAGGTGTAAAATCCGGCGCTCTCCGGCGGGCCGAAAAAATGAGATTTTTCCCTAGTGGTACCCCTTAGAGTTTCGGTCAAAAACGCTCCGGAATGGAATCTAAATTTTTTTATTCCAAAGCATCCCAGTGATGTTTTGGAGCGGTATATGATTAATTTTGCATCATTCTAGCTCCTATATAGAGGCTAGATTGTACGATTACTCCGGAAAATGAGAAACCGCATAAGGTACCCGATTCGGATTCTATTTTCTCCTAGTAAACACAGATAAATACAAAATATTGCTATTCCTAGTCTTCCGAATGAGATTTCTAGGGGTTTCAAATTTGGGTCATTAGGATCTAAAACGAGTTAGTTATAGTTATAATGATGAGGGCGCGATGGTATCTTTGTCGAACGGGGAGGACAGTATGCAAAATGGCTCATATCTCATTCGTTATCGTCCGAATCCATTTCATTATTTCTCCCCATGAAATTTTATTCCAAGAGCTATAATTATTGGCCGCCGGAGGTGCAAAAGCCGATGCATCCTTGCGGGCTGAAAAATTGAGATTTCGCCCTTGTGGTAAAAAATGCTCCGGAATGAAATCTAAAATTTATTATTCCAAACCATCCCAGTGACGTTTTGGAGCGGCATATGATGAATTTTGCCTAGTTCTAGCTCCTATATAGATGCTAGATTGTACGATTACTCCGGAAAATGAGAAACCGCTTAAGGTGCTCGATTCGAATTCTATTTTCACCCAATAAACACAGTCAAATACAAAAATTTGTAAGTGCATATTGTAGCCTTCCGAATGAGCTTTTAGGGGTTTTAAAATCGGGTTATTTGGATCTAAAACGAGTAAGATATGGACAAAACGGTGAGGGCGCGATGGAATTTGGGTCGAACGTGGAGGGCAGCAGGCAAAAAGGCCGATATCTCATTCGTTATCGTCCGGATCCATTTTATTCTTTCACCGCATGCAATTACATTCCAAGTGCTATAATTATGGGCCCCCAGAGGTGCAAATCCAGGCGCTCCGCGGCTGGCCGAAAAAATGAGATTTCGGAATGGAATCTAAATTTTATTTTTCCAAAGCTTCCCAGTGACATTTTGGAGCAATATATGATGAATTTTGCATCATTCTATCTCCTATATAGAGGCTAGATTGTACGATTACTCCGGAAAATGAAAAATCGCTTAAAGTGCTCTATTCGGATTCTATTTTCTCCTAGTAAACAAAGTCAAATACCAAATGTCGCAAGTGAATATCGTAGCCTTCCGAATGAGCTTTCTAGAGGTTTTAAAATCGGGTAATTCGGATCTAAAACGAGTTAGATATGGCCAAAACGGTGAGGGCGCGATGGAATCTGTGCCGAACGTGGAGGACAGCAGGCAAAAAAGGCCCATATCTCATGCGTTATCGTCCGGATACATTTCATTCTTACAACGCATGCAATTATATTCCAAGAGATATAATTATGGGGCCCAAGAGGTGCAAAATCCGGGGCTCTTCGGCGGGCCGAAAAAATGAGATTTTGCCCTAGTGGTACCCCTTAAAGTTTAGGTAAAAAACGCTCCGGATTGGAATCTAAATTTTATTATTCCAAACATCTCTGTGATGTTTTTGAGCGTTATATGATGAATTTTGCATCATTCTAACACCTATATAGATGTTAGATTGTACGATTACTCCGTAAAAAGAGAAACCGCTTAAGGTGCCCGATTCGGATTCTATTTTCACCCAATAAACACAGTCAAATACTAAAAGTTGCAACTCCATATTGTAGCCTTCCGAATGAGCTTTCTAGGGGTTTTAAAAAGGGGTCATTCGGATCTAAAAACGAGTTAGATATGGCCAAAACGGTGAGGGCGCGATGGAATCTGGGTCGAACGTGGAGGGCAGCAGGCAAAAAGTCCCATATCTCATTCGTTATCGTCCGGATCCATTTCATTCTTTCACCGCATGTAATTATATTCCAAGAGCTATAATTATGGGGCCCCAGAGGTGCAAAATCCAGCGCTCTCCGGCGGGCCGAAAAAATGAGATTTTGCCCTAGTGGTACCCCTTAGAGTTTCGGTAAAAAATTCTCCAGTATGGAATCTAAAATTTATTATTCCTAAGCATCCCAGTGATGTTTTGGAGCGGTATATGATGAATTTTGCATCATTCTAGCTCCTATATAGAGGCTAGATTGTACGATTACTTTGGAAAAAGAGAAACCGCTTAAGGTGCCCGATTCGGATTCTATTTTCTCCAAGTAAACACAGTCAAATACAAAATGTCGCAAGTGAATATCGTAGCCTTCCGAATGAGATTTCTATAGGTTTTAAAATCGGGTCATTCGGATCTAAAACGAGTTAGATATAGCTAAAACGGTGAGAGCGCGATGGAATCTAGGTCGAACATGGAGGGCAGCAGGCAAAAAGGCCCTTATCTCATTCAATATCGTCCGGATCCATTTCATTCTTTCACCGCATTCAATTATATTCCAAGGGCTATAATTATGGGGCCCTGGAGATGCAAAATCCGACGCTCTCCGGCGGGCAAAAAAAATGAGATTTTGCCCTAGTGGTACCCCTTAGAGTTTCGGTCAAAAACGCTCCGGAATGGAATCTAAATTTTATTATTCCAAAGAATCCCAGTGATGTTTTGGAGCAGTATATGATGAATTTTGCATCATTCTAGCTCCTATATAGATGTTAGATTGTACGATTACTCCGGAAAATGAGAAACCGTTTAAGGTGCCCGATTCAGATTCTATTTTCACCCAGTAAACACAGTCAAATACAAAAAGTTGCAAGTCCATATTGTAGCCTTCCGAATGATCTTTCTAGGGGTATTAAAACCGGGTCATTCAGATCTAAAACGAGTTAGATATGGCCAAATCGGTGAGGGCGCGATGGAATCTGGGTCGAACGTGGAGGGCAGCAGGCAAAAAGGCCCATATATCATTGGTTATCGTCCGGATCCATTTCATTTTTTCATCGTGTGCAATTATATTCCAAGAGCTATAATTATGGGCCCCCGGAGGTGCAAAATCCGGAGCTCCCGGCGGGCCGAAAAATGAGATTTTGCCCTAGTGGTACCCCTTAGAGTTTTGGTCAAAAATGCTCCGGAATGAGATCGAAATTTTATTATTCCAAATCGTCCCAGTGATGTTTTGGAGCGGTATATGATGAATTTTGCATCATTCAAGCTCCTATATAGAGGCTAGATTGTACGATTACTCCGGAAAATGAGAAACCGCTTAAGGTGCCCAATTCGGATTCTATTTTCACCCTGTAAACACCGTCAAATACAAATTTTCGCAAGTCCATATCGTAGCCTTTCGAATGAGCTTTCTAGGGGTTTCAAAATTGGGTCATTCGGATCTAAAACGAGTTAGTTATGGCCAAAACGGTGAGGGCACGACGGAATCTAGGTCGAACTTGGAGGGCAGCAGGCAAAAAGGCCCATATCTCATTCGATATTGTCCAGATCCATTTAATTCTTTCACTTCATGCAATTTTATTCCAAGAGCTATAATTATGGGCCCCCGGAGGTGCAAAATCCGACGATCCCAGGCGGGCCGAAAAAATGAGATTTCGCCCTAGTGGTACCCCTTCGAGTTTTGGTTAAAAACGCTCCGGACGAGATTTAAATTTTATTATTCCAAATCATCCCAGTGATGTTTTGGAGCGGTATATGATGAATTTTGCATCATTCTTGCTCCTATATAGAGGCTAGATTGTACGATTATTCCGGAAAATGAGAAACCGCTTAAGGTGCCCAATTCGGATTCTATTTTCACCTAGTAAACACGGTCAAATACCAAATTTCACAAGTCCATATCGTAGCCTTTTGAATGAGCTTTCTAGGGGTTTCAAAATTGGGTCATTCGGATCTAAAACGAGTTAGTTATGGCCAAAACGGTGAGGGCACGACGGAATCTGGGTCGAACTGGGAGGGCAGCAGGCAAAAAGGCCCATATCTCATTCGTTATCGTCCGGATCCATTTAATTCTTTCACGTCATGCTATTTTATTCCTAGAGCTACAATTATGGGCCCCCGGAGGTGCAAAATCCGACGATCCCCGGCGGGCCGAAAAAATGTGATTTCGCCCTAGTGGTACCCCTTCGAGATTTGGTTAAAAACGCTCCGGAATGAGATCTAAATTTTATTATTCCAAATCATCCCAGTGATGTTTTGGAGCGGTATATGATGAATTTTGCATCATTCTAGCTCCTATATAGAGGCCTGATTGTACGATTACTCTGGAAAATAAGAAACCGCTTAAGGTGCCCAATTCGGATTCTAATTTCACCCAGTAAACACCTTCAAATACCAAATTTCACAAGTCCATATCGTATCCTTCCGAATGAGCTTTCTAGGGGATTCTAAATTGGGTCATTCGGACAAAAAACGAGATAGTTATGGCCAAAACATTGAGGGCACGACGGAATCTGGGTCGAACGGGGAGGGCAGCAGGCAAAAAGTCCCATATCTCATTCGTTATCGCCCGTATCCATTTCATTCTTTCACCATGAGAAATTTTATACCAAGAGCTATAATTATGGCCCCCCCAGAGGTGCAAAATCCGATGAACCCTGGCGGGCCGAAAAAATGAGATTTCGCCCTAGTGGTACCCCTTAGAGTTTTGGTCAAAAACGCTCTGGAATGAGATCTAAATTTTATTATTCCACATCATCCCAGTGATGTTTTTGAGCGGTATATGATGAATTTTGCATCATTCTAGCTCCTATATAGAGGCTAGATTGTACGATTATTCCGGAAAGTGAGAAACCGCTTAAGGTGCCCAATTCAGATTCTATTTTCACCTAGTAAACACGGTCAAATACCAAATTTCACAAGACAATATCTTAGCCTTCCGAATGAGCTTTCTAGGGGTTTCAAAATCGGGTCATTCGGATCTAAAACGAGTTAGTTATGGCCAAAACGGTGAGGGCACGACGGATCAGGGTCGAACGGGGAGAACAGCAGGCAAAAAGGCCCATATCTCATTCGTTATTGTCCAGATCCATTTAATTCTTTCACTTCATGCAATTTTATTCCAATAGCTATAATTATAGGCCCCCGGAGGTGCAAAATCCGACGATCCCAGGCGGGCCGAAAAAATGAGATTTCGCCCTAGTGGTACCCCTTAGAGTTTTGGTCAAAAACTCCGGAATGAGATCTAAATTTTATTATTCCAAATCATCCCAGTAATGTTTTGGAGCGGTATATGATGAATTTTGCATCATTCTTGCTCCTATATAGAGGCTAGATTGTACGATTATTCCGGAAAATGAGAAACCGCTTAAGGTGCCCAATTCGGATTCTATTTTCACCTAGTAAACACGGTCAAATACCAAATTTCACAAGTCCATATCGTAGCCTTTTGAATGAGCTTTCTAGGGGTTTCAAAATCGGGTCATTCGGATCTAAAACGAGTTAGTTATGGCCAAAACGGTGAGGGCACGACGGAATCTGGGTCGAACTGGGAGGGCAGCAGGCAAAAAGGCCCATATCTCATTTGTTATCGTCCGGATCCATTTCATTCTTTCACCATTTGCAATTTTATTCCAAGATGTATAATTATGGGCCCCCGGAGGTGCAAAATTCGAAGATCCCCGGCGGGCCAAAAAAATGAGATTTCGCCCTAGTGGTACCCCTTAGAGTTTTGGTCAAAAATGCTCCGGAATGAGATCTAATTTTTTTTATTCCAAATCATCCTAGTGATGTTTTGGAGCGGTATATGATGAATTTTGCATCATTCTAGCTCTTATATTGAGGCAAGATTGTTCGATTACTGCGGAAAATGAGAAACCGCTTAAGGTGCCCAATTCGGATTCTATTTTCACCCAGTAAATACCGTCAAATACCAAATTTCGCAAGTCCATATCGTAGCCTTCTGAATGAGCTTTCTAGGGGATTCTAAATTGGGTCATTCGGATAAAAAACGAGATAGTTATGGCCAAAACGTTGAGGGCACGACGTAATCTAGGTCGAACGGGGAGGACAGCAGGCAGAAAGGCCCATATCTCATTCGTTATTGTCCAGATCCATTTAATTCTTTCACTTCATGCAATTTTATTCCAATAGCTATAATTATAGGCCCCCGGAGGTGCAAAATCCGACGATCCCAGGCGGGCCAAAAAAATGAGATTTCGCCCTAGTGGTACCCCTTAGAGTTTTGGTCAAAAACTCTCCGGAATGAGATCTAAATTTTATTGTTCCAAATCATCCCAGTGATGTTTTGGAGAGGTATATGATGAATTTTGCATCATTCTTGCTCCTATATAGAGGCTAGATTGTACGAGTATTCCGGAAAATGAGAAACCGCTTAAGGTGCCCAATTCGGATTCTGTTTTTACCTAGTAAACACGGTCAAATACCAAATTTCACAAGTCCATATCGTAGCCTTTTGAATGAGCTTTCTAGGGGTTTCAAAATCGGGTCATTCGGATCTAAAACGAGTTAGTTATGGCCAAAACGGTGAGGGCACGACGGAATCTGGGTCGAACTGGGAGGGCAGCAGGCAAAAAGGCCCATATCTCATTTGTTATCGTCCGGATCCATTTCATTCTTTCACCATGTGCAATTTTATTCCAAGATGTATAATTATGGGCCCCCGGAGGTGCAAAATTCGACGATCCCCGGCGGGCCGAAAAAATGAGATTTCGCCTTAGTGGTACCCCTTAGAGTTTTGGTCAAAAATGCTCCGGAATGAGATCTAAATTTTTTTATTCCAAATCATCCTAGTGATGTTTTGGAGCGGTATATGATGAATTTTGCATCATTCTAGCTCTTATATTGAGGCAAGATTGTTCGATTACTGCGGAAAATGAGAAACCGCTTAAGGTGCCCAATTCGGATTCTATTTTCACCCAGTAAATACTGTCAAATACCAAATTTTGCAAGTCCATATCGTAGCCTTCCGAATGAGCTTTCTAGGGGATTCTAAATTGGGTCATTCGGATAAAAACGAGATAGTTATGGCCAAAACGTTGAGGGCACGACAGAATCTAGGTCGAACGGGGAGGGCAGCAGGCAAAAAGGCCCATATCTCATTCGTTTTCGTCCGGATCCATTTAATTCTTTCACGTCATGCAATTTTATTCCAAGAGCTATAATTATGGGCCCCCGGAGGTGCAAAATCCGACGCTCCCCGGCGGGCCGAAAAAATGAGATATCGCCCTTAGAGTTTTGGTCAAAAACGCTCCGGAATGAGATCAAAATTTTATTATTCCAAATCATCCCAATGATGTTTTGGAGCGGTATCTGATGAATTTTGCATAATTCTGGCTCCTATACAGAGGCTAGATTGTACGATTACTCCGGAAAATGAGAAACCGCTTAAGGTGCCCAATTCGGATTCTATTTTCACCTAGTAAACACGGTCAAATACAAAATTTTGCAAGTCCATATCGTAGCCTTTTGAATGAGATTTCTAGGGGTTTCAAAATCGGGTCATTCGGATCTAAAACGAGTTAGTTATGGCCAAAACGGTGAGGGCACGACGGAATCTGGGTCGAACTGGGAGGGCAGCAGGCAAAAAGGCCCATATCTCATTCGTTATCGTCCGGATCCATTTAATTCTTTCACGTCATGCTATTTTATTCCTAGAGCTATAATTATGGGCCCCCGGAGGTGTAAAATCCGACGATCCCCGGCGGGCCGAAAAAATGAGATTTCGCCATAGTGGTACCCCTTAGAGTTTTGGTAAAAAACGCTCCGTAATGAGATCTAAATTTTATTATTCCAAATCATCCCAATGATGTTTTGGAGCGGAATCTGATGAATTTTGCATCATTCTAGCTCCTATACAGAGGCTAGATTGTACGATTACTCCGAAAAATGAGAAACTGCTTAAGGTGCCAAATTCAAATTCTATTTTTACCTATTAAACACCGTAAAATACCAAATTTCGCAAGTCAATATCGTAGCCGCCCAAATGAACTTTCTAGGGGTTTCAAAATCGGGTCATTCGGATCTAAAACGAGTCAGTTATGGCAAAAACGGTGAGGGCACGACGGAATCAGGGTCGAACGGGGAGGGCAGCAGGCAAAAAGGCCCATATCTCATTCGTTATCGTCCGGATCCCTTTAATTCGTTCACGTCATGCAATTCTATTCCAAGCGCTATAATTATGGACCCCCGGGGTTGCAAAATCCGACACTCCACGGCGGGCCGAAAAAATGAGATTTCGCCCTAGTGGTACCCCTTAGAGTTTTGGTCAAAAATGCTCCGGAATGAGATCTAAATTTTATTATTCCAAATCATCCCAGTGATGTTTGGAGCGGTATATGATGAATTTTGCATCATTCTAGGTCCTATATAGAGGCTAGATTGTACGAATACTCCGAAAAATGAGAAACCGCTTAAGGTTCCCAATTAGGTTTCTATTATCACCCAGTAAACACCGTCAAATACCAATTTTCGCAAGACAATATCGTAGCCTTCCGAATGAGCTTTCTAGGGGTTTCAAAATTTGATCATTCGGATCTAAAACGAGTTAGTTATGGCCAAAACGCTGAGGGCACAACGTAATCTGGGTCGAAAGGGAAGGGCAGCAGGCAAAAAGGCCCATATCTCATTCGTTATCGTCCGGATCCATTTCATTCTTTCACCATGTGCAATTTTATTCCAAGAGCTATAATTATGGGCCCCCGGAGGTGCAAAATTTGACGATCCTCGGCGGGACGAAAAAATGAGATTTTGCCCTAGTGGTACCCCTTAGAGTTTTGGTCAAAAACGCTCCGGAACGAGATTTAAATTTTATTGTTCCAAATCATCCCAGTGATGTTTTGGAGCGGTATATGATGAATTTTGCATCATTCTAGCTCCTATATAGAGGCTAGATTGTATGATTACTTCGGAAAATAAGAAACCGCGGTGCCCAATTCGGATTCTATTTTCACCCAGTAAACACCGTCAAATACCAATTTTCGCAAGTCCATATCGTAGCCTTTTGAATGAGCTTTCTAGGGGCTTCAAAATGGGGTCATTCGGATCTAAAACGAGTTAGTTATGGCCAAAACGGTGAGGGCACGACGGAATCTGGGTCGAACGGTGAGGGCAGCAGGCAAAAAGGCCCATATCTCATTCGTTTTCGTCTGGATCCATTTCATTCTTTCACGTCATGCAATTTTATTCCAAGAGCTATAATTATGGGCCCCCGGAGGTGCAAAATCCGACGCTCCCCGGCGGGCCGAAAAAATGAGATTTCGCCCTAGTGGTACCCCTTAGAGTTTTGGTCAAAAATGCTCCGGAATGAGATCTAAATTTTTTTATTCCAAATCATCCTAGTGATGTTTTGGAGTGGTATATGATGAATTTTGCATCATTCTAGCTCTTATATTGAGGCAAGATTGTTCGATTACTACGGAAAATGAGAAACCGCTTAAGGTGCCCAATTCGGATTCTATTTTCACCCAGTAAATACCGTCAAATACAAAATTTCGCAAGTCCATATCGTAGCCTTCCGAATGAGCTTTCTAGGGGATTCTAAATTGGGTCATTCGGATAAAAAACGAGATAGTTATGGCCAAAACGTTGAGGGCACGACGGAATCTAGGTCGAACGGGGAGGGCAGCAGGCAAAAAGGCCCATATCTCATTTGTTATCGTCCGGATCCATTTCATTCTTTCACCATGTGCAATTTTATTCCAAGAGGTATAATTATGGGCCCCCGGAGGTGCAAAATCCGACGATCCCCGGCGGGCTGAAAAAATGAGATTTCGCCCTAGTGGTACCTTAGAGTTTTGGTCAAAAACACTCCGGAATGAGATCTAAATTTTATTATTCCAAATCATCCCAATGATGTTTTGGAGCGGTATCTGATGAATTTTGCATCATTCTAGCTCCTATACAGAGGCTAGATTGTACGATTACTCCGGAAAATGAGAAACCGCTTAAGGTGCCCAATTCGGAATCTATTTTCACCTAGTAAACACGGCCAAATACAAAATTTCGCATGTCCATATCGTAGCCTTTTGAATGAGCTTACTAGGGGTTTCAAAATGGGGTCATTCGGATCTAAAACGAGTTAGTTATGGCCAAAACGGTGAGGGCACGACGGAATCTGGGTCGAACGGTGCGGGCAGCAGGCAAAAAGGCCCATATCTCATTCGTTTTCGTCCGGATCCATTTAATTCTTTCATGCCATGCAATTTTATTCCAAGAGCTATAATTATGGGCCCCCGGAGGTGCAAAATCCGACGCTCTCCGGCGGGCCGAAAAAATGAGATTTCGCCCTTAGAGTTTTGGTCAAAAACGCTCCGGAATGAGATCTAAATTTTATTATTCCAAATCATCCCAATGATGTTTTGGAGCTGTATCTGATGAATTTTGCATCATTCTGGCTCCTATACAGAGGCTAGATTGTACGATTACTCCGGAAAATGAGAAACCGCTTAAGGTGCCCAATTCGGATTCTATTTTCACCTAGTAAACACGGTCAAATACAAAATTTTGCAAGTCCATATCGTAGCCTTTTGAATGAGATTTCTAGGGGTTTCAAAATCGGGTCATTCGGATCTAAAACGAGTTAGTTATGGCCAAAACGGTGAGGGCACGACGGAATCTGGGTCGAACTGGGAGGGCAGCAGGCAAAAAGGCCCATATCTCATTCGTTATCGTCCGGATCCATTTAATTCTTTCACGTCATGCTATTTTATTCCTAGAGCTATAATTATGTGCCCCCGGAGGTGTAAAATCCGACGATCCCCGGCGGGCCGAAAAAATGAGATTTCGCCATAGTGGTACCCCTTAGAGTTTTGGTAAAAAACGCTCCGTAATGAGATCTAAATTTTATTATTCCAAATCATCCCAATGATGTTTTGGAGCGGAATTTGATGAATTTTGCATCATTCTAGCTCCTATACAGAGGCTAGATTGTACGATTACTCCGAAAAATGAGAAACCGCTTAAGGTGCCAAATTCAAATTCTATTTTTACCTATTAAACACCGTAAAATACCAAATTTCGCAAGTCAATATCGTAGCCTTCCAAATGAACTTTCTAGGGGTTTCAAAATCGGGTCATTCGGATCTAAAACGAGTCAGTTATGGCCAAAACGGTGAGGGCACGACGGAATCAGGGTCGAACGGGGAGGGCAGCAGGCAAAAAGGCCCATATCTCATTCGTTATCGTCCGGATCCCTTTAATTCTTTCACGTCATGCAATTCTATTCCAAGCGCTATAATTATGGGCCCCCGGAGGTGCAAAATTCGACGATCCCCGGCGGGCCGAAAAAATGAGATTTCGCCTTAGTGGTACCCCTTAGAGTTTTGGTCAAAAATGCTCCGGAATGAGATCTAAATTTTTTTATTCCAAATCATCCTAGTGATGTTTTGGAGCGGTATATGATGAATTTTGCATCATTCTAGCTCTTATATTGAGGCAAGATTGTTCGATTACTGCGGAAAATGAGAAACCGCTTAAGGTGCCCAATTCGGATTCTATTTTCACCCAGTAAATACCGTCAAATACCAAATTTCGCAAGTCCATATCGTAGCCTTCCGAATGAGCTTTCTAGGGGATTCTAAATTGGGTCATTCGGATAAAAAACGAGATAGTTATGGCCAAAACGTTGAGGGCACGACGGAATCTAGGTCGAACGGGGAGGGCAGCAGGCAAAAAGGCCCATATCTCATTTGTTATCGTCCGGATCCATTTCATTCTTTCACCATGTGCAATTTTATTCCAAGAGGTATAATTATGGGCCCCCGAAGGTGCAAAATCCGACGATCCCCGGCGGGCTGAAAAAATGAGATTTCGCCCTAGTGGTACCTTAGAGTTTTGGTCAAAAACACTCCGGAATGAGATCTAAATTTTATTATTCCAAATCATCCCAATGATGTTTTGGAGCGGTATCTGATGAATTTTGCATCATTCTAGCTCCTATACAGAGGCTAGATTGTACGATTACTCCGGAAAATGAGAAACCGCTTAAGGTGCCCAATTCGGAATCTATTTTCACCTAGTAAACACGGCCAAATACAAAATTTCGCAAGTCTATATCGTAGCCTTTTGAATGAGCTTTCTAGGGGTTTCAAAATGGGGTCATTCGGATCTAAAACGAGTTAGTTATGGCCAAAACGGTGAGGGCACGACGGAATCTGGGTCGAACGGTGAGGGCAGCAGGCAAAAAGGCCCATATCTCATTCGTTTTCGTCCGGATCCATTTAATTCTTTCACGTCATGCAATTTTATTCCAAGAGCTATAATTATGGGCCCCCGGAGGTGCAAAATCCGACGCTCCCCGGCGGGCCGAAAAAATGAGATATCGCCCTTAGAGTTTTGGTCAAAAACGCTCCGGAATGAGATCTAAATTTTATTATTCCAAATCATCCCAATGATGTTTTGGAGCGGTATCTGATGAATTTTGCATCATTCTGGCTCCTATACAGAGGCTAGATTGTACGATTACTCCGGAAAATGAGAAACCGCTTAAGGTGCCCAATTCGGATTCTATTTTCACCTAGTAAACACGGTCAAATACAAAATTTTGCAAGTCCATATCGTAGCCTTTTGAATGAGATTTCTAGGGGTTTCAAAATCGGGTCATTCGGATCTAAAACGAGTTAGTTATGACCAAAACGGTGAGGGCACGACGGAATCTGGGTCGAACTGGGAGGGCAGCAGGCAAAAAGGCCCATATCTCATTCTTTACCGTCCGGATCCATTTAATTCTTTCACGTCATGCTATTTTAATCCTAGAGCTATAATTATGGGCCCCCGGAGGTGTAATATCCGACGATCCCCGGCGGGCCGAAAAAATGAGATTTCGCCATAGTGGTACCTCTTAGAGTTTTGGTAAAAAACGCTCCGTAATGAGATCTAAATTTTATTATTCCAAATCATCCCAATGATGTTTTGGAGCAGAATCTGATGAATTTTGCATCATTCTAGCTCCTATACAGAGGCTAGATTGTACGATTACTCCGAAAAATGAGAAACCGCTTAAGGTGCCAAATTCAAATTCTATTTTTACCTATTAAACACCGTAAAATACCAAATTTCGCAAGTCAATATCGTAGCCGTCCAAATGAACTTTCTAGGGGTTTCAAAATCGGGTCATTCGGATCTAAAACGAGTCAGTTATGGCCAAAACGGTGAGGGCACGACGGAATCAGGGTCGAACGGGGAGGGCAGCAGGCAAAAAGGCCCATATCTCATTCGTTATCGTCCGGATCCATTTAATTCTTTCACGTCATGCAATTCTATTCCAAGCGCTATAATTATGGACCCCCGGGGTTGCAAAATCCGACACTCCACGGCGGGCCGAAAAAATGAGATTTCGCCCTAGTGGTACCCCTTAGAGTTTTGGTCAAAAATGCTCCGGAATGAGATCTAAATTTTATTATTCCAAATCATCCCAGTGATGTTTGGAGCGGTATATGATGAATTTTGCATCATTCTAGGTCCTATATAGAGGCTAGATTGTACGATTACTCCGGAAAATGAGAAACCGCTTAAGGTTCCCAATTAGGATTCTATTATCACCCAGTAAACACCGTCAAATACCAATTTTCGCAAGACAATATCGTAGCCTTCCGAATGAGCTTTCTAGGGGTTTCAAAATTTGATCATTCGGATCTAAAACGAGTTAGTTATGGCCAAAACGCTGAGGGCACAACGTAATCTGGGTCGAAAGGGAAGGGCAGCAGGCAAAAAGGCTCATATCTAATTCGTTATCGTCCGGATCCATTTCATTCTTTCACCATGTGCAATTTTATTCCAAGAGCTATAATTATGGGCCCCCGGAGGTGCAAAATTTGACGATCCTCGGCGGGACGAAAAAATGAGATTTTGCCCTAGTGGTACCCCTTAGAGTTTTGGTCAAAAACGCTCCGGAACGAGATTTAAATTTTATTGTTCCAAATCATCCCAGTGATGTTTTGGAGCGGTATATGATGAATTTTGCATCATTCTAGCTCCTATATAGAGGCTAGATTGTATGATTACTTCGGAAAATAAGAAACCGCTTAAGGTGCCCAATTCGGATTCTATTTTCACCCAGTAAACACCGTCAAATACCAATTTTCGCAAGTCCATATCGTAGCCTTTTGAATGAGCTTTCTAGGGGCTTCAAAATGGGGTCATTCGGATCTAAAACGAGTTAGTTATGGCCAAAACTGTGAGGGCACGACGGAATCTGGGTCGAACGGTGAGGGCAGCAGGCAAAAAGGCCCATATCTCATTCGTTTTCGTCTGGATCCATTTCATTCTTTCACGTCATGCAATTTTATTCCAAGAGCTATAATTATGGGCCCCCGGAGGTGCAAAATTCGACGCTCCCATGCGGGCCGAAAAAATGAGATTTCGCCCTAGTGGTACCCCTTAGAGTTTTGGTCAAAAATGCTCCGGAATGAGATCTAAATTTTTTTATTACAAATCATCCTGGTGATGTTTTGGAGCGGTATATGATGAATTTTTCATCATTCTAGCTATTATATTGGGGCAAGATTGTTCGATTACTACGGAAAATGAGAAACCGCTTAAGGTGCCCAATTCGGATTCTATTTTCACCCAGTAAATACCGTCAAATACCAAATTTCGCAAGTCCATATCGTAGCCTTCCGAATGAGCTTTCTAGGGGATTCTAAATTGGGTCATTCGGATAAAAAACGAGATAGTTATGGCCAAAACGTTGAGGGCACGACGGAATCTAGGTCGAACGGGGAGGGCAGCAGGCAAAAAGGCCCATATCTCATTTGTTATCGTCCGGATCCATTTCATTCTTTCACCATGTGCAATTTTATTCCAAGAGGTATAATTATGGGCCCCCGGAGGTGCAAAATCCGACGATCCCCGGCGGGCTGAAAAAATGAGATTTCGCCCTAGTGGTACCTTAGAGTTTTGGTCAAAAACACTCCGGAATGAGATCTAAATTTTATTATTCCAAATCATCCCAATGATGTTTTGGAGCGGTATCTGATGAATTATGCATCATTCTAGCTCCTATACAGAGGCTAGATTGTACGATTACTCCGGAAAATGAGAAACCGCTTAAGGTGCCCAATTCGGAATCTATTTTCACCTAGTAAACACAGCCAAATACAAAATTTCGCAAGTCCATATCGTAGCCTTTTGAATGAGCTTACTAGGGGTTTCAAAATGGGGTCATTCGGATCTAAAATGAGTTAGTTATGGCCAAAACGGTGAGGTCACGACGGAATCTGGGTCGAACTGTGAGGGCAGCAGGCAAAAAGGCCCATATCTCATTCGTTTTCGTCCGAATCCATTTAATTCTTTCACGTCATGCAATTTTATTCCAAGAGCTATAATTATGGGCCCCCGGAGGTGCAAAATCCGACGCTCCCCGGCGGGCCGAAAAAATGAGATTTCGCCTTTAGAGTTTTGGTAAAAAACGCTCCGGAATGAGATCTAAATTTTATTATTCCAAATCATCCCAATGATGTTTTGGAGAGGTATCTGATGAATTTTGCATCATTCTGGCTCCTATACAGAGGCTAGATTGTACGATTACTCCGGAAAATGAGAAACCGCTTAAGGTGCCCAATTCGGATTCTATTTTCACCTAGTAAACACGGTCAAATACAAAATTTTGCAAGTCCATATCGTAGCCTTTTGAATGAGATTTCTAGGGGTTTCAAAATCGGGTCATTCGGATCTAAAACGAGTTAGTTATGGCCAAAACGGTGAGGGCACGACGGAATCTGGGTCGAACTGGGAGGGCAGCAGGCAAAAAGGCCCATATCTCATTCGTTATCGTCCGGATCCATTTAATTCTTTCACGTCATGCTATTTTATTCCTAGAGCTATAATTATGGGCCCCCGGAGGATTAAAATCCGACGATCCCCGGCGGGCCGAAAAAATGAGATTTCGCCATAGTGGTACCCCTTAGAGTTTTGGTAAAAAACGCTCCGTAATGAGATCTAAATTTTATTATTCCAAATCATCCCAATGATGTTTTGGAGCGGAATCTGATGAATTTTGCATCATTCTAGCTCCTATACAGAGGCTAGATTGTATGATTACTCCGAAAAATGAGAAACCGCTTAAGGTGCCAAATTCAAATTCTATTTTTACCTATTAAACACCGTAAAATACCAAATTTCGCAAGTCAATGTTGTAGCCTTCCAAATGAACTTTCTAGGGGTTTCAAAATCGGGTCATTCGGATCTAAAACGAGTCAGTTATGGCCAAAACGGTGAGGGCACGACGGAATCAGGGTCGAACGGGGAGGGCAGCAGGCAAAAAGGCCCATATCTCATTCGTTATCGTCCGGATCCTGATCGCACTATTTCTACCACACAAAATAGGTGTAATATAATGAAGCACGAGTATCGTATCCACAGGGATTGATAAACCGAAAACGCACACAATACCTCTACTCAAGAACTAATGTGATGTCTAGGCTTTTAAGGGTTTAATGATTGTGGTATTTATAGACTAGGCAAATAATAAAAAGACTCAATTAAATCAAATAAGGAAACAAAGTGTGCAGGAAAATAATTAGTCAAAAGTAAACAACTTAAGGCACAAGCAATTAAGTAAATAAGGAAAGTGAACAAATAAAGAAAAGTGTTGATTCTAGGGAAGCCTACCTAATCAAAAATATGCAAATAATTAATGAATACAATTAACCACTTTAATCCAATCTAAATGTGATACATGCAAATATAACTTACACCCTGATTAAAGCAATGCAAGTTGTCACCTAACAAGATCCTAATATTCTTTCGAATTAGAAGAATCGAATCAAATGCAAAATAGAACAAGTACCAATAATATAATCAACTAGGTTCAACTACGACACCGAATCAATTATATATGAACATATAACAATTCAATTATCAATCAAGAGAATCAAACTATTATATCATGCTTTCATGAGATCGATTATGCAATTATCCGATTAAGGCATAAACACATAATTATGCATACACAATTAATGGCCAGTTAACTATGCATGAGAATAAGCACCATGAAACATGCATCTAGATTGGAAGGCTAATTGTAAACAAAAACACTTACATAGATTCAATTAGGCATTCAATCCCTAAAATCAACTAAGGAATTTAGCTAGACATAATTAAAGCAAACATAAACACAAGAGATTGAAAGATCATAATTAAAAAGTAAGAGTAAGAAAAACTTGGAATTGAATCTTGAACACGAAGAACTTCGAAACTTGAATCTTGAATAAACTTGAAAAGCTCCAATGTTAAATACAAAACTCTAAAACTCTAAAATAAAAGTGTGCTAGAAAATATGGTGTTTGCTAGGTTTTACAATGCTAGACTAGGAGTATATATAGGAGAAATTTACATAAGGAAAGCCTAAACCAAAAAGGAGTCATAATTAAAAAAGGAGAAAAATTCTCGGCTGGACACCTCTCGTCAGACCTCTCGATCGAGAGGTCGATCGAGAGGGTATAATTTCTGCTCTCGATCGATAGCTCAAACAGAAGGCACCTCTCGACACCTCTCTCGATCGAGAGGCCTTCACTCGAACTCAAGTCTTGAATTTTCAGCTTCGATCTTCACGCCTTTTCTCGTCTCGGGGTTTTATCATCGATTTATCATCAATTTATGCCTGAAAACACATAAAAATACCTACAAGCATAATATTGTCCCATATACTAAAAACCATATAAAACATAGACAATACTATAAAATCGAGACACAAAATTGACTCTTTTTGGCCATGAAAACAAGGTAAATTTCACCTATATCAAATCCCCCAAACTTAAACATTGTTCGTCCCGAACAATACCAAAACATAAACAATAGACTCTAGCATTGTGAACTATATAGGCCTCAAAACTTTTTCAAAACCAATACTCATGATCATGATCAAAACTATGATTCAACCTTAGCATCAATAACACAACCTATCCAACAAATTCGAAACATGTCAATCTATCAAAGAACACTCTCCAAACATGTGAGATTATGCATATAAGTGAACTCTCAACTCTCTCAAAGAAAAGATGTAATAGAATGTACATCATGGGGTTCACTCAACATCAATGTAATGCAACATGTTTACCATATGCTTGCCCCTAATCTCAACATCTCCACCTAATGTAATATTCACAAACTAAGATCAAAAAGGTCTTTATAAAAGCTTGTAATGTAGGGACATTGGTTAAGGTAGGGAATATATAGGCTAAGTGACTCAAATTACTCCAAATCATTATCCTTTTTTCAACTCCACCCAAAGTATAGAATTTACTCCATCTTCTACCATCCAACACCAACTACAAAACTCAATCTCAAGATGCAACGTATACAATACAAGCTAACTATCCCCTTATGCTTATTTCCTCATACTTTTCCTTTTTTTTTTTTTTTTTTTTTTTTTTTTTTTTTTTTTTTTTTTTTTTTTTACTATAGAGCTCTTCTAATAAATGTTCTTTCTAATATTCGAACAAAGGCTCTAACTCTTTTTTTTTTTTTTTTTTCTTTTCTTTCATAACTATTTTTTCTAAGCTTATAGGGATAGCCAACTACACTTAATCAAGCATCTCAAATTCTTTTCTTTTTCTTTTCACACCACATCAAGATAATCTATTCAACTCCTTCCCACATCATCAACTAACTCCACTAAAGATACCCTTATCCATCCAAACCTCCTATCATCCAAGTTCAAGAAAGAAAGGCTCATAACAAGGCTCAAAGGGGGTAAACAAAGATAATGATCAAGGTTAGTGTATGGGATTCATGTGGCTACGAAAGAATGGCCTAATATCATCTCCTAGTGCATAAATATACTAAGGTCTTGACGGAGAAATAGGGCAAGTTCTAGAAACAATGAAGCATACATGATCACTCAATCAAGAAAAATAGGCATCAATATGCACCAATAGCTCAAAACTCACGGGCTCAAACTAACTAGTTCCCGACTTCATGACATGCTTCAAATTCATCAAATAAAATCGCGTCGCTTCGCCAAGGTTCCATGCATAATAAAGATCATGAATTTTCTCCAAAAATCAATCAAAAATTTTCTATCATTGGCCAAATTCACAACACTATCATCACATGCTTACTTGACTCAATTTAAACCTAAGACTCAAAACAATAAAAGACTCTAACATACCCCAAAATAATACTAACAAATAAAAGACTCTCAAAGCAAGAAAACAATAGAAGTAATTTAACTTAGACACTCTTTCCCTCCCCCAAACTTATTTCAAAGCATAGCAACGAAATAAGTTTAAAGAAAAGAAGTAGGCTAAGTTAAAAACTGACCTCATTGAAATGGCGGTGGGAAGGGAGGGTTGTCGGGGTTATTGGGATCGAATCGTTGATGGCTCTCCGGGTAGTGAGGATAGAAATAGTGCATCTCATGCACCATCCTATTATAATTCTCCAAGTATGCTCGTTCATCCTCACGCCTCTTCGCCTCCTCTTCTCGAAATCTCCTCTCATTCTCAATGTAGGCGTCGAGAGTATCAAAACGACTTCCAATAAATGTGCGAAGATCCCCCACCTCGGTTCTCAACGTTTGGACCTCTTCGCGAACTCCTCTTACTTGGGATTCAACAAACTCCCTACTATCCCAATGATAGTTGTCCATTGCTTCCATTGACTCCGTGTGCCAATCCCGCATCGTAGAGAAATCCGGAGCTCTCATATGAAAACCGGGTTGTGGAACACCCTCGTATCCTTGCTCAAAAGCATCTTCCCCTTGATCAAATCCCCTCTCATATTGCTCAGCCTCGTCTTCATCTTCTTCCTCCTCATCATCATCACCACCTTCGTCGGGTCTTGGACCTCCCTCAGCCCACATAAGCTCCTTGTGTTGAGGAGAATCCATCTTTCCGTTCCCTCTCCGCAACTTATCGTTCCCGATCACCTCGGTCAAATAACTGTTCGGAAGCGGAAAGAGATAAATGCCACTCATCCCATGTAACTTTAAGAACCACCCGGACGTGTCATACGAGATCATCCTTGCAAGCTCCAACGTCCGTCTATCTACAAAGATGGACGTAGATACGGGTTGCTCTCTAATCGGAATGTTGAAGTGTTGGGCAATGGGAGTGACGAAAGCTCCTATCCCGATCTTTTGCCCCCCGAACAAGTATGCTTGGCTCTCCATATGATCGACGAGGTAAAGGGCTGCATTTTGTGAGTGGCCTCGATAAGAGGTCCAAATAAGATGAGCGTCGGTGGCAAGGAAGGTGCCGGAGTCATGACGGGAGTGGATGGTGCACGAGATCAGCCTATGGTAGTAGCGAATCGTGGGATTCCGAATTGAGGTGGCCTTTGCTTTCGCCGGGTTGTAGGATCTCGTTCTTTCCTCCTCAAAATCCACGAATTGTGCCCACAAATCTTGCAAATCCGGATGATTGTTGCCAATATACTCACCACACTTGTTTCCTCCAATGATATCGTTAAGTTGATCCATATCTAGCTCTCTCGGTTGACCACCGAGTTGGAAACGAATGACGTGGGGCACTTGGTTGACTCGCTCCACTACCAATGTTGAGAGAAACTCCACCGTGAGAATGTGGTAGGTGAAGTGATTCCCTTGAAATATGTTGGTGAAGCCTCCCCGTTGCATCAATTGAGTGATCTCATTAGCTATCCCCATCGCTGCCACCGTCTCTTGATGTAGGAAGCGGCAATGCTTGTGCTTGAGTTGCACAAGGTGGGACCATCTCCTCTTTGACTCCGCCGTCGTGAGCTTGAGTTTGAACGCCTTGGGCTCCAAACTTGAGGGCATCGACCTCGCCGGCGGTATCCTTGTCTCCGGGATAGTCCTATCATTCTTCCATGTCTCCTTTCCCTTGCTCGAAGAGGTGACCTTTTCTTTTCCTTTGCCTTTGCCCGACGAGGTTGAAGCAACATTCTTGCCCTTGTCTCTTGCCATCGTTAGTACCTAAAAAAATATCACAAATCAATACAAGAGATGCAAGAATAAAGCAATTTAAATCCTCTTCCCCCAAACTTCAACCAAATCTAATTCTCCCCCATTATCAACTCAATTTCATCACCAATTTATACAATCACCACAATACTCCTCCATAATCATGAACTTAATAATCACACAATCTCAATCTCATGTATATAGATATCAACGAATCTTCAATAATTCATAGACAAATATAAAGACCCATTCGATTATCAATACACAATTATCTCTGCATTCATCCATGAATTCAATTCATACAAATAATTCAATGAATTCCATGAATCCAATCTATCATGCTCAATCTAATACCCAATTTATCAATTCAACGAATTTAACCATCAAAATTGAATTTTAATCGGTCAAAACATGCGAAATCATGTAAAGAATCAAGAATTGATAACAAGAGAGCAAGAAATCGAGTACCTTTTTACGAATCGAAGAAAGAAATCGAGAGAATTTGTGTGTGCTTAAGAGAATTTGTGAGTTATGAGAGAAAGGTATGTGAATTGTGTGCAAAAGGTGTATTTAAAGGAGTAAATAAACCTGGTCAAAGTCGGAATGTGCGCCGTCAACGACCCTCTCGATCGACCTCTCGATCGAGAGAGGTATCGAGAGGTGCGTTCTGGGATCTGAAATTTGACCTCTCGATCGACCTCTCGATCGAGAGACCTGTCGAGAGGTCGCTACTGGAATCTGACATTTCACCTCTTGAACGACCTCTCGATCGAGAGAGGTGTCGAGAGGTGCTGCTCTTTACGTACTGACCTCCCCTCTCGATCGAAAACACGGGGGTCTCGATCGAGAGGCTTCACGTGACACACCTGGGAATCAACAATTCAAAATCTCTCGAACGACCTCTCGATCGAGAGAGGTGTCGAGAGACCCCTACTGTATGCCAAAATTTCACCTCTCGAACGACCTCTCGATCGAGAGAGGTGTCGAGAGGTCCTGCTCGATTTTGTTTTCTACACAACTTTTAACATTCGTTAGTATATTAAGGGGTTCGACTCTAAAATACGAAATTTGACTCAAAACTACGAAAAATAAACTACCTAAGACTCTAAAACGTAAAACGAAACAAAATAAAACGGGATACGAATATTGGGTTACCTCCCAACAAGTGCTACGTTTTACGTCTTTAGCCCGACGATACCTCCTTTCTACTTTGGATCATCGAGGTGAATGGCCGCTTTCTTAGGGAATAGAGGCATCGGCTTGAAGTAGTGCTTGAGGCGATGTCCATTCACTACGAATTTCTCACCGTCGTTCTTCAACACCTCGAATGCACCATTCTTCAAGTCCTTGTAAATGACGTACGGCCCCGACCACTTACTTTGCAATTTTCCTGGAAACAAATGAAGTCGAGAATTAAAAACAAGAACATCATCACCAATTTCGAACTTACGCTTTTTGATGCTCAAGTCGTGGAATCTTGCAGCTCGTTCCTTGTAGATCCTCGAATTTTCGAATGCTTCGTTTCTCCATTCATCAAGCTCCAACAGGTCGTCACATCTTTGGCCCATGGCTTCCTTGAACTCGTAGTTGATCCTTCTCGTCGCCCAATAAGCTTTATGCTCCAACTCCATTGGTAAGTGACAAGACTTGCCAAATAGCAATTGATATGGCGATCTCCCGATTGGTGTCTTGAAAGCCGTCCTATAGGCCCAAAGTGCATCATCCAAGTACTTCGCCCACTCCTTTTTGTTGGTGACGGTCTTCTCCAAGATTTGCTTGATCTCTCGATTGGCTAACTCGGCTTGACCGTTTGCTTGAGGGTGGTAGGGCGATGTGACCTTGTGCTTGACTCCATATTTTGCAAGAAGCGATCCTAACCAACGATTGTTGAAGTGACTCCCCCCATCACTAAGCAAAGCTCTCGGAGTTCCATACCGAGTCAAAATATTTCGCTGGAGGAATTTGATCACCACCTTCGAATCGTTGGTTGTAGTCGGAATGGCCTCGACCCATCTAGAAACATATTCCACCGCAAGTAGAATGTAGGAGAACCCTTGAGACTTGGGAAAAGGACCCATGAAATCAATCCCCCAAACATCGAAGAGCTCCACTTCCATGATAGTTCGTTGCGGCATCTCATCCCTCTTCGTGATATTCCCCATCCTTTGGCATCGATCACATGACTTGATGAACTCATGGCAATCCTTGTAGATCGAAGGCCAATAAAAACCACTATGAAAGATCTTGAGGGCGGTCCTATTCGCTGCAAAGTGTCCCCCATTCGGAGCGCTATGGCAATCTTCAATGATCTTTTTCCATTCCGATTGTCGAACACATCGCCTTATGACTCCATCGGCACACCTCCTATACAAGTATGGATCATCCCAATAATAGAACTTACAATCGTGGAGGAACTTCTTCTTTTGGTGAGACGATAGATCCTTGGGCACATGATGGATCACCAAATAGTTGACGATGTCGGCGAACCAAGGTGTCAAATTGTCCATCTGAAAAATCTGCTCATCGGGAAAGCTCTCCTTGATTTCAATTTTCGAATCTTCTCCTTCCACGGGCTGCTCGAGTCTCGAGAGATGGTCGGCCACCACGTTCTCGCATCCTTTCCTATCCTTGATCTCCATGTCGAACTCTTGAAGAAGCAAAATCGTGTGAGATCCCACCAAATAAGGTCTAAACTTGTCAAAAGCGTAGACCACAGCAAGTAACTCCTTCTCCGTGGTGGTGTAGTTCCTTTGAGCCGAGTCCAACGTCTTACTCGCATAGTAGATCACTCGGAATAGCTTCTCCCTTTTCTGCCCCAAAACAGCTCCTACCGCCCAATCGCTTGCATCGCACATGAGCTCGAACGGGGCACTCCAATCCGGCAAAACCAAAACGGGAGTAGAGATAAGTGCCTTCTTTAACGTCTCGAAGGCTTCCAAGCACTCATCATCGAACACGAATTTGACGTCTTTCTCGAGCAATCCACACAACGGCTTCGTGATCTTTGAGAAATCCTTGATGAATCTCCTATAGAAGCCGGCATGTCCTAGGAAACTTCTCACCGATTTGACATTGGTTGGCGGTGGCAACTTCTCGATGGCTACAACTTTGGCTCGATCCACCTCCAATCCATATGAAGACACCTTGTGACCTAGTACAACTCCTTCTTGAACCATGAAGTGGCACTTCTCCCAATTGAGAACGAGGTTCGTCTCTTCGCACCTTTGAAGCACCGTGGCAAGATTCTCCAAACATTGATCAAAAGAGGGACCAAAGACTGAAAAATCATCCATAAACACCTCCATGATATTCTCGATCAATCCGTGGAAGATGGCCATCATGCACCGTTGGAAAGTGGCCGGTGCATTGCATAATCCGAACGGCATCATCCGATAAGCGAAAACTCCATATAGGCATGTAAATGCCGTCTTGTGTTGGTCCTCCGGAGCGATGGCGATTTGATTGTAGCCGGAGTATCCGTCGAGGAAGCAATAATACTCATGGCCGGCTAGACGATCGAGCATTTGATCTACGAACGGGAGAGGAAAGTGATCCTTCCTTGTTGCTGCGTTGAGAAGACGATAATCAATGCACACTCACCATCCCGTGACGAGCCTTGTCGCGATCAGCTCTCCTTTCTCGTCGTTGATGACCGTCATGCCTCCTTTCTTTGACACCACTTGAGTAGGGCTCACCCACTCACTATCCGAAATAGCATAGATCATGCCGGCATCAAGCAATTTCAGCACCTCCTTCCTCACAACTTCTTGCATGGCTGGGTTCAATCGTCTTTGGGGTTGGACTCTTGGGCGATGGCCTTCCTCGAGCAAGATCCTATGCATGCAAATCGTAGGACTTATACCTTTGATGTCGGCAATCGTCCATCCAATTGCAGATTTTGTGCTCCCTCAACACCCTCAATAGCTTGTCCGTGTTTGCCTCCGTGAGATGAGAAGATACGATCACCGGATACGTCTCTTCTTCTCCTAAGAACTTGTACTTGAGGTGCTCGGGTAATGGCTTCAATTCCACCTTAGGGGCTGCATCCTTCTTCTCTTCCTCTTCGAAAAATCCATCGTCCACCTTCTTGTTGATGTCAAGATATGAAACCTCCTTGTGGTGACTCGATGGTTGATTAGCCTCCAACTGATTGAGATACTCGAGAATCTCGTCGCAAGCTTCATCCAACTCCTCGTAGGCATAGAGAGAATTCGAAATACAATGGTTAAGTGCCTCCTCCGAAGTAGGTGGTGTCAATGTCTCGATGGAGAAGATATCCTCACGTTGATCGTCGGGTCTCTTCATAGCTTCGTAGATAGAAATTTTCAGTTCCTCCCCGTTGACTCGAAATGTGAGGTCTCCATCTTGAACATCGATCAATGCTCTCCCCGTCGCTAAGAATGGCCGTCCCAAGATCAAAGGTTGATTTGTATCCTCGGGCATGTCCAATACTACGAAATCTGCCGGAAAGACGAGGTTGTGCACTTGAACGAGAACGTCCTCCACTATCCCCCTTGGATAAGAAACTGATCGGTCCGCCATAAGTAGAGAGATGGTGGTTGGCTTCATCTTCCCGATCTTGAGCCGGTTGAATATGGGGAGAGGCATCAAATTTATGCTAGCACCAAGATCGCATAGCACGTTTTGGAAGATTTGATCACCAATTTTGCACGACAACGTGAATCTCCCGGGATCCTTTTGTTTCAATGGTAGCTTCCTTTGGATCACCGCGCTGCACTCCTCCGTGAGATTGATCGTCTCGAACTTCCCCCACTTCTTCTTCCCCGAAACCGCATCCTTGATGAACTTCATGTGGTTGGGCATGTCTCGGAGAGCATCGAGAAGTGGTATGTTGATGTTGACCTTTTGTAGTATCTCCATGAAGCGTTGATACTTCTCGTCTTGCTTCGTCTTGGTCAATCGTTGCGGGAAGGGGGCCTTCGGAGTGTAAGTCGGGATTTGGTGCGGCTGCTGGGCCTCTCGACCGACCTCTCGATCGAGAGAGGTGTCGAGAGGTCCCTTCTGACTTTGCTGTTTGACCTCTCGATCTACCTCTCGATCGAGAGAGGTATCGAGAGGCTCCATTTGAATCTCCTCGTCGTAGACCTCTCGATCCTCCTCTCGATCGAGAGGGGTGTCGAGAGGTGGTTGCTGACTTCCAGTGTGGACCTCTCGATCGACCTCTCGATCGAGAGAGGTGTCGAGAGGCCCTCGCCTAGGCTCTTGGTTCCTCGTTTCCTCGAGCACCACATTCTTGAAGTGCCCGACTCCTTTCTTCTCAGTTTCCAAGGATGGATTTGTGTATGTAGTGCCGCTCCGAAGCTCAATGGCATGAACATGATGGTTGTTCTTCGGGTTTTGCTCCGTGTTACTTGGGAATTGGCCGGGCTTATGGACTCCTCCTTGAGCGTTGGCTATTTGACTCATTTGCGTCTCCAACATTTGCATTTGTTTGGTCAACGCATTGATGCTACTCGCCAAGTTGTTGGTTGATGTGCTTTGAGTGAGCTCCAACGTCCTCAACTTTGCATCTTGTTGTGTCATCCTCATCTCCGATTGAGCCATATATTGACGAATTAAATCGTCGGTGGACATCTCCTTCTTGGGCTCTTGGATGACTCCGTTCTCAACATGGAAGCCGGGAGGTGGTTGCAATGCGTTGCTTGGATTGGCATAGGAGAAGTTTGGATGATTTCGGTTGTTGGGAACATATGGTTTCTTGTACCCTCCTTGGTAATTCGAACCTCCTTGTCCTCCTTGCCCTCCTTGCCACTTGTTTCCTTGATTCGGTTGCCACTTGCCCCCTTGTTGCACAAAATTGGCATCTTCCTCTTCGGTTGGGTTTGCTTGATCGTCCGTGATAGCATCGCACCGAAGTACTCCTTTCTTGATAGAATCCAACTCATTTGCTGTTTTTGTATACTTCTCCATCAAGTCCTCGTAAGCATCGATCCCAATGTTGGCAACTCTCCTTCTTCCAAGCCGTCGATCGGTAGCCTCTTCATAGCTCGAATTTACGGTCAGCTCAATAATCTCCATAGCCACTTCGTACTCATTGTTCAAGAATCCTCCCTTCGAAGCGTAATCGAGCTCCTTCCTACACAACTTGTTCAAACCACGATAGAAGCACGTGATTTGATCCTCCTTACTAATCCCATGATTCGGGCATGCTCGAAGTAACTTCTTGAATCTCCCCCACGCCTCATAAAAGTGCTCATCCTCATATTGTTGAAATTGGTTGATCTCATTGATAAGCTTTTGAGCCCTCGAAGGTGGGAAGAACTTGTTGAGAAACTTTGTGCACATCTCAGCCCAAGTAGTGACCTCCTTCTTGTCCAATACATCCAACCACTCTCTTGCATCGTCCTTGAGAGACCACACGAAGAGACTAAGCTTGAGGTAGTCCGAAGATACTCCATTGGCCTTGTATGTAGCACATATGTCCAGAAATTGCTTCAAGTGCGCGTTGGGATCCTCCGCCGGTGATCCTCCGTATTGATTGTTTTGCACCATGTTGATGAGGGACGTCTTGAACTCGTAGTTGTTAGCTTCCGTGGTCCCCCATCCTCCTTGCTGAAATTGGTCCACGACCGGTTTGAACCGATCGTTCAAAGTCCTCCTCACTTGATCCGCCATTGAATCGAAACTCCTTGGTGAATCGGGTGGTGAAGAGAGGGGTGTATCGATCTTCTTTGCCTCCTTCTCTCGCCTCAACACCCTTAGAGAGCGCTCTAACTCCAAGTCTATAGGAATAGGTTGTATCCCCTTAGACCTTGTGGTCATGCACTACCTAAAACCAAAGAAGAGAAAAGAAAAACGTGAGATCAATAAACCGAAAACAGAAAATAAAAGTGCCTAAGTCACCTATTAATTCTATTTCAAAATATGTGTATGAAATCTAATCAATCCCCGGCAACGGCACCAAAATTTGATCGCACTATTTCTACCACACAAAATAGGTGTAATATAATGAAGCACGAGTATCGTATCCACAGGGATTGATAAACCGAAAACGCACACAATACCTCTACTCAAGAACTAATGTGATGTCTAGGCTTTTAAGGGTTTAATGATTGTGGTATTTATAGACTAGGCAAATAATAAAAAGACTCAATTAAATCAAATAAGGAAACAAAGTGTGCAGGAAAATAATTAGTCAAAAGTAAACAACTTAAGGCACAAGCAATTAAGTAAATAAGGAAAGTGAACAAATAAAGAAAAGTGTTGATTCTAGGGAAGCCTACCTAATCAAAAATATGCAAATAATTAATGAATACAATTAACCACTTTAATCCAATCTAAATGTGATACATGCAAATATAACTTACACCCTGATTTAAGCAATGCAAGTTGTCACCTAACAAGATCCTAATATTCTTTCGAATTAGAAGAATCGAATCAAATGCAAAATAGAACAAGTACCAATAATATAATCAACTAGGTTCAACTACGACACCGAATCAATTATATATGAACATATAACAATTCAATTATCAATCAAGAGAATCAAACTATTATATCATGCTTTCATGAGATCGATTATGCAATTATCCGATTAAGGCATAAACACATAATTATGCATACACAATTAATGGCCAGTTAACTATGCATGGGAATAAGCACCATGAAACATGCATCTAGATTGGAAGGCTAATTGTAAACAAAAACACTTACATAGATTCAATTAGGCATTCAATCCCTAAAATCAACTAAGGAATTTAGCTAGACATAATTAAAGCAAACATAAACACAAGAGATTGAAAGATCATAATTAAAAAGTAAGAGTAAGAAAAACTTGGAATTGAATCTTGAACACGAAGAACTTCGAAACTTGAATCTTGAATAAACTTGAAAAGCTCCAATGTTAAATACAAAACTCTAAAACTCTAAAATAAAAGTGTGCTAGAAAATATGGTGTTTGCTAGGTTTTACAATGCTAGACTAGGAGTATATATAGGAGAAATTTACATAAGGAAAGCCTAAACCAAAAAGGAGTCATAATTAAAAAAGGAGAAAAATTCTCGGCTGGACACCTCTCGTCAGACCTCTCGATCGAGAGGTCGATCGAGAGGGTATAATTTCTGCTCTCGATCGATAGCTCAAACAGAAGGCACCTCTCGACACCTCTCTCGATCGAGAGGTCGATCGAGAGGCCTTCACTCGAACTCAAGTCTTGAATTTTCAGCTTCGATCTTCACGCCTTCTCGTCTCGGGGTTTTATCATCGATTTATCATCAATTTATGCCTGAAAACACATAAAAATACCTACAAGCATAATATTGTCCCATATACTAAAAACCATATAAAACATAGACAATACTATAAAATCGAGACACAAAATTGACTCTTTTTGGCCATGAAAACAAGGTAAATTTCACCTATATCAAATCCCCCAAACTTAAACATTGTTCGTCCCGAACAATACCAAAACATAAACAATAGACTCTAGCATTGTGAACTATATAGGCCTCAAAACTTTTTCAAAACCAATACTCATGATCATGATCAAAACTATGCATTCAAAAATGAGATTTCGCCCTAGTGGTACCCCTTAGAGTTTTGGTCAAAAATGCTCCGGAATGAGATCTAAATTTTATTATTCCAAATCATCCCAGTGATGTTTTGGAGCGGTATATGATAATTTTGCATCATTCTAGATCCTATATAGAGGCTAGATTGTACGATTACTCCGGAAAATGAGAAACCGCTTAAGGTTCCCAATTAGGATTCTATTATCACAGAGTAAACACCGTCAAATACCAATTTTCGCAAGACAATATCGTAGCCTTCCGAATGAGCTTTCTAGGGATTTCAAAATTGGATCATTCGGATCTAAAACGAGTTAGTTATGGCCAAAACGGTGAGGGCACAACGTAATCTGGGTCGAAAGGGGAGGGCAGCAGGCAAAAAGGCCCATATCTCATTCGTTATCGTCCGGATCCATTTCATTCATTCACCATGTGCAATTTTATTCCAAGAGCTATAATTATGGGCCCCCGGAGGTGCAAAATTTGACGATCCTCGGCGGGCCGAAAAAATGAGATTTTGCCCTAGTGGTACCCCTTAGAGTTTTGGTCAAAAACGCTCCGGAACGAGATTTAAATTTTATTGTTCCAAATCATCCCAGTGATGTTTTGGATCGGTATATGATGAATTTTGCATCATTCTAGCTCCTATATAGAGGCTAGATTGTATGATTACTTCGGAAAATGAGAAACCGCTTAAGGTCCCCAATTCGGATTCTATTTTCACCCAGTAAACACCGTCAAATACCAATTTTTGCAAGTCCATATCGTAGCCTTTTTAATGAGCTTTCTAGGGGTTTCAAAATGGGGTCATTCGGATCTAAAACGAGTTAGTTATGGCCAAAACGGTGAGGGCACGACCGAATCTGGGTCGAACGGTGAGGGCAGCAGGCAAAAAGGCCCATATCTCATTCGTTATCGTCCGGATCCCTTTAATTCTTTCACGTCATGCAATTCTATTCCAAGCGCTATAATTATGGACCCCCGGGGTTGCAAAATCCGACACTCCGCGGCGGGCCGAAAAAAAGAGATTTCGCCCTAGTGGTACCCCTTAGAGTTTTGGTCAAAAATGCTCCGGAATGAGATCTAAATTTTATTATTCCAAATCATCCCAGTGATGTTTTGGAGCGGTATATGATGAATTTTGCATCATTCTAGATCCTATATAGAGGCTAGATTGTACGATTACTCCGGAAAATGAGAAACCGCTTAAGGTTCCCAATTAGGATTCTATTATCACACAGTAAACATCGTCAAATACCAATTTTCGCAAGACAATATCGTAGCCTTCCGAATGAGCTTTCTAGGGATTTCAAAATTGGATCATTCGGATCTAAAACGAGTTAGTTATGGCCAAAACGGTGAGGGCACAACGTAATCTGGGTCGAAAGGGGAGGGCAGCAGGCAAAAAGGCCCATATCTCATTCGTTATCGTCCGGATCCATTTCATTCATTCACCATGTGCAATTTTATTCCAAGAGCTATAATTATGGGCCCCCGGAGATGCAAAATTTGACGATCCTCGGCGGGCCGAAAAAATGAGATTTTGCCCTAGTGGTACCCCTTAAAGTTTTGGTCAAAAACGCTCCGGAACGAGATTTAAATTTTATTGTTCCAAATCATCCCAATGATGTTTTGGAGCGGTATATGATGAATTTTGCATCATTCTAGCTCCTATATAGAGGCTAGATTGTACGATTACTCCGGAAAATGAGAAACCGCTTAAGGTGCCCAATTCGGATTCTATTTTCACCTAGTAAACACCGTCAAATACCAATTTTCGCAAGTCCATATCGTAGCCTTTTGAATGAGCTATCAAAATCGGATCATTCGGATCTAAAACGAGTAAGTTATGGCCAAAACGGTGAGGGCACGACGAAATCTGGGTTGAACGGGGAGGACGGCAGGCAAAAAGGCCCATATCTCATCCGTTATTGTCCAGGTCCATTTAATTCTTTCACTTCATGCAATTTTATTCCAATAGCTATAATTATAGGCCCCCGGAGGTGCAAAATCCGACGATCCCTGGCGGGCCGAAAAAATGAGATTTCGCCCTAGTGGTACCCCTTAGAGTTTTGGTCAAAAACTCTCCGGAATGAGATCTAAATTTTATTATTCCAAATCATCCTAGTGATGTTTTGGAGCGGTATATGATGAATTTTGCATCATTATTGCTCCTATATAGAGGCTAGATTGTACGATTATTCCGGAAAATGAGAAACCGCTTAAGGTGCCCAATTCGGATTCTATTTTCACCCAGTAAACACCTTCAAATACCAATTTTCGCAAGACAATATCGTAGCCTTCCGAATGAGCTTTCTAGGGGTTTCAAAATCGGGTCATTCGGATCTAAAACGAGTTAGTTATGGCCAAAACGGTGAGGGCACGACGGAATCTGGGTCGAACGGGGAGGACAGCAGGCAAAAAGGCCCATATCTCATCCGTTATTGTCCAGATCCATTTAATTCTTTCACTTCATGCAATTTTATTCCAATAGCTATAATTATGGGCCCCCGGAGGTGCAAAATCCGACGATCCCAGGCGGGCCGAAAAAATGAGATTTCGCCCTAGTGGTACCCCTTAGAGTTTTGGTCAAAAACTCTCCGGAATGAGATCTAAATTTTATTATTCCAAATCATCCCAATGATGTTTTGGAGCGGTATCTCATGAATTTTGCATCATTCTAGCTCCTATACAGAGGCTAGATTGTACGATTACTCCGGGAAATGAGAAACCGCTTAAGGTGCCCAATTCGGATTCTATTTTCACCTAGTAAACACGGTCAAATACCAAATTTCGCAAGTCCACATCGTAGAATTTTGAATGAGCTTTCTAGGGGTTTCAAAATCGGGTCATTCGGATCTAAAACGAGTTAGTTATGGCCAAAACGGTGAGGGCACGACGGAATCTGGGTCGAACTGGGAGGGCAGCAGGCAAAAAGGCCCATATCTCATTCGTTATCGTCCGGATCCATTTAATTCTTTCACCTCATGCTATTTTATTTCTAGAGCTATAATTATGGGCCCCCGGAGGTGCAAAATCCGACGATCCCCGGCGGGCCGAAAAAATGAGATTTCGCCATAGTGGTACTCCTTAGAGTTTTGGTAAAAAACGCTCCGGAATGAGATCTAAATTTTATTATTCCAAATCATCCCAATGATGTTTTGGAGCGGTATCTGATGAATTTTGCATCATTCTAGCTCCTATACAGAGGCTATGTTGGGAACCCCTTTGCAGTTCGATTTTGATGATGTTTATCGAAACCACACTCAGGCATATTTTACTTGTTTAGGGTCAAGGCCGATAGATCGACCTGCTACTTGTTAGTGCAGGTCGATGCCCTATAAAGTCTAGAATCAAGTTCGATCCACCATGTAAGAGAAAGGTCATTTATCGGCCTGCCTCATTCGGATCGAGCTGGATCATCAAGCTGTCTATCGACCTTCCTTATCAAGCTTCCAGCCTGCACTGCCTTAGAAGATTTCAAGTGCTGGATTTAATATCAAGGTCGATGCTCCGCCTTCATGGAGCTTCACGACCTGATCCTTGCCACGTGGTGTGCCAGCAAGGACGAACTTTCCCAACGGCTAGAAGTGAGTCAGCTTCCAACGGCTAGTGCCACGTCAGCCTGACTCCAACGGCTAGTTTTTCAAAACTGCCTATAAATACTTCAAGCCATATCAGATTCAAACACGGGAAACTCAAGCTATCAACTCCAAATCTCTGCCCAAAACCTCTCTCAAGTTCATATCCATTCAAGTGTTCGAAATCCGATTAGTTTCCCAAACACTTGACGAAGAGAGGTTTCCGATTCCGATAAAACCCACAACGACGAAGCATTCACTGCTGCTTGTCGTTGGTTCAACAACTTCTTCTCCGACTAGTTCGAAGTTAGAAGGTTTGTCTGTGTTTTTGCCATTATAGAGTTAGTCAAGCTCTGTAAAGTGAAAGGTTTTTTGTACATTTCAGTACGAGAGGTTGTAAGGGTCACGACCCAAAACTCGTGTCTAGATATTTTCAGGTTAGATTGTATCTAGAACTGATACTCAGTCAGTATAAATAAGAGAGAGGTTGAATCCAAAGGTAAAGGGATTCTCAGGTCGAGTCGACCTGACGTGGACGTAGGAGGGTTTCTCCGAACCACGCTATATCGCGGTCTCTCTCTCTCTCTCTCTCTCTCCTTATTTATTGCCCTTACATTTCATTATCAAACAGACGAGCATCAACCTGCATATCACGCATCAACCTGCTATCTACTTTCAGCCTAAGATTTTTCAAAGAGTAAATCAACCTCCACCAAACTCCGCATTAACAACAGTTTGATAAATCAAGCTTGATACCATACGAGCTTGATAGATCAAACTGCCTCTGATAAAGATCGACCTTGACAATCGACCTTTAGATCGACCTGATTTTCAAAAGTAAAAAACGGTTGGTTATTGGTGTATTCCCCCCCCATACACCAATTACTCTTTCCCGGGACCAACAAGTGGTATCAGAGCAGTGGTTCTTTTGACCGCTGCTTTGCATACTAAAAGTTCTTTATCAAACTTTTGGTCATTTTGAACCGATCCTTAGAAAAATCTTTTTCATTCATTCATATCATATTATTTGCTATGGAGGCTTCTCTTCTCAGGGTTTGTGAAGACTTCTCCATTCAAGGCTATGAAGACTGGAGTTTCCGAATCAAGATGTGTCTCAAGGCACATCACGTCCTTATGTGGGATATCATCGAGAATGGACCCTCCCCCATTTATGCAGCGAAGATTATTGTGGATGGAACAGCCCCCGGGGAGGCTACATACGAGAAAGTCCTCAAAAATCCTCGCGATTACACAACCGAGGAAAGGAAGGAGGCCAGCCTCGATGATTACGCAAAGGGACTTATCTCCAGCACCGTGAAGGGCGTCTACCTGGCCAAGATCCGAAATCTTGAAACGGCCAAAGAAATGTGGGACACCCTCCGGTCCATCAGCCTTGGCTCAGAGGAAATGAAGGAGAACAAGCTGTCTATGGCATGCAGCAAGTTCGATGACTTCAAGATGGTTTCGGGTGAAACCATAGAAGCGATGAAAATTCGCTTCACCGAGATTATTCTCGAAGTCGCTGCAATCAACCCCTACAAATATACGCAGCGCGAGAAGAATCTTAAGGTGATACGTGCCCTTCCTGCAAATTGGCACGTATACGCCGCCATGCATCCAGCCCGATCGGATTTCAACTCCCTCACCACTGAAGATCTTTTCGACATTCTTGTCGGAAATGAATATGAGATGATCCGCATCCATGGATCAACACAGCCTTCCACCAGCAAGAAGGCTGATGAAAAGAACAAGGAGGTAGCTTTCAAGGCCGACTCAGCCTCTGCTGCTACCCCAAGTCCGATTGACGAATCCATCTTCAAGAAGTTCAAGAAGATGACTCTCGACTATGCTCTAGCTGCTAGGAGAAATGAGAAGCTCCTAGGGAAGGTTGTCAAATACAAAAAGTTCTATCGTGACAACAAGCAAAACTTCTCAAACCGCAACCACGACCGCCCTGACAAAAAGGGAGAAGGTAAACCCTCAACCTTCAATTCTTCTAACACACCCGAGGGTGGTTGCTTTGGTTGTGGCAGACCAGGTCACTACAAGACCGATTGTCCAGATTTGACCAAGGCCGAGAGAGACGAGCTCCGTGCAAAGCGTGACAAAAAGCTCAAGGAACAACGAGCTGCCATGATCGCCGAAGAAACAAAGGAAGCTCACCTCTCTGACAGCTCGTCAAGTGATGACGAGGGTTACATCGCTTTCGACGAAAGTGATGATGAAGAATGTTTCGTTGGAGAGCACCAACAAAACGAGGGATCTTCAAAGGTAGATCCTCAACCCATTTCACTTTCTTTTTCTGACGATGATTGTGCAGAAGAAGGTGATGAAGACCTATCCGAGGCTGTGTCTTGGGAAGAAATCAAGAAACAGCTCGATGACTATGCCGACCTCGTGGAAACACTCAAAGAGGTCGTTGAAGATAATGCTGAGCTTATGGACAAAAATGAAAAATACAAGCTAGCATTAGAAGAAAGATTCTCTCCCTACGATGAAGAAAAGGAAAGGGAGATCGAAGCCCTAAAGTCAAAGGTTGATGAATTGACTTTACGGGTTAAGGAGTTCGATACCAGGGCGCTCGAGAAGGACGAGTCCCTCAAGACCAAAGATGCCGAAATACACAGCCTTACCTCAAAATTGGCTGACTTGGTAATTCGACACGAACTCCTCGTGAAAAAGGAAGAAAAACTTCAACTCACATTGAGTCAGTTGAAGAAAAGTGGAAAGAAGCTGGAAGAAGTACAATCCATGCAACGCAATCCGCGCGATCACTCTGGCATTGGATTTAATGGAAAATCCAAGGAAAGCAAGGATAAAGATTGCAAGATCACGTTCGTGAAGGCGCAGTCGAAGACAAAGAGTGTTCGGAAAGCTCATCAAGCTCTTCCAGATAAGATGGTCCAGCTGAAGAATCCAGTTCGACAGCCCCAAGCCATCCTTGTAAAGCAACACAAGAAGGAACAGCCTGTTCCTCAAAAGAAAGAGAGTCGACCTGCCCAGCATCGACGACCTGCCCCCTCACATCAAAAGCAGGCTGTCCATCCAGGGCGATACCAAGGCCAATACTATCAGAGGCCGTATCACCCTCAGTTCTTCTTTCCTGCTCATCAAGGTTGTCACTGCCACTATTCTCAACAGTCGAACTTCCAAGACAAGCAGTATCAACCTGGTCTTCATGAAGAGCAGTATTATCAACCTCGTCGCCCTCGCTCAAGGAAGTCCAAGGCTCCCAAGCCCAAGACCACCACTGCCTCGTCCTCAGCCTCGGATAGAAGCGACCGGCAAAACAAATTTGGGTCCCAAAGGCCGTTCCCGCAACCGATGTAGCACCCAATCTCAAGTGGGTTGCTAAGTTTAACTAATTGCAGGTCGGGAAGGCTCAAAAAGGAGCCAAGCAGCTCGTGGAGCAGTATGGATCATTGATAGTGGATGCTCAAAGCACATGACGTGTGACAAAACGCTACTATCAAACTATCAAGAATGAGACGGGCCACTTGTAACCTTTGGAGGAAATTCTAAGGGACTAACGAGAGGCCAGGGTGATCTAAAAGTTGGTAAAACAACTATTTCTAACGTCTCTTATGTTGAAGGTCTTAATCACAACCTATTCTCTGTGTCGCAATTCTGCTCGAGTGGTAAACGAGTAGAATTCACTGCTAACAAATGTCTCGTGAAAAATGAGGAAGGAGAAACACTTCTTACCGAAATTTTGCAGGATAGACTCTATATTGTTCAATGGACAGATTGGATAGAGACCTGCCTGGTCACAAAGGCTGATTCCGAGACAAGTTGGCTATGGCACAAAAGGTTGAGTCACTTGAACTTCAAGGCCATCAACAAGCTCGCACGCAACAAGCTGGTTAACGACCTGCCAGATCAAGTCTTCGATCGTGATCACATCTGCAGAGCCTGTCAAGCTGGAAAGCAAACAAGATCATCCTTTCCAAGCGTGACGGCACAAACATCAAATCGAATTCTTGAGCTTCTCCATCTCGACCTCTTCGGTCCAGTCACTCCCTTGAGTATAAGCGGTAGAAAATACGCTCTCGTTATTATAGATGATTATTCTAGATTTACGTGGGTTATTTTCATGTACAAAAAGAAGGAGACTTTGGAGAAGCTACCTGCGTTGCTGAGCAAACTGTGCAATCAAAAGGAGAAATCCATTATCTCCATTCGATCTGATCGAGGCACCGAATTTATCAATGCGATGATCGAAGAATATTGCACAAAGAGTGGAATTCATCATCAAACTTCAGCTGCATTCACACCTCAACAAAACGGCGTAGTGGAACGTCGTAACAGGTCGCTGAAGGAAGCAGCTCGTACCATGTTGGATGAAACCAACCTTCCAAAGAAGTTTTGGGCAGAGGCCGTTAACACTGCCTGCTATACCCAAAACATGTCGATCATCACTACCCGACATGGAAAGACTCCATACGAGATGTGGAACAACAAGCTCCCCAGGTTAAAGTATTTTAAAGCTTTTGGGTGCTTGTGTTACATTCATAACAATGGGAAATCTCAATTAAAGACTTTTGATAGCAAGGCCGATCCAGGAGTATTTTTAGGATACTCAGAGTTAGCAAAGCTTATAGAGTCTTTAATAAGAAAACCCTAGTTGTGGAGGTAACACCTCATGTTGTGTTTGATGAATCTACTTGTCTGTACAGAGAATCAAGTACAGGTACAGATCAGCCCGCTGCTAACAGGCCGTCTAACTCCCCCATTGACGACCTGCTAGTATGGACTCCAAATGATTTGGAGGAAGAGGATCAATCTGATCCAAAGGTCACACAGCAAGGGGGAAGTGATGCAAGTAATGTTCATACTTCGAGCTGTAATACATCAGCCGGACTTAACCAGGCTGATCCCCCTCCCTCAGTCCCCCAGACTGATGTTGTTCACGACCTTACATCACAAATTGAGCAGCTCGATAGCACAATGGAGCAGCTCAACATCCAGGCCGAACAGCAGCCTGATCAACAGCCCGAGCAACAGCACGTTCCCACTGATCAACCTACAACTCACCCGGAGTTTGATGTAATATCCCGTATTTTTAAATAATAGAAAATAAGAAAATTAAATAGATTTCCCTTAAGAAAATAATTTTTCTTAGTTATTAAGATTTAAGATGATGGAAGTTTTAATTTAAATAATTGAAATCCTAACTAAAGAATTTTAGAATAATAAATAACTAATATATTCACTATCTAGAACCTTTATAACTTGCTCAATAAAATTCCTAAAAATATTAAGTTAACTCCTTTAATCTAGTTTATACATTAAAAGAATTATGAAAGAAGCTAGGTATTTTTCGGATAAACGGTTAAGAAAACCCGAGTCGTCGTTTGTCTATTTCGATCCTTTTCGTTTCTTTAAAATTCTTAGAGCTATCCAACTCCTTCCGAAAATTCTTTAACCTATATCATTGAGGTCGATATTTTATGTGGATTCCGTAAACCCTTTGAAATCTTAAATCGGAATTCTTTGCCGGAAAAATATCTTTTCATCGGGGAACGAGGCGACCAACCGGAGATGGGATGGCCCCTATAAATATAGGCCACCACCGCCTCAAATTGTGCAGCCCCTATCCATTTTCCATTCCTTCATCATAAGGAAATCCTCACCAACACTCATCTCTCTCTCTACCGACTCCATCACCTCCACCGAACAGCCACCTCCTCCGCCTCTCCACCACCACCGATCATCATCATCTCCCCACCACCATCCATCGATCAGCCCCCTCTCCTCCATCTCTCACTCGATCATCCACCAGCCCCTTATCACTCTCGCTCTCTCTCTAAAGATTGCTAGGAGCAGCAGCCCCACCTCCGATCGCCACCGCCGCCGCCGTTCATCTTCTCCGATCAAGCAGCAGCCGCTGCCTTCATCTTCTCCAGCCTCTGCCGCCACCATCTTCATCACCATCTCCTTCTTTTCAAGCTAAGAGCAGCCCCCGATCATCATTGATCGTCTTTCGTGCATATCTTTCTCTCCGATCATCGAAAAGTTATGCCGTTCGTTTCTATGCACTCGTAGGGAGATTTCGATTCTATGGGTAGTGGCTGATCGTCGCCACGAGCTTCCGAAATGAGACATGCATCACCTTCTCTTCTTCTCCATCGCCGTTGCAGCCGCCCTTTCTTTGTTGGTTGCCGGTGTTCCTTTTTGCATCCATATAATCGAATTAAAGTTGTTCGTAACCTAATAATTAACCACTTTTAATCGATCGGTTTTTAATTAAAAATGGATAATTTTTTTTTCAGCCTTAATGATGTCCAAAAATTCTAAAATTTTAAAGGCAGGCTCCTGTTAGTATATTTAACATGTCCGTAAATTTTCGTGTCATTCCGAGTCACCGTTTGCACGTAATTAAAGAAACTGTGTTTGAGTCGGTATTAGGTCAAAAGTCAAAATCTTTGCATGACTAATTTCTCATCACTAATCCCTCTAGAAAATTTTTCTAAACAACTTTTCCTTCTTTGCCGAAGCCATTTGATCATCCGAAAATTTAATAATAATTTATTTATAATAACTTTTTAATAAAAACTTTACTTAAGGATTAAGTTCCTAGGCTTAGGAATTTCCGTTAGAAATTCTGAGAACATCTTAGTAACTTAAGAATTATTGTAGGAACAAGTCAAGAAGGGCCTGAGATAGGATTCTAAGTCGAGAGCGCGTTTTACGAGAAACGAAGTTAACGGTAAAGGTGGGGTTCCTATTCCTTGATAAATTTTATTCTCGAGCTAGTGAGCTCAAACTCTTTATGCAGGCTTGTTACAGGGGAGACTTGTGTTGTCTCTGTCTATTCGAGTTTAACGCTCTTATTAAATTACGATCGGACTCCCCGGCTGCACTAGGTGCTGGTGCCGGAAGAGTTGTACGCATGCAGGTCAAGTGATTGTGGGCTGACCCCCCACCACTTGTACCATAGAGAGGGAGGTTATCCCGCGATTCCGTTATCATAATTGGACGATTTTCATTTCAGAGAGGGAGGTTATCCCGACGGCCATAAGATCCTAGGGAGGTTATCCCGATAGGGTCGATAAGAGTAACCAAATGACAGAGTGGCGCCAAACATTTCTTTCTCTTCTTCCTTTTTACTCCTGTTTACCTGCATATTCTTTTCGTGGCAATGAACCCACTGGGTACACTAGTACTCAGCCCTGCAGAACTTTCTTTGTTTTGCAGATTACGAGCTGGAGGCATAGACGGGATGGGAGTGGAAAGGGGTGGAAGACGAGGAGAATCGAAAGACTCAAACTCTACAGTTCTTTTTCGATTGAACTCTTTGATAAGTCACTATCTCGTTTTGTGAGAGGGTTGGACCTAATAAAACTTGGCCTAAAACACTTAATAAGAAAACTCTTTACTTGCTTTCATATTCTCTAGTCTTTTGTTTCTGTATTTACTTTTTCGTATTTCGTTTCCGCTTTTACTTACGCAACTCTGGTCCAATCCAGAATATATAACTATATACGTTTTTACTTACATATTCATACTATGCGTCCTATAGACGCTATCTATAACCTTTACATTATGCAGATCCAATTGTAGTGCGGTCTGGTCCGCCACGGTTGTTACATTATGTAGATCCGACTGTAGTGCGGTCTGGTCCGCCACTGTCGTTACTTTTCGTACTTTACACTTGGATCCAACGATGGCGCGGTGTGGTCCGACCTCGTTGTTATGCTTTGAATTTAAAGAAACTTAAACGAATTAAACGATAATAAAATTTGGTAGAAAAAGTTAGTTGTTGTTGATATTGGCTTATTGGTTGCCCCAGCGAATAGATCCTGGTATAGGGGAAATGCTGCCCTAATTACTTGGGCAATAAATGAGATAAACGAGATTAACCCCTAAATGAGCCCTTTTAACCCTACCCTGTCCATCCCGGTACTTAAGACTACTGTAGTGAAATCGGGATGTGACAAATGAACCCATTAATGAGACCGAGCCAATCATTTCAAATGAAGAAAGAGCTCGACGCAGACGTTGGATCGATGCTCATCCAAGAGAGCTCATTGTTGGGAACCCAAACCAAGGAGTGCGAACAAGAAGGACGATTGGTGAAGCGCACTGCTAAGTTGCTATCTCTCTCGAATAGAACCCAAAGATGCAATTGAAGCTCTTCGTGATGCTGACTGGATTCAAGCCATGCAAGAAGAACTCAATGAATTCAAGAGAAATGAAGTATGGTCTCTAGTTGATCGTCCTTATCATCAGGGCGTCATTGGAGTCAAATGGGTTTACAAGAACAAGAGAGATGAATCTGGAGAAGTTGTCAGAAATAAAGCCCGATTGGTAGCAAAGGGTTACTGTCAACAAGAAGGAATCGACTATGATGAGACGTTTGCCCCCGTTGCGAGATTAGAAGCTATAAGGCTGTTTCTAGCTTATGCCGCTCATCAACGATTCAAAGTATACCAGATGGATGTTAAAAGCGCGTTTCTCAATGGCATTCTCGAAGAGGAAGTCTATGTGGAACAGCCTCCTGGATTCGAGGAGGGTGATTCAAGCAAAGTCTACAAACTGCACAAGGCCGTCTACGGTCTTAAGCAAGCTCCTCGAGCTTGGTATGAGACGCTATCATCCTTTCTCATCGAATCTGGATTCAAGCGTGGTTCAGTCGACAAAACGCTATTCACTATCAAAGTGAATGAACATATCCTTTTAGTACAAATTTATGTTGATGATATTATTTTTGGATCTAAATCTCCCATTTTGTGCGAGAAATTTGGTAACCTCATGACCGAAAAATATAAAATGTCTATGATGGGGGAAATGAATTTCTTTCTAGGGTTGCAGGTCAAGCAGTCCGATGAAGGAATCTTCATTAGCCAAACAAAGTACGCACACGAGCTGGTCGACAAGTTTGGTGTCAAAGATAGCAAGCCTGTTAAAATACCGATGCTCTCTGGTGGGAAGATCGACCCCGATCCCGAAGGAAAACCTGCCAACATAACTCAGTACAGGGGTATTATTGGTTCATTACTTTATCTAACTGCTAGTCGACCTGATATCACTTTTGCAGTTGGAGTGTGTGCTCGATTTCAAGCTAATCCGAAGGAATCCCACTTGGAAGCAGCAAAGAAAATTCTTCGATACATCAAAGGAACCACAAATTTAGGTCTTTGGTATCCTTGTGATGATAATTTGCAGCTTACAGGTTATTCAGATTCTGATCATGCAGGGTGCAAGCTCGATAGGAAATCTACCTCGGGTACTTACCATTTTCTCGGAAACAAGCTGATATCATGGTTCTCAAAGAAGCAAACTTCAGTGGCCACCTCCACCACAGAGGCCGAGTACATGGCCGCAGGGAGTTGTTGTGCACAAATCTTGTGGATCAAACAACAACTTAAGGATTATGAAGTTGAAGTCAGTGAAGTGCCTATATTCTGCGACAGCTCGAGTGTCATCGCCATTACTCAAAATCCAGTTCTTCATTCAAGATGCAAACACGTGGATATTCGACATCACTTTATTCGTGATCAAGTGGAAAAGAAGAATGTGGTTATTGAGAAGATACACACTGACATTCAACGAGCTGATATTCTAACCAAACCCCTAGCCGAAGAAAGATTCAAAATGCTATGTGGAAAGCTAGGGTTATTGAATGTTGAGTCATCAGGCCGATCGTAAGTCTACAGGCCGTCATCTCCTCAACAGCCTGCCACCTCCTTCAAAAGTTTGTTCGGGACCAACAATAGGGACGAACAGGCCGATATTAAGGGGGAACAGGCCATCAACTACTCAACAGGCCGTTCATTTCGACAGACCGTTCTTTGCCACAAGGCCGATATCATTAGTCCGATATCAACCTTAATGCTACCCGCATTAATGAAGGAAGAATCAAAAGGGCAGTATCACCCTTTTGTCTCATAACTTCTTCAATACGCATTGAATTCTTCATTTATTACTGATATTTATTTCTCAATGCTTTACATAATTTAAGGGTCTGATAGGTTGCAGAAAATAAGGAAAAAGGGAGTAATGATTACCATTTTTGTAACACATCTAGTCAAGTGTCAAATATTGACACATTGACCAATGCTGCATTTAATTCACTGCCTCTTTTCTGAAAAAGCACATATTTCGCACGTTTCCCCTTTCCTCACGCGCGGATGTGAAACGCCTCACATTCTACGCGCTTCAATCGTGTGGACGTGGGTGAGAGGGAAAACTTTAACCCTTTCAAATTCGAACAATCTCAACCGTTCGAATTTTCTATATATGGCATGCAGTTATCTCTCAAAAATTATTACTTACTTTCATCATCTTCTTCATCAAAACCTAGTTTTCATTCTCTGCAAAAACCAATCTGTCGCCGTCGTGTTCTTCGTTTTTCTACTTTCTCTCTATCTGTATCAAATCACAAGCCGTGGTTTGTGTTCTTTTCACCGATTAAGTTTTAATTTTCTGTCAAGTTCTTTATTGTTTTTTCTAATCTTTCTCGAAAACTTGCAGGAAAAACAACAATGGCAGAAAAAGTTTCAACCTCCGGTCGAAAGGAATTGCAGTGGTCCGAAATCGAGGACTACTTGACGGCTCGCATCAAGTTCGAGCCCTACATGGTGCGCGAAAACTTCGGTTTTCGTGATCTCGATTCTATGTTTGCCCTAGTAGAGACCTGTTTTCCATTCCACCAAATCATCTCCACCCGGCCGGCGAAGAATCTTCCCAAGCTTGTGGGTGCCTTCTTCTACAATTGGAATGAAGGCGATTCCGTGTCTACCCACACCGTCTCCCTCGGAACCCAGAAGGCCATGATCACCATCAACATTCTTGATGCAGTGAAGGCTGCTTTTGGTATTGGGGATGGAGGGACGATGAAGCTCTCGGAAATTTCTCGAGACCAACTGCAGCAGGTTGCAGACCGCGTGCTGATTGAGCAAAGGCAGTACGTGCCGATATCCTTCAAGAGGAACGAGCTGCGTCCCAAATACCGACTCTTGATGGACTTCGTGCAGAAGTGCTTTTTAGGGCACATCGGGAATTACGACCAGGTCACCCCATTCAAGTTTCAGATGAGCTTTCGAATGAGCTTTCTAGGGATTTCAAAATTGGGTCATTCGGATCTAAAACGAGTTAGTTATGGCCAAAACGGTGAGGGCACGACGGAATCTGGGTCGAACGGGGAGGGCAGCAGGCAAAAAGGCCCATATCTCATTCGTTATCGTCCCGATCCATTTCATTCTTTCACCATGTGTAATTTTATTCCAAGAGCTATAATTATGGGCCCCCAGAGGTGCAAAATCTGACGATCCCCGGCGGGCCGAAAAAATGAGATTTTGCCCTAGTGGTCCCCTTAGAGTTTTGGTCAAAAACGCTACGGAATGAGATCTAAATTTTATTATTCCAAATCATCCCAGTGATGTTTTGGAGCGGTATATGATGAATTTTGCATCATTCTAGCCCCTATATAGAGGCTAGATTGTACTATTACTCCGGAAAATGAGAAACCGCTTAAGGTGCCCCATTCGGATTCTATTTTCACCCAGTAAACACCGTGAAATACAAAATTTCACAAGTCCATATCGTAGCCTTTAAAATGAGCTTTCTAGGGATATCAAAATTGGGTCATTCGGATCTAAAACGAGTTAGTTATGGCCAAAACGGTGAGGGCACGACGGAATCTGGGTCGAACGGGGAGGGCAGCAGGCAAAAAGGCCCATATCTCATTCGCTATCGTCCCGATCCATTTCATTCTTTCACCATGTGCAATTTTATTCCAAGAGCTATAATTATGGGCCCCCGGAGGTGCAAAATCTGACGATCCCCGGCGGGCCGAAAAAATGAGATTTTGCCCTAGTGGTCCCCTTAGAGTTTTGGTCAAAAACGCTACGTAATGAGATCTAAATTTTATTATTCCAAATCATCCCAGTGATGTTTTGGAGCGGTATATGATGAATTTTGCATCATTCTAGCTCCTATATAGAGGCTAGATTGTACGATTACTCCGGAAAATGAGAAACCGCTTAAGGTGCCCAATTCGGATTCTATTTTCACCTAGTAAAAACCGTCGAATACAAAATTTCACAAGTCCATATTGTAGCCTTCCGAATGAGCTTTCTAGGGGTTTTAAAATCGGGTCATTCGGATCTAAAACGAGTTAGTTATGGCCAAAACGATGAGGGCACGACGGAATCTGGGTCGAATGGGGAGGGCAGCAGGCAAAAAGGCCCATATCTCATTCGTTATCGTCCGGATCCATTTAATTCGTTCACGTCATGCAATTTTATTCAAAGAGATATAATTATGGGCCCCCGGATGTGCAAAATTCGACGCTCCCCGGCGGGCCGAAAAAATGAGATTTCGCCCTAGTGGTACCCCTTAGAGTTTTGGTCAAAAACGCTCCGGAATGAGATCTAAATTTTATTATTCCAAATCATCCCAATGATGTTTTGGAGCGGTATCTGATGAATTTTGCATCATTTTAGCTCCTATATTGAGGCTAGATTGTACGATTACTCCGTAAAATAAGATACCGCTTAAGGTGCCCAATTCGGATTCTATTTTTACCCAGTAAACACCATCAAATACCAAAATTTGCAAGTCCATATTGTAGCCTTCCGAATGAGCTTTCTAGGGGTTTCAAAATCGGGTCATTCGGTTCTAAAACGAGTTAGTTATGGCCAAAACGGTGAGGTCACGACGGAATCTGGGTCGAACGGGGAGGGCAGCAGGCAAAAAGGCCCATATCTCATTCGTTATCGTCCTGATCCATTTCATTCTTTCACCATGTGCAAATTTATTCCAAGAGGTATAATTTTGGGCCCTCGGAGGTGCAAAATCCGACGATCCCCAGCGGGCCGAAAAAGTGAGATTTTGGTCAAAAACGCTATGGAAAGAGATCTAAATTTTATTATTCCAAATCATCCCTGTGATGTTTTGGAGCGGTATAGATGAATTTTGCATCATTCTAGCTCCTATATAGAGGCTAGATTGTACGATTACTCCGGAAAATGAGAAACCGCTTATGGTGCCCAATTCGGATTCTATTTTCACCTAGTAAAAACCGTCGAATACAAAATTTCGCAAGTCCATATTGTATCCTTCCAAATGAGCTTTCTAGGGGTTTTAAAATCGGGTCATTCGGATCTAAAACGAGCTAGTTATGGCAGAAACGGTGAGGGCACGACGGAATCTGGGTCGAACGGGGAGGGCAGCAGGCAAAAAGGCCCATAACTCATTTGTTATCGTCCGGATCCAATTAATTCTTTCACATCATGCAATTCTATTCCAAGCGCTATAATTATGGACCCCGGTGGTGCAAAATCCGACACTCCGCGGCGTGCCGAAAAAATGAGATTTCGCCCTAGTGGTACCCCCTTAGAGTTTTTGTCAAAAACGCTCCAGAATGAGATCTAAATTTTATTATTCCAAATCATCCCAGTGATGTTGGTGCGGTATATGATGAATTTTGCATCCTTCTAGTTCCTATATAGAGGCTAGATTGTACGAATACTCCGGAAAATGAGAAACCGCTTAAGGTGCCCAATTCGGATTATATTTTCACCCAGTAAACACCATCAAATACCAAATTTCGTAAGTTCATATCATAGCCTTCCGAATGAGCTTTCTAGGGGATTCTAAATTTGGTCATGCGGATAAAAAACGAGATAGTTATGGCCAAAACGGTGAGGGCACGACGGAATCTGGGTCGAACGGGGAGGGCAGCAGGCAAAAAGTCCCATATCTCATTCGTTATCGCCCGGATCCATTTTATTCTTTCACCATGTGAAATTTTATACCAAGAGCTATAATTATGGGCCCCCAGAGGTGTAAAATCCGACGATCCCCGGCGGGCCGAAAAAGTGAGATTTCACCCTAGTGGTACCCCTTAGAGTTTTGGTCAAAAATGCTCCGGAATGAGATCTAAATTTTATTATTCCACATCATCCCAGTGATGTTTTTGAGTGGTATATGATGAATTTTGCATCATTCTAGCTCCTATATAGAGGCTAGATTGTACGATTACTCCGGAAAATGAGAAACCGCTTAAGGTACCCAATTCAAATTCTATTTTCACCCAGTAAACATCGTCAAATACCAAATTTCACAAGTCCATATTGTAGCCTTCCGAATGAGCTTTCTAGGGGTTTCAAAATCGGGTCATTCGGAACTAAAACGAGTTAGTTATGGCCAAAACGGTGAGGGCACGACGGAATCTGGGTCGAACTGGGAGGGCAACAGGCAAAAAGGCCCATATCTCATACGTTATCGTCCGGATCCATTTAATTCTTTCACGTCACGCAATTTTATTTCAAGAGATATATTTATGGGCCCCCGGAGGTGCAAAATCCGACGCTCCCCGGCGGGCCGGAAAAATGAGATTTCGCCCTAGTGGTGTACCCCTTAGAGTTTTGGTCAAAAACGCACCGGAATGAGATCTAAATTTTATTATTCCAAATCATCCCAATGATGTTTTGGAGTGGTATCTGATGAATTTTGCATCATTATAGCTCCTATATAGAGGCTAGGTTGTACGATTACTCCGTAAAATAAGAAACCGCTTAAGGTGCCCAATTCAGTTTCTATTTGCACCCAGTAAACACCGTCAAATACCAAATTTCACAAGTCCATATCGTAGCCTTCCGAATGAGCTTTCTAGGGGTTTCAAAATCGGGTTATTCGGATCTAAAACGAGTTAGTTATGGCCAAAACGGTGAGGGCACGACAGAATCTGGGTCGAACGGGGAGGGCAGCAGGCAAAAAGGCCCATATCTCATTCGTTATCGTCCGGATCCATTTCATTCTTTCACCATGTGCAATTTTATTCCAAGAGGTATAATTATGGGCCCCCAGAGGTGCAAAATCCGACGATCCCCAGCGGGCTGAAAAAGTGAGATTTCACCCTAGTGGTACCCCTTAGAGTTTTCGTAAAAAATGCTCCGGAATGAGATCTAAATTTTATTATTCCACATCATCCCAGTGATGTTTTGGAGCGGTATATGATGAATTTTGCATCATTCTAGCTCCTATATAGAGGCTAGATTGTACGAATACTCCGGAAAATGAGAAACCGCTTAAGGTGCCCAATTTGGATTCTATTTTCACACAGTAAACACCGTCAAATACAAAATTTCATAAGTCCATATCGTAGCCTTCCGAATGAGCTTTCTAGGGGATTCTAAATTGGGTCATTCGGATAAAAAAACAAGATAATTATGGCCAAAACGTTGAGGGCACGACGGAATCTGGGTCGAACGGGGAGGGCAGCAGGCAAAAAGTCCCATATCTCATTCGTTATTGCCCGGATCCATTTCATTCTTTCACCATGTGAAATTTTATACCAAGAGCTATAATTATGGGCCCCCAGAGGTGCAAAATCTGACGATCCCCGGCGGGCCGAAAAAGTGAGATTTCACCCTAGTGGTACCCCTTAGAGTTTTGGTCAAAAATGTACCGGAATGAGATCTAAATTTTATTATTCCACATCATCCCAGTGATGTTTTTGAGTGGTATATGATGAATTTTGCATCATTCTAGCTCCTATATAGAGGCTAGATTGTACGATTACTCCGGAAAATGAGAAACCGCTTAAGGTACCCAATTTGGATTCTATTTTCACCCAGTAAACATTGTCAAATACCAAATTTCGCAAGTCCATATTGTAGCCTTCCGAATGAGCTTTCTAGGGGTTTCAAAATCGGGTCATTCGGATCTAAAACGAGTTAGTTATTGCCAAAACGGTGAGGGCACGACGGAATCTGGGTCGAACGGGCAGCAGGCAAAAAGGCCCATATCTCATTCGTTATCGTCCGGATCCATTTACACGTCATGCAATTTTATTCCAAGAGATATATTTATGGGCCCCCGGAGGTGCAAAATCCGACGCTCCCCGGCGGGCCCAAAAAATGAGATTTCGCCCTAGTGGTGTACCCCTTAGAGTTTTGGTCAAAAACGCTCCGGAATGAGATCTAAATTTTAATATTCCAAATCATCCCAATGATGTTTTGGAGCGGTATCTGATGAATTTTGCATCATTATAGCTCCTATATAGAGGCTAGATTGTACGATTACTCCGTAAAATGAGAAACCGCTTAAGGTGCCCAATTCGGATTCTATTTTCACCCAGTAAACACCGTCAAATACAAAATTTCGCAAGTCCATATCGTAGCCTTCCGAATGAGCTTTATAGGGGTTTCAAAATCGGGTTATTCGGATCTAAAACGAGTTAGTTATGGCCAAAACGGTGAGGGCACGACGGAATCTGGGTCGAACGGGGTGGGCAGCAGGCAAAAAGGCCCATATCTCATTCGTTATCGTCCGGATCCATTTACACGTCATGCAATTTTATTCCAAGAGATATATTTATGGGCCCCCGGAGGTGCAAAATCCTACGCTCCCCGGCGGGCCGAAAAAAATGAGATTTCGCCCTAGTGGTACCCCTTAGAGTTTTGGTAAAAAACGCTCCGGAATGAGATCTAAATTTTATTATTCCAAATCATCCCAATGATGTTGTGGAGCGGTATCTGATAAATTTTGCATCATTATAGCTCCTATACAGAGGCTAGATTGTACGATTACTCCGGAAAATGAGAAACCGCTTAAGGTGCCCAATTCTGATTCTATTTTCACCCAGTAAACACCGTCAAATACCAAATTTCGCAAGACAATATCGTAGCCTTCCGAATGAGCTTTCTAGGGGTTTCAAAATCGGATCATTCGGATCTAAAACGAGTTAGTTATGGACAAAACGGTGAGGGCAGAACGGAATCTGGGTCGAAAGGGGAGGGCAGCAGGCAAAAAGGCCCATATCTCATTCGTTATCGTCCGGATCCATTTCATTCTTTCACCATGTGCAATTTTATTCCAAGAGCTATAATTATGGGCCCCCGGAGGTGCAAATCTGACGATCCCCGGCGGGGCCGAAAAAATGAGATTTTGCCCTAGTGGTACCCCTTAGAGTTTTGGTCAAAAACGCTCCGGAATGAGATCTAAATTTTATTATTCCAAATAATCTTAGTGATGTTTTGGAGTGGTATATGATAAATTTTGCATCATTCGAGCTCCTATATAGAGGCTAGATTGTACGATTACTCCGGAAAATGAGAAACCGCTTAAGGTGCCCAATTCGGATTCTATTTTCACCCAGTAAACACCGTCAAATACCAAATTTCGCAAGTCTATATCGTAGCCTTTCGAATGAGCTTTTTAGGGTTTTCAAAATTGGATCATTCGGATCTAAAACGAGTTAGTTATGGCCAAAACGGTGAGGGCACAACGGAATCTGGGTCGAAAGGGGAGGGCAGCAAACAAAAAGGCCCATATCTCATTCGTTATCGTCCGGATCCATTTCATTCTTTCATCATGTGAAATTTTATTCCAAGAGCTATAATTATGGGCCCCCGGAGGTGCAAAACCCGACGATCCCCGGCGGGCCAAAAAAATTAGATTTCACCCTAGTGGTACCCCTTAGAGTTTTGGTAAAAAACGCTCCGGAATGAGATCTAAATTTTATTATTCCAAATCATCCCAATGATGTTTTGGAGTGGTATATGATAAATTTTGCATCATTCTAGATCCTATATAGAGGCTAGATTGTACGATTACTCCGGAAAATGAGAAACCGCTTAAGGTGCCCAATTCAGATTCTATTTTCACCCAGTAAACACCGTCAAATACCAAATTTCGCAAGTCCATATTGTATCCTTCCGAATGAGCTTTCTAGGGGTTTCAAAATTGGGTCATTCGGATCTAAAACGAGTTAGTTATGGGCAAAACGGTGAGGGCACGACGGAATCTGGGTCGAACGGGGAGGGCAGCAGGCAAAAAGGCCCATATCTCATTCGTTATCGTCCGGATCCATTTAATTCTTTCACGTCATGCAATTTTATTCCAAGAGATATAATTTTGGGCCTCCGGAGGTGCAAAATCCGGCGCTCCCCGGCGGGCCGAAAAAATGAGATTTCGCCCTAGTGGTACCCCTTAGAGTTTTGGTCAAAAATGCTCCGGAATGAGATCTAAATATTATTATTCCAAATCATCCCAATGATGTTTTGGAGTGGTATCTGATGAATTTTGCATCATTCTATCTCCTATACAGAGGCTAGATTGTATGATTACTCCAAAAATGAGAAACCGCTTAAGGTGCCCAATTCAGATTCTATTTTCACCCAGTAAACACCGTCAAATACCAAATTTCGCAAGCCAATATCGTAGCCTTCCGATTGAGCTTTCTAGGGGTTTCAAAATCGGATCATTCGGATCTAAACGAGTTAGTTATGGACAAAACGGTGAGGGCACAACGGAATATAGGTCGAAAGGTGAGGGCAGCAGGCAAAAGGGCCCATATCTCATTCGTTATCGTCCGGATCCATTTCATTCTTTCACCATGTGCAATTTTATTCCAAGAGCTATAATTATGGGCCCCCGGAGGTGCAAAATCTGACGATCCCCGGCGGGCCGATAAAATGAGATTTTGCCCTAGTGGTACCCCTTAGAGTTTCGGTAAAAAACGCTTCGGAATGAGATCTAAATTTTATTATTCCAAATCATCCCAGTGATGTATTGGAGTGGTATATGATAAATTTTGCATCATTCTAGCTCCTATATAGAGGCTAGATTGTATGATTACTCCGGAAAATGAGAAACCGCTTAAGGGGCCCAATTCGGATTCTATTTTCACCTAATAAATACCGTCAAATACCAAATTTCGCAAGTCCATATCGTAGCCTTCCGAATGAACTTTCTAGGGATTTCAAAATTGGGTCATTCGGATCTAAAACGAGTTAGTTATGGCCAAAACGGTGAGGGCACGACGGAATATGGGTCGAACGGGGAGGGCAGCAGGCAAAAAGTCCCATATCTCATTCGTTATCGTCCGGATCCATTTCATTCTTTCACCATGTGCAATTTTATTCCAAGAGCTATAATAATAGGCCCCCGGAGGTGCAAAATCTTATGATCCCCGGCAGGCCGAAAAAATGAGATTTTGCCCTAGTGGTACCCCTTAGAGTTTTGGTCAAAAACGCTCCGGAATGAGATCTAAATTTTATTATTCCAAATCATCCCAGTGTTGTTTTGGAGCGGTATATGATGAATTTTACATCATTCTAGCTCCTATATAGAGGCAAGATTGTACGATTACTGCGGAAAATGAGAAACCGCTTAAGGTGCCCAATTAAGATTCTATTTTCACCCAGTAAACACCGTCAAATACCAAATTTTGCAAGTCCATATCGTAGCCTTCCGAATGAGCTTTCTAGGGGATTCTAAATTGGGTCATTCGGATCTAAAACGAGTTAGTTATGGCCAAAACGGTGAGGGCACGACGGAATCTTGGTCGAACGGGGAGGACAGCAGACAAAATGGCCCATATCTCTTTCGTTATCGTCCGGATCCATTTCATTCTTTCATCATGTGAAATTTTATTCCAAGAGCTATAATTATGGGCCCCCGGAGGTGCAAAACCCTACGATCCCCGGCGGGCCAAAAAAATGAGATTTCACCCTAGTGGTACCCCTTAGAGTTTTGGTAAAAAACGCTCCGGAATGAGATCTAAATTTTATTATTCCAAATCATCCCAGTGATGTTTTGGAGTGGTATATGATAAATTTTGCATTATTCTAGCTCCTATATAGAGCCTAGATTGTACGATTACTCCGGAAAATGAGAAACAGCTTAAGGTGCCCAATTCGGATTCTATTTTCACCCATTAAACACTGTCAAATACCAAATTTCGCAAGTCCATATCGTAGCCTTCCGAATGAGCTTTCTAGGGATTTCAAAATTAAGTCATTCGGATCTAAAACGAGTTAGTTATGGCCAAAACGGTGAGGGCACGACGGAATATGGGTCGAACGGGGAGGGCAGTAGGCAAAAAGGCCCATATCTCATTCATTATCGTCCGGATCCATTTCATTCTTTTACATTGTGCAATTTTATTCCAAGAGCTATAATAATGGGCCCCCGGAGGTGCATAATCTGATGATCCCCGGCGGGCCGAAAAAATGAGATTTCGCCCTAGTGGTACCCCTTAAAGTTTTGGTAAAAAACGCTCCGGAATGAGATCTAAATTTTATTATTCCAAATCATCCCAGTGATGTTTTGGAGCGGTATATGATGAATTTTGCATCATTCTAGCTCCTATATAGAGGCTAGATTGTACGATTACTCCGGAAAATCAGAAACCGGTTAAGGTGCCCAATTCGGATTCTATTTTCACCAGTAAACACCGTCAAATACAAAATTTCGCAAGTCCATATTGTATCCTTCCAAATGAGCTTTCTAGGGGTTTCAAAATCGGGCCATTCGGATCTAAAACGAGTTAGTTATGGCCAAAACGGTGAGGGCACGACGGAATCTGGGTCGAACTGGGAGGGCAGCAGGCAAAAGGCCCATATCTCATTCGTTATCGTCCGGATCCATTTAATTCTTTCACGTCATGCAATTTTATTCCAAGGGATATAATTATGGGCCCCCGGAGGGGCAAAATTTGACGCTCCTCGGCGGGCCGAAAAAATGAGATTTCGCCCTAGTGGTACCCCTTAGAGTTTTGGTCAAAAACGCTCCTGAATGAGATCTAAATTTTATTATTCCAAATCATCCCAATGATGTTTCGGAGCGGTATCTGATGAATTTTGCATCATTATAGCTCCTATATAGAGGCTAGATTGTACGATTACTCCGTAAAATGAGAAACCGCTTAAGGTACCCAATTCGGATTCTATTTTTACCCAGTAAACACCATCAAATACAAAATTTCGCAAGTCCATATTGTAGCCTTCCGAATGAGCTTTCTAGGGGTTTCAAAATTTGGTCATTCGGATCTAAAACGAGTTAGTTATGGCCAAAACGGTGAGGGCACGACGGAATCTGGGTCGAACGGGGAGGGCAGTAGGCAAAAAGGCCCATATCTCATTCGTTATCGTCCGGATCCATTTCATTCTTTCACCATGTTTAATTTTATTCCAAGCGGTATAATTATGGGCCCCCGGTGGTGCAAAATCCGACGATCCCCAGCGGGCCGAAAAATGAGATTTCGCCCTAGTGGTACCCCTTAGAGTTTTGGTCAAAAACACTCCGGTATAAGATCTAAATTTTTTTATTCCAAATCATCCCAGTGATGTTTTGGAGCGGTATATGATGAATTTTGCATCATTCTAGCTCCTATATAGAGGCTAGATTGTACGATTACTCCGGAAAATGAGAAACCGCTTAAGGTGCCCAATTCGGATTCTATTTTCACCTAGTAAAACCGTCAAAAACAAAATTTGCAAGTCCTTGTAGCCTTCCGAATGAGCTTTCTAGGGGTTTTAAAATCGGGTCATTTGGATCTAAAACGAGTTAGTTATGGCCAAAACGGTGAGGGCACGACGGAATCTGGGTCGAACGGGGAGGGCAGCAGGCAAAAAGGCCCATATCTCATTCGTTATCGTCCGGATCAATTTCATTCTTTCATCATGTGCAATTTTATTCCAAGAGCTATAATTATGGGCCCCCGGAGGTGCAAAATCCGACGATCCCCGGCGGGCCGAAAAAATGAGATTTCGCCCTATTGGTACCCCTTAAAGTTTTGGTCAAAAACGCTCCGGAATGAGATCTAAATTTTATTATTCCAAATCATCCCAGTGATGTTTTGGAGCGGTATATGATGAATTTTGCATCATTTTAGCTCCTATATAGAGGCTAGATTGTCGATTACTCCGGAAAAGAAACCGCTTAAGGTGCCCAATTCGGATTTTATTTTCACCCAATAAACACCGTCGAATACCAAATTTTGCAAGTCCAAATTGTATCCTTCCGAATGAGCTTTCTATGGGTTACAAAATCGGGTCATTCGGATCTAAAACGAGTTAGTTATGGCCAAAACGGTGAGGGCACGACGGAATCTGGGTCGAACTGGGAGGGCAGCAGGCAAAAAGGCCCATACCTCATTCGTTATCATCTGGATTCATTTAATTCTTTCACGTCATGCAATTTTATTCCAAGAGATAAATTATGGGCCCCCGGAGGTGCAAAATCCGACGCTCCCCGGCGGGCCGAAAAAATGAGATTTCGCCCTAGTGGTACCCCTTAGAGTTTTGGTCAAAAACGCTCCTGAATGAGATCTAAATTTTATTATTCCAAATCATCCCAATGATGTTTTGGAGCGGTATCTGATGAATTTTGCATCATTATAGCTCCTATATAGAGGCTAGATTGTACAATTAATCCGTAAAATGAGAAACCACTTAAGGTACCCGATTCGGATTCTATTTTTACCCAGTAAACACCATCAAATACCAAATTTCGCAAGTCCATATTGTAGCCTTCCGAATGAGCTTTCTATGGGTTTCAAATTGGTTCATTCGGATCTAAAACGAGTTAGTTATGGCCAAAACGGTGAGGGCACGACGGAATCTGGGTCGAACGGGGAGGGCAGCAGGCAAAAAGGCCCATATCTCATTCGTTATCGTCCGGATCCATTTCATTCTTTCACCATGTGCAATTTTATTCCATGAGCTATAATTATGGGCCCCCGGAGGTGCAAAATCCGACGCTCCCCGGCAGGCCGAAAAAATGAGATTTTGCCCTTAGAGTTTTAGTAAAAAACGCTCCGGAATGAGATCTAAATTTTATTATTCCAAATCATCCCAATGATGTTTTGGAGCGGTATCTGATGAAATTTGCATCATTCTAGATCCTATATAGAGGCAAGATTGTACGATTACTGCGGAAAATGAGAAACCGCTTAAGGTGCCCAATTCAGATTCTATTTTCACCCAGTAAACACCGTCAAATACCAAATTTCGCAAGTCCATATCGTAGCCTTCCGAATGAGCTTTCTAGGGGATTCTAAATTGGGTCATTCGGATCTAAAACGAGTTAGTTATGGCCAAAACGGTGAGGGCACGACGGAATCTGGGTCGAACGGGGAGGGCAGCAGACAAAAAGGCCCATATCTCATTCGTTATCGTCCGGATCCATTTCATTCTTTCATCATGTGAAATTTTATTCCAAGAGCTATAATTATGGGCCCCCGGATGTGCAAAACCCGACGATCCCCGGCGGGCCGAAAAAATGAGATTTCACCCTAGTGGTACCCCTTAGAGTTTTGGTAAAAAACGCTCCGGAATGAGATCTAAATTTTATTATTCCAAATCATCCCAGTGATGTTTTGGAGCGGTAAATGATGAATTTTGCATCATTCTAGCTCCTATATAGAGGATAGATTGTACGATTACTCCGGAAAATGAGAAACCGGTTAAGGTGCCCAATTCGGATTCTATTTTCACCCAGTAAACACCGTCAAATACAAAATTTCGCAAGTCCATATTGAATCCTTCCAAATGAGCTTTCTAGGGGTTTCAAAATCGGGTCATTCGGATCTAAAACGAGTTAGTTATGGCTAAAACGGTGAGGGCACGACGGAATCTGGGTCGAACTGGGAGGGCAGCAGGCAAAAAGGCCCATATCTCATTCGTTATCGTCCGGATCCATTTAATTCTTTCACGTCATGCAATTTTATTCCAAGGGATATAATTATGGGCCCCCGGAGGTGCAAAATTCGACGCTCCTCGGTGGGCCGAAAAAATGAGATTTCGCCCTCGTGGTACCCCTTAGAGTTTTGGTCAAAAACGCTCCTGAATGAGATTTAAATTTTATTATTCAAAATCATCCCAATGATGTTTCGGAGCGGTATCTGATCAATTTTGCATCATTATAGCCCCTATATAGAGGCTAGATTGTACGATTACTCCGTAAAATGAGAAACCGCTTAAGGTGCCCAATTCGGATTCTATTTTTACCCAGTAAACACCATCAAATACAAAATTTCGCAAGTCCATATTGTAGCCTTCCGAATGAGCTTTCTAGGTGTTGGGAACCCTTTGCAGTTAATTTTGATGATGTTTTCTCAAAACCACACTTAGGCTTATTCTACATTTTATAGAGTTAAGGTTGATAGAGTTAACAAGCTAAGGCCGTTCTAGGAAGGCTGTACTAGACAGGCCGTTCTAGTCTAAGGCCGTTCTAATCTAAGGCCGTTCTAGGAAGGCTGTTCTAGAAAGGCCGTTATCAAGGCCGTTAGCCAGGCCGTTATCAAGGCCGTTAGCCAGGCCGTTATCAAGGCCGTTGTCAAGGCCGTTATCAAGGCCGTTGTCAAGGCCGTTCTAGAAAGGTTGTTCTGCCATGTAAAGGCAGAGGCTGTTATTCCAACAGCCTTGCCTATAGAAGAACAGCCTGTCATTATCAACCTGCTCTCCAGGTACTCCAGCCTGTTCTCAAGTTCAAGACATCAAGCTGCTGGAAGATACCTCAGGCCGATGACCTACCTCCATGGGTCAACCTGCCACCTAAGCTGCCACGTCAGATGCCAGCTAGGACCATGCCCAACGGGAAGTGATGAGTCAGCACCAACGGCTAGTTGACACGTCAGCAAAGCTTCAACGGCTAGTTGCCACGTCAGCTGCCAAGTCAGCGCAGACTCCAACGGCTAGTTTTCAAACTATGCCTATATAAAGACTTCCCACTTCAATGGAACATAACGGGAAATTCATTATTCAAAAGCTAAAGTGCTGTAGAAATTCTCTCTCAAGTTCTATCCATTCAACACTCGAAAACCCTAGATATTTCCCAAGTGTTGGAAAAGAGAATTTCTCCATTGAAGAACACCGCAAGCTTGAAGCGTTTACTGCCACATCAAGCTCGCACTCCAAACAACCCCCTCCCCCATCAGTTAGATAGGTTGAGGCCGTTGTAAAGCTAGTTGTATTTGCTAGTTGCAAAGTGTATGAAACTGATACTCAGTCAGTATAAATAAGAGAGGTGTATGAAACTGATACTCAGTCAGTATAAATAAGAGAGAAGGTGGATCCAAAAGAAAAGGGATTCTCAGGTTGAGTCGACCTGACGTGGATGTAGGAGGGTTTCTCCGAACCACGCTAAATCGCGGTGCCTCTCTCTCTCTCTCTCTCTCTCTCTCTCTCTCTCTCTCTCTCTCTCTCTCTCTCTCTCTCTCTTTATTTATCGCCCTTATATTTTATCATCAAACTGACTAGCATCAACCTGCATATCTGCATCAACCTGCTACTGTTCTATCAGCCTTAAGATTTTTCAAAGAGTAAATCAACCTCCACCAACTTCCGCATTAACAACAGTTTGATAAATCAAGCTTGATACCATACAAGCTTGATAGATCAAACTGCCTCTGATAAGGTCGACCTTGACAATCGACCTGCAGATCAAGCTGATTTTACAAAAGTCAAAAACGGTTGGTTATTGGTGTATTCCCCCCCCCCCCCCCCCCCATACACCAATTACTCTTTCCCGGGACCAACAAGTGGTATCAGAGCAGTGGTTCTTTTGACCGCTGCTTTGCATACTGAAAGTCTTTATCAAACTTTTGGTCATTTTGAACCGATCCATTTGAAAAATCTTTTCATTCACGCATATCATATTATTTTGCAATGGAAGCTTCTCTTCTCAGGTTATGTGAAGACTTCTCAGTCCAAGGATATGAAGATTGGAGCTTCCGGATAAGGATGTGTCTTCAAGCGCATCACATTCTAATGTGGGATGTGATCGAGAATGGTCCAACACGAATCTATGAAGCCACTCCCGAAATCAAAGGGACTGATCCAGGAAAAGTCACTTATGTCAAAAAGCTCAAAAGTCCCCGTGATTTTACAACGGAGGAAAGAATAGAGGCAAGTCTTGATAGCTATGCTATGGGGCTCATTTCTAGCACTGTTAATGGCGTCTACCTTGCCAAAATTCGCAATCTTGACACTGCAAAAGAAATGTGGGATACCCTTAAGACTATCAGCCTATGTTCCGAAGAAGAAGCAACAAAAGCTCATTTCTCCGACAGCTCGTCGAGTGATGATGAAGAAGAGTGCTTCGTCGGAGAACTCCCTCCCACCAACGATCGACCTCAGGTAGTTGCTCAACTCCTTCCATTTTCTTTATCTGACAATGAAAGTGCAGATGAGGAAGATAAAGACCTATCCAAGGCCGTGTCCCTGGAAGAGGTCAAGAAGCAACTGAAGGAATATGCCGAACTCGCTGAGTTATTCAAGGAGGTCGTTGAAGATAATGCCGAGCTAATGGATGAAAATGAAAAACTCAAGTTGGCATTAGAAGAAAGAGTTTCTCCCTACAATGAAGAAAAGGAAAGGGATAGAAACCCTAAAGTCAAAGGTTGAAAAGTTGACTTTAAGGGAGAAGGAGCTTGAAGAACAAGCTCAGGCATCTGCCTCACGGGAACAAGCTCTACCTGACAAGGTTGTCAAGCTGAAGAACCCAGCTCGTCAGCCTCAGGCCATTCTCATAAAGCAGCATAGGAAGAAGAACCTTTTTGAAAAGGAACAGCCTGTGCCTAAGAAGGAGGCACGACCTGTCCGAAAGAGGCAGCAGCGTCGACCTGCCTCAAAACCTCAAGATCAGGCTGCTCAACAAAGGAAGAATCAAGGCCTATATGATCCACGGCCTTACCAACCTCAGGTCCTCTATCAGCCTGCTTTTCAAGGCTGTTACTGCTATCAACCTCAGCAACCTTATTTTCAAAGAAGGCAGTATCAACCTTATCAACCTGGATATTATGAAGAGCCGTTCTATCAACCTCAACATCCTCGCTCTCATAAGAAGGCTCCCAAGCCCAAGACCGCCACTGCCTCGTCCTCAGCCTCGAATAGAAGCAGACCGGCGAAACAAGTTTGGGTTCCAAAGGCCGTTCCCGCAACCGACGTAGCACCCAATCTCAAATGGGTTGCTAGGTTTAATTAATTGCAGGTCGGGAAGGCTCAGAGAAGCAGCCAAACAGCTCGTGGAGCTGTGTGGATCATTGATAGTGGATGCTCCAAGCACATGATGTGTAACAAGATGCTACTATCAAATTATGTAGAATGAGTCGGACCTCAAGTAACATTCGAGAGCAACTCTAAAGGCCGCACTCGAGGTCAGGGCGACTTAAATGTTGGTAAAACCTCTATTCACAATGTCTCTTATGTTGAAGGTCTTAATCATAATTTATTCTCTGTGTTGCAATTCTGCTCGAATGGTAAACGAGTAGAATTCACCGCTGACATGTCTTGTGAGAAATGAGGAAGGAGAAATACTCCTTACCAGAATAAGTGCAGGACAAACTTTACAGTCAAATTGACTGATAAAAGGGAGACCTGCCTGGGCATGAAAACTGACTCCGAGACAAGCTGGCTATGGCACAAGAGGTTAAGCCATTTGAATTCCAAGGCCATCAACAAATCAGCATTCGATGAACCAATCAATAAACTCGAGCCAATTCTCTCAAGAAGAATTATCTCGACGGAGATGATGGGACGATAATCATCTGTAGGAGCTCATTGTTGGGAACCCGAACCAAGGAGTGCGCATTCGAAGGGCGATTGATAAAAGCCGTTTTCAAGCCAACAGGCCGTGTCTCTCAACAGGCCGTCATCTCTTAAACAGGTCGATAGTCAAAAGGCAGATCGTTCCCTATCAACAGGCCGTTGTCTGATTCAAATGATCGACCTGTGTTCCTCAAATTGAGGGGGAACACAACCAAATGATCCATCATTTGAGGGGGAACAAAGGTCGAAGTCTGTCTCCAGGCCTATATCACAGATCAAGGCCGATCCCTGACCAAGGCCGATGCAGATCAAGGCCGATCCCTGACCAAGGCCGATGCAGATCAAGGCCGATCCCTGACCAAGGCCGATCCCTGTCCAAGGCCGATGCAGATCAAGGCCGATGCCTGATCAAGGCTGATCCCTGACCAAGGCCGATGCAGATCAAGGCCGATCCCTGATCAAGGCCGATCCCTGACCAAGGCCGATGCAGATCAAGGCCGATCCTTGACCAATGCCGATGCAACCTTGACACTATCAACCTTGATGCTATCAACCTCTAGTTCACAAAGGGGGAACAAAGGCCGTCTTCTATATTGCCAGGCCGTTCTATAGCTTTCAGGCCGTATCCTGCCTTTCCAATACCAACGGCCCCACCGCATGCAATACCGAGCATTAATGAAGGGGGAATCAAAGGGATTGTATCACCCTTTGTCTTTTCTTTAACTTCTTCAATATGCTAATAATTCTTCAGTTATTAATACTTATTGCTCCAAGTATTGCATATATTAATGCCTACCTTTTGTAGGAAATAAGAACAAAAATGGGTAATCAAGAAGCCATGAAGGCTGATATAATGATCTTGAAGAAAGAGGTCTCGTCTTTGCGGTCCTTAGTTCAAATCCTTTCTGATGATGCCAAAAAGGGGGAAGGACAGAAGAAGAAATCTCCGAGACCAACCTGCCTTATTATGTTGATTCCTTATACTGTTTTATCTATGTAGTTAGAACAAGCTTGTAATATTCTTTATCTTTCTAGGAATCTCATTTGTGAAGTGTTGGTTTTGACATCATCAAAAGGGGGAAATTGTTGGGAACCCTTTGCAGTTAATTTTGATGATGTTTTCTCAAAACCACACTTAGGCTTATTCTACATTTTATAGAGTTAAGGTTGATAGAGTTAACAAGCTAAGGCCGTTCTAGGAAGGCTGTACTAGACAGGCCGTTCTAGTCTAAGGCCGTTCTAATCTAAGGCCGTTCTAGGAAGGCTGTTCTAGAAAGGCCGTTATCAAGGCCGTTAGCCAGGCCGTTATCAAGGCCATTAGCCAGGCCGTTATCAAGGCCGTTAGCCAGGCCGTTATCAAGGCCGTTGTCAAGGCCGTTATCAAGGCCGTTGTCAAGGCCGTTCTAGAAAGGTTGTTCTGCCATGTAAAGGCAGAGGCTGTTATTCCAACAGCCTTGCCTATAGAAGAACAGCCTGTCATTATCAACCTGCTCTCCAGGTACTCCAGCCTGTTCTCAAGTTCAAGACATCAAGCTGCTGGAAGATACCTCAGGCCGATGACCTACCTCCATGGGTCAACCTGCCACCTAAGCTGCCACGTCAGATGCCAGCTAGGACCATGCCCAACGGGAAGTGATGAGTCAGCACCAACGGCTAGTTGACACGTCAGCAAAGCTTCAACGGCTAGTTGCCACGTCAGCTGCCAAGTCAGCGCAGACTCCAACGACTAGTTTTCAAACTATGCCTATATAAAGACTTCCCACTTCAATGGAACATAACGGGAAATTCATTATTCAAAAGCTAAAGTGCTGTAGAAATTCTCTCTCAAGTTCTATCCATTCAACACTCGAAAACCCTAGATATTTCCCAAGTGTTGGAAAAGAGAATTTCTCCATTGAAGAACACCGCAAGCTTGAAGCGTTTACTGCCACATCAAGCTCGCACTCCAAACAACCCCCTCCCCCATCAGTTAGATAGGTTGAGGCCGTTGTAAAGCTAGTTGTATTTGCTAGTTGCAAAGTGTATGAAACTGATACTCAGTCAGTATAAATAAGAGAGGTGTATGAAACTGATACTCAGTCAGTATAAATAAGAGAGAAGGTGGATCCAAAAGAAAAGGGATTCTCAGGTTGAGTCGACCTGACGTGGATGTAGGAGGGTTTCTCCGAACCACGCTAAATCGCGGTGCCTCTCTCTCTCTCTCTCTCTCTCTCTCTCTCTCTCTTTATTTATCGCCCTTATATTTTATCATCAAACTGACTAGCATCAACCTGCATATCTGCATCAACCTGCTACTGTTCTATCAGCCTTAAGATTTTTCAAAGAGTAAATCAACCTCCACCAACTTCCGCATTAACAACAGTTTGATAAATCAAGCTTGATACCATACAAGCTTGATAGATCAAACTGCCTCTGATAAGGTCGACCTTGACAATCGACCTGCAGATCAAGCTGATTTTACAAAAGTCAAAAACGGTTGGTTATTGGTGTATTCCCCCCCCTCCCCCCATACACCAATTACTCTTTCCCGGGACCAACACTAGGGGTTTCAAAATTTGGTCATTCGGATCTAAAACGAGTTAGTTATGGCCAAAACGGTGAGGGCACGACGGAATCTGGGTCGAACGGGGAGGGCAGTAGGCAAAAAGGCCCATATCTCATTCGTTATCGTCCGGATCCATTTCATTCTTTCACCATGTTTAATTTTATTCCAAGCGGTATAATTATGGGCCCCCGGTGGTGCAAAATCCGACGATCCCCAGCGGGCCGAAAAATGAGATTTCGCCCTAGTGGTACCCCTTAGAGTTTTGGTCAAAAACACTCTGGAATAAGATCTAAATTAATCATCCCAGTGATGTTTTGGAGCGGTATATGATGAATTTTGCATCATTCTAGCTCCTATATAGAGGCAAGATTGTACGATTACTGCGGAAAATGAGAAACCGCTTAAGGTGCCCAATTCAGATTCTATTTTCACCCAGTAAACACCGTCAAATACCAAATTTCGCAAGACCATATCGTAGCCTTCCGAATGAGCTTTCTAGGGGATTCTAAATTGGGTCATTCGGATCTAAAACGAGTTAGTTATGGCCAAAACGGTGAGGGCACGACGGAATCTGGGTCGAACGGGGAGGGCAGCAGACAAAAAGGCCCATATCTCATTCGTTATCGTCCGGATCCATTTAATTCATTCACGTCATGCAATTTTATTCCATGATCTATAATTATGGGCCCCCGGAGGTGCAAAATCCGACGCTCCCTGGCGGGCCGAAAAAATGAGATTTCTCCCTTAGAGTTTTGGTAAAAAACGCTCCGGAATGAGATCTAAATTTTATTATTCCAAGTCATCCCAACGATGTTTTGGAGCGGTATCTGATGAAATTTGCATCATTCTAGCTCCTATATAGAGGCAAGATTGTACGATTACTGCGGAAAATGAGAAACCGCTTAAGGTGCCCAATTCAGATTCAATTTTCACCCAGTAAACACCGTCAAATACCAAATTTTGAAAGTCCATATCGTAGCCTTCCGAATGAGCTTTCTAGGGGATTCTAAATTGGGTCATTCGGATCTAAAACGAGTTAGTTATGGCCAAAACGGTGAGGGCACGACGGAATCTGGGTCGAACGGGGAGGGCAGCAGACAAAAAGGCCCATATCTCATTCGTTATCGTCCGGATCCATTTAATTCTTTCACGTCATGCAATTTTATTCCATGAGCTATAATTATGGGCCCCCGGAGGTGCAAAATCCGACGCTCCCCGGCGGGCCGAAAAAATGAGATTTCGCCCTTAGAGTTTTGGTAAAAAACGCTCCGGAATGAGATCTAAATTTTATTATTCCAAATCACCCCAATGATGTTTTGGAGCGGTATCTGATGAAATTTGCATCATTCTAGCTCCTATACAGAGGCTAGATTGTACGATTACTCTGGAAAATGAGAAGCCGCTTAAGGTGCCCAATTCGGATTCTATTTTCACCCAGTAAACACCATCAAATACCAAATTTCGCAAGCCAATATCGTAGCCTTCCAAATGAGCTTTCTAGGGGTTTCAAAATCGGATCATTCGGATCTAAAACGAGTTAGTTATGGCCAAAACGGTGAGGGCACAACGGAATCTGGGTCGAAAGGGGAGGGCAGCAAACAAAAAGGCCCATATCTCATTCGTTATCGTCCGGATCCATTTCATTCATTCATCATGTGCAATTTTATTCCAAGAGCTATAATTATGGGCCCCCCGGAGGTGCAAAACCCGACGATCCCCGGCGGGCCGAAAAAATGAGATTTCACCCTAGTGGTACCCCTTAGAGTTTTGGTAAAAAACGCTCCGGAATGAGATCTAAATTTTATTATTCCAAATCATCCCAGTGATGTTTTGGAGCGGTATATGATGAATTTTGCATCATTCTAGCTCCTATATAGAGGCTAGATTGTACGGTTACTCCGGAAAATGAGAAACCGCTTAAGGTGCCCAATTCGGATTCTATTTTCACCTAGTAAAACCGTCAAAAACCAAATTTGCAAGTCCTTGTAGCCTTCCGAATGAGCTTTCTAGGGGTTTTAAAATCGGGTCATTTGGATCTAAAACGAGTTAGTTATGGCCAAAACGGTGAGGGCACAACGGAATCTGGGTCGAACGGGGAGGGCAGCAGGCAAAAAGGCCCATATCTCATTCGTTATCGTCCGGATCAATTTCATTCTTTCATAATGTGCAATTTTATTCCAAGAGCTATAATTATGGGCCCCCGGAGGTGCAAAATCCGACGATCCCCGGCTGGCCGAAAAAATGAGATTTCGCCCTATTGGTACCCCTTAAAGTTTTGGTCAAAAACGCTCCGGAATGAGATCTAAATTTTATTATTCCAAATCATCCCAGTGATGTTTTGGAGCGGTATATGATGAATTTTGCATCATTTTAGCTCCTATATAGAGGCTAGATTGTCGATTACTCCGGAAAAGAAACCGCTTAAGGTGCCCAATTCGGATTCTATTTTCACCCAATAAACACCGTCAAATACCAAATTTTGCAAGTCCAAATTGTATCCTTCCGAATGAGCTTTCTATGGGTTACAAAATCGGGTCATTCGGATCTAAAACGAGTTAGTTATGGCCAAAACGGTGAGGGCACGACGGAATCTGGGTCGAACTGGGAGGGCAGCAGGCAAAAAGGCCCATATCTCATTCGTTATCGTCCGGATCCATTTCATTCTTTCACCATGTGCAATTTTATTCCATGAGCTATAATTATGGGCCCCCGGAGGTGCAAAATTCGACGCTCCCCGGCAGGATGAAAAAATGAGATTTCGCCCTTAGAGTTTTGGTAAAAAACGCTCCGGAATGAGATCTAAATTTTATTATTCCAAATCATCCCAATGATGTTTTGGAGCGGTATCTGATGAAATTTGCATCATTCTAGCTCCTATATAGAGGCAAGATTGTACGATTACTGCGAAAAATGAGAAACCGCTTAAGGTGCCCAATTCAGATTCTATTTTCACCCAGTAAACACCATCAAATACCAAATTTCGCAAGTCCATATCGTAGCCTTCTGAATGAGCTTTCTAGGGGAATCTAAATTGGGTCATTCGGATCTAAAACGAGTTAGTTATGGCCAAAACGGTGAGGGCACGACGGAATCTGGGTCGAACGGGGAGGGCAGCAGACAAAAAGGCCCATATCTCATTCGTTATCGTCCGGATCCATTTCATTCTTTCATCATGTGAAATTTTATTCCAAGAGCTATAATTATGGGCCCCCGGAGGTGCAAAACCCGACGATCCCCGGCGGGCCAAAAAAATGAGATTTCACCCTAGTGGTACCCCTTAGAGTTTTGGTAAAAAACGCTCCGGAATGAGATCTAAATTTTATTATTCCAAATCATCCCAGTGATGTTTTGGAGTGGTATATGATAAATTTTGCATCATTCTAGCTCCTATATAGAGGCTAGATTGTACGATTACTCCGGAAAATTAGAAACCGCTTAAGGTGCCCAATTCGGATTCTATTTTCACCCATTAAACACGTCAAATACCAAATTTCGTAAGTCCATATCGTAGCCTTCCGAATGAGCTTTCTAGGGATTTCAAAATTGGGTCATTCGGATCTAAAACGAGTTAGTTATGGCCAAACGGTGAGGGCACGACGGAATATGGGTCGAACGGGGAGGACAGTAGGCAAAAAGGCCCATATCTCATTCGTTATCGTCCGGATCCATTTCATTCATTCACAATGTGCAATTCTATTCCAAGAGCTATAATAATGGGCCCCCGGAGGTGCATAATCTGATGATCCCCGGCGGGCCGAAAAAATGAGATTTCGCCCTAGTGGTACCCCTTAAAGTTTTGGTAAAAAACGCTCCGGAATGAGATCTAAATTTTATTATTCCAAATCATCCCAGTGATGTTTTGGAGCGGTAAATGATGAATTTTGCATCATTCTAGCTCCTATATAGAGGATAGATTGTACGATTACTCCGGAAAATGAGAAACCGGTTAAGGTGCCCAATTCGGATTCTATTTTCACCCAGTAAACACCGTCAAATACAAAATTTCGCAAGTCCATATTGAATCCTTCCAAATGAGCTTTCTAGGGGTTTCAAAATCGGGTCATTCGGATCTAAAACGAGTTAGTTATGGCCAAAACGGAGAGGGCACGACGGAATCTGGGTCGAACTGGGAGGGCAGCAGGCAAAAAGGCCCATATCTCATTCGTTATCGTCCGGATCCATTTAATTCTTTCACGTCATGCAATTTTATTCCAAGGGATATAATTATGGGCCCCCGGAGGTGCAAAATTCGACGCTCCTCGGTGGGCCGAAAAAATGAGATTTCGCCCTCGTGGTACCCCTTAGAGTTTTGGTCAAAAACGCTCCTGAATGAGATCTAAATTTTATTATTCAAAATCATCCCAAAGATGTTTCGGAGCGGTATCTGATCAATTTTGCATCATTATAGCCCCTATATAGAGGCTAGATTGTACGATTACTCCGTAAAATGAGAAACCGCTTAAGGTGCCCAATTCGGATTCTATTTTTACCCAGTAAACACCATCAAATACAAAATTTCGCAAGTCCATATTGTAGCCTTCCGAATGAGCTTTCTAGGGGTTTCAAAATTTGGTCATTCGGATCTAAAACGAGTTAGTTATGGCCAAAACGGTGAGGGCACGACGGAATCTGGGTCGAACGGGGAGGGCAGTAGGCAAAAAGGCCCATATCTCATTCGTTATCGTCCGGATACATTTCATTCTTTCACCATGTTTAATTTTATTCCAAGCGGTATAATTATGGGCCCCCGGTGGTGCAAAATCCGACGATCCCCCGCGGGCCGAAAAATGAGATTTCGCCCTAGTGGTACCCCTTAGAGTTTTGGTCAAAAACACTCTGGAATAAGATCTAAATTTTTTTATTCCAAATCATCCCAGTGATGTTTTGGAGCGGTATATGATGAATTTTGCATCATTCTTGCTCGTATATAGAGGCAAGATTGTACGATTACTGCGGAAAATGAGAAACCGCTTAAGGTGCTCAATTCAGATTCTATTTTCACCCAGTAAACACCGTCAAATACCAAATTTCGCAAGTCCATATCGTAGCCTTCCGAATGAGCTTTCTAGGGGATTCTAAATTGGGTCATTCGGATCTAAAACGAGTTAGTTATGGCCAAAACGGTGAGGGCACAACGGAATCTGGGTCGAACGGGGAGGGCAGCAGACAAAAAGGCCCATATCTCATTCGTTATCGTCCGGATCCATTTAATTCATTCACGTCATGCAATTTTATTCCATGAGCTATAATTATGGGCCCCCAGAGGTGCAAAATCCGACGCACCCTGGCGGGCCGAAAAAATGAGATTTCTCCCTTAGAGTTTTGGTAAAAAACGCTCCGGAATGAGATCTAAATTTTATTATTCCAAGTCATCCCAACGATGTTTTGGAGCGGTATCTGATGAAATTTGCATCATTCTAGCTCCTATATAGAGGCAAGATTGTACGATTACTGCGGAAAATGAGAAACCGCTTAAGGTGCCCAATTCAGATTCAATTTTCACCCAGTAAACACCGTCAAATATCAAATTTCGCAAGACAATATCGTATCCTTCCGAATGAGCTTTCTATGGGTTACAAAATCGGGTCATTCGGATCTAAAACGAGTTAGTTATGGCCAAAACGGTGAGGGCACGACGGAATCTGGGTCGAACTGGGGGGGGCAGCAGGCAAAAAGGCCCATATCTCATTCGTTATCGTCCGGATCCATTTCATTCTTTCACCATGTGCAATTTTATTCCATGAGCTATAATTATGGGCCCCCGGAGGTGCAAAATTCGACGCTCCCCGGCAGGATGAAAAAATGAGATTTCGCCCTTAGAGTTTTGGTAAAAAACGATCCGGAATGAGATCTAAATTTTATTATTCCAAATCATCCCAATGATGTTTTGGAGCGGTATCTGATGAAATTTTCATCATTCTAGCTCCTATATAGAGGCAAGATTGTACGATTACTGCGAAAAATGAGAAACCGCTTAAGGTGCCCAATTCAGATTCTATTTTCACCCAGTAAACACCGTCAAATACCAAATTTCGCAAGTCCATATCGTAGCCTTCCGAATGAGCTTTCTAGGGGATTCTAAATTGGGTCATTCGGATCTAAAACGAGTTAGTTATGGCCAAAACGGTGAGGGCACGACGGAATCTGGGTCGATTGGGGAGGGCAGCAGACAAAAAGGCCCATATCTCATTCGTTATCGTCCGGATCCATTTCATTCTTTTATCATGTGAAATTTTATTCCAAGAGCTATAATTATGGGCCCCCGGAGGTGCAAAACCCAACGATCCACGGCGGGCCAAAAAAATGAGATTTCACCCTAGTGGTACCCCTTAGAGTTTTGGTAAAAAACGCTCCGGAATGAGATCTAAATTTTATTATTCCAAATCATCCCAGTGATGTTTTGGAGTGGTATATGATAAATTTTGCATCATTCTAGCTCCTATATAGAGGCTAGATTGTACGATTACTCCGGAAAATGAGAAACCGCTTAAGGTGCCCAATTCGGATTCTATTTTCACCCATTAAACACGTCAAATACCAAATTTCGTAAGTCCATATCGTAGCCTTCCGAATGAGCTTTCTAGGGATTTCAAAATTGGGTCATTCGGATCTAAAACGAGTTAGTTATGGCCAAACGGTGAGGGCACGACGGAATATGGGTCGAACGGGGAGGGCAGTAGGCAAAAAGGCCCATATCTCATTCGTTATCGTCCGGATCCATTTCATTCTTTCACAATGTGCAATTTTATTCCAAGAGCTATAATAATGGGCCCCCGGAGGTGCATAATCTGATGATCCCCGGCGGGCCGAAAAAATGAGATTTCGCCCTAGTGGTACCCCTTAAAGTTTTGGTAAAAAACGCTCCGGAATGAGATCTAAATTTTATTATTCCAAATCATCCCAGTGATGTTTTGGAGGAGTAAATGATGAATTTTGCATCATTCTAGCTCCTATATAGAGGATAGATTGTACGATTACTCCGGAACATGAGAAACCGGTTAAGGTGCCCAATTCGGATTCTATTTTCACCCAGTAAACACCGTCAAATACAAAATTTCGCAAGTCCATATTGAATCCTTCCAAATGAGCTTTCTAGGGGTTTCAAAATCGGGTCATTCGGATCTAAAACGAGTTAGTTATGGCCAAAACGGTGAGGGCACGACGGAATCTGGGTCGAACTGGGAGGGCAGCAGGCAAAAAGGCCCATATCTCATTCGTTATCGTCCGGATCCATTTAATTCTTTCACGTCATGCAATTTTATTCCAAGGGATATAATTATGGGCCCCCGGAGGTGCAAAATTCGACGCTCCTCGGTGGGCCGAAAAAATGAGATTTCGCCCTCGTGGTACCCCTTAGAGTTTTGGTCAAAAACGCTCCTGAATGAGATCTAAATATTATTATTCAAAATCATCCCAATGATGTTTCGGAGCGGTATCTGATCAATTTTGCATCATTATAGCCCCTATATAGAGGCTAGATTGTACGATTACTCCGTAAAATGAGAAACCGCTTAAGGTGCCCAATTCGGATTCTATTTTTACCCAGTAAACACCATCAAATACAAAATTTCGCAAGTCCATATTGTAGCCTTCCGAATGAGCTTTCTAGGGGTTTCAAAATTTGGTCATTCGGATCTAAAACGAGTTAGTTATGGCCAAAACGGTGAGGGCACGACGGAATCTGGGTCGAACGGGGAGGGCAGTAGGCAAAAAGGCCCATATCTCATTCGTTATCGTCCGGATCCATTTCATTCTTTCACCATGTTTAATTTTATTCCAAGCGGTATAATTATGGGCCCCCGGTGGTGCAAACTCCGAAGATCCCCCGCGGGCCGAAAAATGAGATTTCGCCCTAGTGGTACCCCTTAGAGTTTTGGTCAAAAACACTCTGGAATAAGATCTAAATTTTTTTATTCCAAATCATCCCAGTGATGTTTTGGAGCGGTATATGACGAATTTTGCACCATTCTAGCTCCTATATAGAGGCAAGATTGTACGATTACTGCGGAAAATGAGAAACCGCTTAAGGTGCCCAATTCAGATTCTATTTTCACCCAGTAAACACCGTCAAATACCAAATTTCGCAAGTCCATATTGTAGCCATCCGAATGAGCTTTCTAGGGGATTCTAAATTGGGTCATTCGGATCTAAAACGAGTTAGTTATGGCCAAAACGGTGAGGGCACAACGGAATCTGGGTCGAACGGGGAGGGCAGCAGACAAAAAGGCCCATATCTCATTCGTTATCGTCCGGATCCATTTAATTCTTTCACGTCATGCAATTTTATTCCATGAGCTATAATTATGGGCCCCCGGAGGTGCAAAATCCGACGCACCCTAGCGGGCCGAAAAAATGAGATTTCTCCCTTAGAGTTTTGGTAAAAAACGCTCCGGAATGAGATCTAAATTTTATTATTCCAAGTCATCCCAACGATGTTTTGGAGCGGTATCTGATGAAATTTACATCATTCTAGCTCCTATACAGAGGCTAGATTGTACGATTACTCTGGAAAATGAGAAGCCGCTTAAGGTGCCCAATTCGGATTCTATTTTCACCCAGTAAACACCATCAAATACCAAATTTCGCAGGCCAATATCGTAGCCTTCCAAATGAGCTTTCTAGGGGTTTCAAAATCGGATCATTCGGATCTAAAACGAGTAAGTTATGGCCAAAACGGTGAGGGCACAACGGAATCTGGGTCGAAAGGGGAGGGCAGCAAACAAAAAGGCCCATATCTCATTCGTTATCGTCCGGATCCATTTCATTCTTTCATCATGTGCAATTTTATTCCAAGAGCTATAATTATGGGCCCCCCGGAGGTGCAAAACCCGACGATCCCCGACGGGCCGAAAAAATGAGATTTCACCCTAGTGGTACCCCTTAGAGTTTTGGTAAAAAACGCTCCGGAATGAGATCTAAATTTTATTATTCCAAATCATCCCAGTGATGTTTTGGAGCGGTATATGATGAATTTTGCATCATTCTAGCTCCTATATAGAGGCTAGATTGTACGATTACTCCGGAAAATGAGAAACCGCTTAAGGTGCCCAATTCGGATTCTATTTTCACCTAGTAAAACCGTCAAAAACCAAATTTGCAAGTCCTTGTAGCCTTCCGAATGAGCTTTCTAGGGGTTTTAAAATCGGGTAATTTGGATCTAAAACGAGTTAGTTATGGCCAAAACGGTGAGGGCACGACGGAATCTGGGTCGAACGGGGAGGGCAGCAGGCAAAAAGGCCCATATCTCATTCGTTATCGTCCGGATAAATTTCATTCTTTCATCATGTGCAATTTTATTCCAAGAGCTATAATTATGGGCCCCCGGAGGTGCAAAATCCGACTATCCCCGGCGGGCCGAAAAAATGAGATTTCGCCCTATTGGTACCACTTAAAGTTTTGGTCAAAAACGCTCCGGAATGAGATCTAAATTTTATTATTCCAAATCATCCCAGTGATGTTTTGGAGTGGTATATGATAAATTTTGCATCATTCTAGCTCCTATATAGAGGCTAGATTGTACGATTACTCCGGAAAATGAGAAACCGCTTAAGGTGCCCAATTCGGATTCTATTTTCACCCATTAAACACGTCAAATACCAAATTTCGTAAGTCCATATCGCAGCCTTCCGAATGAGCTTTCTAGGGATTTCAAAATTGGGTCATTCGGATCTAAAACGAGTTAGTTATGGCCAAAACGGTGAGGGCACGACGGAATATGGGTCGAACGGGGAGGGCAGTAGGCAAAAAGGCCCATATCTCATTCGTTATCGTCCGGATCCATTTCATTCATTCACAATGTGCAATTTTATTCCAAGAGCTATAATAATGGGCCCCCGGAGGTGCATAATCTGATGATCCCCGGCGGGCCGAAAAAATGAGATTTCGCCGTAGTGGTACCCCTTAAAGTTTTGGTAAAAAACGCTCCGGAATGAGATCTAAATTTTATTATTCCAAATCATCCCAGTGATGTTTTGGAGCGGTAAATGAAGAATTTTGCATCATTCTAGCTCCTATATAGAGGATAGATTGTACGATTACTCCGGAAAATGAGAAACCGGTTAAGGTGCCCAATTCGGATTCTATTTTCACCCAGTAAACACCGTCAAATACAAAATTTCGCAAGTCCATATTGAATCCTTCCAAATGAGCTTTCTAGGGGTTTCAAAATCGGGTCATTCGGATCTATAACGAGTTAGTTATGGCCAAAACGGTGAGGGCACGACGGAATCTGGGTCGAACTGGGAGGGCAGCAGGCAAAAAGGCCCATATCTCATTCGTTATCGTCCGGATCCATTTAATTCTTTCATGTCATGCAATTTTATTCCAAGGAATATAATTATGGGCCCCCGGAGGTGCAAAATTCGACGCTCCTCGGTGGGCCGAAAAAATGAGATTTCGCCCTCGTGGTACCCCTTAGAGTTTTGGTCAAAAACGCTCCTGAATGAGATCTAAATTTTATTATTCAAAATCATCCCAATGATGTTTCGGAGCGGTATCTGATCAATTTTTGCATCATTATAGCCCCTATATAGAGGCTAGATTGTACGATTACTCCGTAAAATGAGAAACCGCTTAAGGTGCCCAATTCGGATTCTATTTTTACCAGTAAACACCATCAAATACAAAATTTCGCAAGTCTATATTGTAGCCTTCCGAATGAGCTTTCTAGGGGTTTCAAAATTTGGTCATTCGGATCTTAAACGAGTTAGTTATGGCCAAAACGGTGAGGGCACGACGGAATCTGGGTCGAACGGGGAGGGCAGTAGGCAAAAAGGCCCATATCTCATTCGTTATCGTCCGGATCCATTTCATTCTTTCACCATGTTTAATTTTATTCCAAGCGGTATAATTATGGGCCCCCGGTGGTGCAAAATCCGACGATCCCCAGCGGGCCGAAAAATGAGATTTCGCCCTAGTGGTACCCCTTAGAGTTTTGGTCAAAAACACTCTGGAATAAGATCTAAATTTTTTTATTCCAAATCATCCCAGTGATGTTTTGGAGCGGTATATGATGAATTTTGCATCATTCTAGCTCCTATATAGAGGCAAGATTGTACGATTACTGCGGAAAATGAGAAACCGCTTAAGGTGCCCAATTCAGATTCTATTTTCACCCAGTAAACACCGTCAAATACCAAATTTCGCAAGTCCATATCGTAGCCTTCCGAATGAGCTTTGTAGGGGATTCTAAATTGGGTCATTCGGATCTAAAACGAGTTAGTTATGGCCAAAACAGTGAGGGCACGACGGAATCTGGGTCGAACGGGGAGGGCAGCAGACAAAAAGGCCCATATCTCATTCGTTATCGTCCGGATCCATTTAATTCATTCACGTCATGCAATTTTATTCCATGAGCTATAATTATGGGCCCCCGGAGGTGCAAAATCCGACGCTCCCTGGCGGGCCGAAAAAATGAGATTTCTCCCTTAGAGTTTTGGTAAAAAACGCTCCAGAATGAGATCTAAATTTTATTATTCCAAGTCATCCCAACGATGTTTTGGAGCGGTATCTGATGAAATTTGCATCATTCTAGCTCCTATATAGAGGCAAGATTGTACGATTACTGCGGAAAATGAGAAACCGCTTAAGGTGCCCAATTCAGATTCAATTTTCACCCAGTAAACACCGTCAAATACCAAATTTTGTAAGTCCATATCGTAGCCTTCCGAATGAGCTTTCTAGGGGATTCTAAATTGGATCATTCGGATCTAAAACGAGTTAGTTATGGCCAAAACGGTGAGGGCACGACGGAATCTGGGTCGAACGGGGAGGGCAGCAGACAAAAAGGCCCATATCTCATTCGTTATCGTCCGGATCCATTTAATTCTTTCACGTCATGCAATTTTATTCCATGAGCTATAATTATGGGCCCCCGGAGGTGCAAAATCCGACGCTCCCCGGCGGGCCGAAAAAATGAGATTTCGCCCTTAGAGTTTTGGTAAAAAACGCTCCGGAATGAGATCTAAATTTTATTATTCCAAATCATCCCAATGATGCTTCGGAGCGGTATCTGATCAATTTTGCATCATTATAGCCCCTATATAGAGGCTAGATTGTACGATTACTCCGTAAAATGAGAAACCGCTTAAGGTGCCCAATTCGGATTCTATTTTTACCCAGTAAACACCATCAAATACAAAATTTCGCAAATCCATATTGTAGCCTTCCGAATGAGCTTTCTAGGGGTTTCAAAATTTGGTCATTCGGATCTAAAACGAGTTAGTTATGGCCAAAACGGTGAGGGCACGATGGAATCTGGGTCGAACGGGGAGGGCAGTAGGCAAAAAGGCCCATATCTCATTCGTTATCGTCCGGATCCATTTCATTCTTTCACCATGTTTAATTTTATTCCAAGCGGTATAATTATGGGCCCCCGGTGGTGCAAAATCAGACGATCCCCAGCGGGCCGAAAAATGAGATTTCGCCCTAGTGGTACCCCTTAGAGTTTTGGTCAAAAACACTCTGGAATAAGATCTAAATTTTTTTATTCCAAATCATCCCAGTGATGTTTTGGAGCGGTATATGATGAATTTTGCATCATTCTAGCTCCTATATAGAGGCAAGATTGTACGATTACTGCGGAAAATGAGAAACCGCTTAAGGTGCCCAATTCAGATTCTATTTTCACCCAGTAAACACCGTCAAATACCAAATTTCGCAAGTCCATATCGTAGCCTTCCGAATGAGCTTTCTAGGGGATTCTAAATTGGGTCATTCGGATCTAAAACGAGTTAGTTATGGCCAAAACGGTGAGGGCACGACGGAATCTGGGTCGAACGGGGAGGGCAGCAGACAAAAAGGCCCATATCTCATTCGTTATCGTCCGGATCCATTTAATTCATTCACGTCATGCAATTTTATTCCATGAGCTATAATTATGGCCCCCGGAGGTGCAAAATCCGACGCTCCCTGGCAGGCCGAAAAAATGAGATTTCTCCCTTAGAGTTTTGGTAAAAAACGCTCCGGAATGAGATCTAAATTTTATTATTCCAAGTCATCCCAACGATGTTTTGGAGCGGTATCTGATGAAATTTGCATCTCTAGCTCCTATATAGAGGCAAGATTGTACGATTACTGCGGAAAATGAGAAACCACTTAAGGTGCCCAATTCAGATTCAATTTTCACCCAGTAAACACCGTCAAATACCAAATTTCGTAAGTCCATATCGTAGCCTTCCGAATGAGCTTTCTAGGGGATTCTAAATTGGGTCATTCGGATCTAAAACGAGTTAGTTATGGCCAAAACGGTGAGGGCACGACGGAATCTGGGTCGAACGGGGAGGGCAGCAGACAAAAAGGCCCATATCTCATTCGTTATCGTCCGGATCCATTTAATTCTTTCACGTCATGCAATTTTATTCCATGAGCTATAATTATGGGCCCCCGGAGGTGCAAAATCCGACGCTCCCCGGCGGGCCGAAAAAATGAGATTTCGCCCTTAGAGTTTTGGTAAAAAACGCTCCGGAATGAGATCTAAATTTTATTATTCCAAATCACCCCAATGATGTTTTGGAGCGGTATCTGATGAAATTTGCATCATTCTAGCTCCTATACAGAGGCTAGATTGTACGATTACTCTGGAAAATGAGAAGCCGCTTAAGGTGCCCAATTCGGATTCTATTTTCACCCAGTAAACACCATCAAATACCAAATGTCGCAAGCTAATATCGTAGCCTTCCAAATGAACTTTCTAGGGGTTTCAAAATCGGATCATTCGGATCTAAAACGAGTTAGTTATGGCCAAAACGGTGAGGGCACAACGGAATCTGGGTCGAAAGGGGAGGGCAGCAAACAAAAAGGCCCATTTCTCATTCGTTATCCTCCGGATCCATTTCATTCTTTCATCATGTGCAATTTTATTCCAAGAGCTATAATTATGGCCCCCCCGGAGGTGCAAACCACGACGATCCCCGGCGGGCCGAAAAAATGAGATTTTACCCTAGTGGTACCCCTTAGAGTTTTGGTAAAAAACGCTCCGGAATGAGATCTAAATTTTATTATTCCAAATCATCCCAGTGATGTTTTGGAGCGGTATATGATGAATTTTGCATCATTCTAGCTCCTATATAGAGGCTAGATTGTACGATTACTCCGGAAAATGAGAAACCGCTTAAGGTGCCCAATTCGGATTCTATTTTCACCTAGTAAAACCGTCAAAAACCAAATTTGCAAGTCCTTGTAGCCTTCCGAATGATCTTTCTAGGGGTTTTAAAATCGGGTCATTTTGATCTAAAACGAGTTAGTTATGGCCAAAACGGTGAGGGCACGACGGAATCTGGGTCGAACGGGGTGGGCAGCAGGCAAAAAGGCCCATATCTCATTCGTTATCGTCCGGATCAATTTCATTCTTTCATCATGTGCAATTTTATTCCAAGAGCTATAATTATGGGCCCCCGGAGGTGCAAAATCCGACGATCCCCGGCGGGCGGCCGAAAAAATGAGATTTCGCCCTATTGGTACCCCTTAAAGTTTTGGTCAAAAACGCTCCGGAATGAGATCTAACATTTATTATTCCAAATCATCCCAGTGATGTTTTGGAGCGGTATATGATGAATTTTGCATCATTTTAGCTCCTATATAGAGGCTAGATTGTACGATTACTCCGGAAAATGAGAAACCGCTTAAGGTGCCCAATTCGGATTCTATTTTCACCCAATAAACACCGTCAAATACCAAATTTCGCAAGTCCAAATTGTATCCTTCCGAATGAGCTTTCTAGGGGTTACAAAATCGGGTCATTCGGATCTAAAACGAGTTAGTTATGGCCAAAACGGTGAGGGCACGACGGAATCTGGGTCGAACTGGGAGGGCAGCAGGCAAAAAGGCCCATACCTCATTCGTTATCATCTGGATTCATTTAATTCTTTCACGTCATGCAATTTTATTCCAAGAGATAAATTATGGGCCCCCGGAGGTGCAAAATCCGACGCTCCCCGGCGGGCCGAAAAATGAGATTTCGCCCTAGTGGTACCCCTTAGAGTTTTGGTCAAAAACGCTCCTGAATGAGATCTAAATTTTATTATTCCAAATCATCCCAATGATGTTTTGGAGCGGTATCTGATGAATTTTGCATCATTATAGCTCCTATATAGAGGCTAGATTGTACAATTACTCCGTAAAATGAGAAACCGCTTAAGGTACCCAATTCGGATTCTATTTTTACCCAGTAAACACCATCAAATACCAAATTTCGCAAGTCCATATGTAGCCTTCCGAATGAGCTTTCTATGGGTTTCAAATTGGGTCATTCGGATCTAAAACGAGTTAGTTATGGCCAAAACGGTGAGGGCAGCAGGCAAAAAGGCCCATATCTCATTCGTTATCGTCCGGATCCATTTCATTCTTTCACCATGTGCAATTTTATTCCATGAGCTATAATTATGGGCCCCCGGAGGTGCAAAATCCGACGCTCCAAGGCGGGCCGAAAAAATGAGATTTCGCCCTTAGAGTTTTGGTAAAAAACGCTCCGGAATGAGATCTAAATTTTATTATTCCAAATCATCCCAATGATGTTTTGGAGCGGTATCTGATGAAATTTGCATCATTCTAGCTCCTATATAGAGGCAAGATTGTACGATTACTGCGGAAAATGAGAAACCGCTTAAGGTGCCCAATTCAGATTCTATTTTAACCCAGTAAACACCGTCAAATACCAAATTTCGCAAGTCCATATCGTAGCCTTCTGAATGAGCTTTCTAGGGGATTCTAAATTGGGTCATTCGGATCTAAAACGAGTTAGTTATGGCCAAAACGGTGAGGGCACGACGGAATCTGGGTCGAACGGGGAGGGCAGCAGACAAAAAGGCCCATATCTCATTCGTTATCGTCCGGATGCATTTAATTCTTTCACGTCATGTAATTTTAATCCACGAGCTATAATTATGGGCCCCGGAGGTGCAAAATCCGACGCTCCCCGGCGGGCCGAAAAAATGAGATTTCGCCCTTAGAGTTTTGGTAAAAAACGCTCCGGAATGAGATCTAAATTTTTTTATTCCAAATCATCCCAATGATGTTTTGGAGCGGTATCTGATGAAATTTGCATCATTCTAGCTCCTATACAGAGGCTAGATTGTACGATTACTCCGGAAAATGAGAAGCCGCTTAAGGTGCCTAATTCGGATTCTGTTTTCACCCAGTAAACACCGTCAAATACCAAATTTCGCAAGCCAATTTCGTATCAAAATCGGATCATTCGGATCTAAAACGAGTTAGTTATGGCCAAAACGGTGAGGGCACAACGGAATCTGGGTCGAAAGGGGAGGGCAGCAAACCAAAAGGCCTATATCTCATTCGTTATCGTCCGGGTCCATTTCATTCTTTCATCATGTGCAATTTTATTCCAAGAGCTATAATTATGGGCCCCCGGAGGTGCAAAACTCGACGATCCCCGGCGGGCCAAAAAAATGAGATTTCACCCTAGTGGTACCCCTTAGAGTTTTGGTAAAAAACGCTCCGGAATGAGATCTAAATTTTATTATTCCAAATCATCCCAGTGATGTTTTGGAGTGGTATATGATAAATTTTGCATCATTCTAGCTCCTATATAGAGGCTAGATTGTACGATTACTCCGGAAAATGAGAAACCGCTTAAGGTGCCCAATTCGGATTCTATTTTCACCCAGTAACCACCGTCAAAAACCAAATTTCGCAAGTCCATATCGTAGCCTTTTGAATGAGCTTTCTAGGGATTTCAAAATTGGGTCATTCGGATCTAAAACGAGTTAGTTATGGCCAAAACGGTGAGGGCACGATGGAATATGGGTCAAACGGGGAGGGCAGCAGGCAAAATGGCCCATATCTCATTCGTTATCGTCCGGATCCATTTCATTCTTTCACCATGTGCAATTTTATTCCAAGAGCTATAATAATGGGCCCCTGGAGGTGAAAAATCTGATGATCCCCGGCGGGCAGAAAAAATGAGATTTTGCCCTAGTGGTACCCCTTAGAGTTTTGGTCAAAAACGCTCCGGAATGATGATAACCACATATTTAGCATGCTTTAGAGTGCTTCTTGATGCGTGTTTTGGTTCGGATTTGTGCTTAAATGAATAGGGAATGATAGGTTTTTACAATTTATACATTTTCTATATGCTTTGCACTTTCTCTCGGATTCCGTGCTGATTTCAGGTGTTGCAGAAATTTTCTGGGCGAGTTTGACTTATCCTATGTCGAAGAGGATCGAAAGAGGAAGCCGTAGCACTTTATGGATTAATTTTCCGATGCCGGACGAGAGAGAACGAGCCAAAACCGTGAGAGTGCGCAAACTGTGAAATGTGGGCGGAAAATGCACGGGTCAAACGAAAATGGACTAGTCAACCCTTCATTTAACTTTCAGAAATTACAGATTTTACCCCACCTTCTCAACTTAAGTTTCTAGTTTTTGCATTTTGACCCCAATGTGTGGGAAAATTATAAATAGCTAGTTATTTTCCTTATTTGTCATCTAATTTGACTTGTAATTCATTGTGGCACTTTCTCTTAGAACCCTAGCTATTTTCCCTCTTTCTACTTTGGTATTTTCAAATATTTGTGAAGATTATGCTTGGAGTTTGAAGAGATTGTTGAAGATTTCTTCTCTACTTTTCTTTCCTTGTCATTTACATTATGTTTTTACTTGTTGTAAATGGTTTGATACATCAAATGCCTAATCTTTAGCCTAATCACATCGGAAATCGTTTGAAACCTTATCTTCTTTACTTGTTCCTTTACTTGTTCTTTACATTCCTTGCCTTTATTTTTGCTTGTTATTTCATTTACTTAATGCATGCCTAGTTATAAAACACCAAACTCATGACCATGTGCTTAGATAGTATGATAGAGACTACGTGAACTACTTGATTGTCTATCGATACATTCACTCCTTGTGGTTCGACCCGGACTACTAGCTAGTTCGGTTATTGTATTATTGATAGGCTAGAAATAGCCGAGTCTTTTTTTGGCGCCGTTGCCGGGGAGTGAATAGATTGATGATCAATAGTTTGTTTAGTTTCTTGTTGCTAATTTGAGCTTGTTTGTTTTTATTTTATAGATAGGATGGTATTGTGCTTGTTGATTCAAGCATTCTATTGGACTATTTTTGATTTCTTTATTGGTGTGCTTGATAGGTACACACTTCATAGATCCAAGGTTAAACATGTGGAATCTTTTGATTTGGATTATGAGAAGAGAGAAAGAACTTCCAAAGACCAAGATGTGGAAATCAATCGGGAAGTGGAAGTTCTTAGGAAGAAATTGGAGGCTATGGAAGCAAGAGTGGATGAGCAAAGGAGGAGAACTCAAGAGGTTCAATTAACTCCTATAATTGAGATATTCCAACCTCCAAAAGCTAGTTATCAAGGAAGAGAATGGGGCACGGTTGATGCACCTAGCTTTGAGCTCAAACCGGGTTTGATTCGTTTGGTTCAAGCAAATCAATTTGGAGGAGAAGTCACCGAGGACCCAAATGATCATCTATACTCATTCCTCGAAATTTGTGATACCCTCAAGCTCGAAGGAGTGCCAAATGACACAATCCGGATGAGACTCTTCGGATTTTCACTTCGTGACCGGGCTAAAGAGTGGTCCAAAGGTCTCAATGGGAAGTCAATCAAAACATGGGAAGACCTATGCAAAGCTTTTCTCTCAAGATACTTTCCACCTTCCAAGGTACAACATCTAATCTCGGAAATTTATCGGTTTTCACAACATGAAGATGAGATGATAGTTGATTGTTGGGAGAGATTCCGTGAGCTCTTAAGGAAATGCCCTCCACATGGCCTAGATGAGAGTCGACAAATCTTCATCTTCTATGGTGGTTTGACTTCACAAACAAGAACTATTGTAGATGCTACCTCCGGAGGTTGCTTGTTAAATCGAGATGTGAAGGGAGCCATGAGGATTATTGAAGATATGGTTTCTAATTCTTTTCAATGGCCTATGGAAAGGGTGAATTCAAAGAAAGCTACCTCCATGATGGATGATAAATATGAAGAGCTTGTTTCCCAAATTACCAACCTCAAGAAGGAGCATGAAGAGATTAGAAAGGCGTTGATGGAAGAACGAGCTTGGAAAAGACTTAAGAATGGAGGAACTCTTGTCCAAGAAGAGGTGATTCACATCAACCAACAACCTCTTTTGATTTCACAACAACTTGTAGAAGAGGAACCACTCCAACCTTGGAATTATGAAGTTCCATTGATGTCTCTACCTTCAATGCTTTTCCATGAGATTCAAGAAGAGGAAAAGCCATGTGCAAAAAAGGATGAAGGTATTTCTCTTACTCATCTTCCCCAAACTTCTATAGAGAATGATGATGTGAGTGAGTTGAATGATGGCATCATGAACGATATATCATTTCCTCTTGAGTTTGGATATGAGAATCATGATGAGTTTGGGGGAGAGAAGAGAGATGATCTTGTGGAGAGTACTCCTCATGAAGAAGTTGTAGAGATGAGCATTGGTAGGTTGGAAGAGTTCAAGAAGTTGGATATCAATTCTTCTTTGGTCGAGTTGTTGAGAACTATGCCAAATCATGAGAAGTTCTTGGAGGATGTGGACAAGAGAAAGATGAAAATGGATGATGATATGACCATTGAGTTATCGGAGGGATGTAGTGCTAGACTACGAAGAGAATTCCCCAACAAGGAAAGCGATCTTGGAGATTTCACAATTCCTTGTGAAATTGGTGATCAAATGCTTAAAAATGTCTTGTGTGACATGGGCTCAAGAGTGAACGTGATGGCCCTTCCTATCTTTGAAAGTTTGAAGATTGGAACTCTTATGCCCACCATGACTATATTTAAATTGGCGGATCGCTCTATCATAATTCCATGGGGAAAGGTCGACAATGTGCTTATCAAGGTTGGAAAGTTCATCTTTCCGGTGGACTTCTTCGTTCTTGACATTGATGAGGAGCATAACATTCCTTTGATACTTGGTATGCCTTTCTTGTCCACAAGCCGAGCTATATTGGATGTTTGTGACGGAAGTCTCACTTTCCGAGTTGATGAAGAAGAGATGACATTCTATGAACCGGAAGTTGAGAATGGATTGAAAATTCCGACCAAGGATGAGGGCCTTGAGCTTGAAGACTCACCTCATTCAATGTTTGTTGATGCATTCCCATATCGTGGAGGAGGTTTCAAAAACCTAGGAGGCATGAAGTTCCAAGAGAAGAATGTCGATCCTTTACATGTGAGGTTTACAAATTTTGGTGGTCAAGAGAGGGCCTCGTTTGATGTGCCATGAGCTCAATTGAGGTATCGTCGAGCTAGCGACGTTAAACAAGCGCTCGTTGGGAGGCACCCCAACACCTATCCTTTATTTTCTAGTTTTCTTCAAGTTTAGTCGTTTTAGTCGAATAAGAGTTGAGAAGTGGGTTGATATGCTATGGAAAGGAATTTCTAAGTGTTGGGTGTTTTTCTATGCCTTAGAAAATTTTTGTGATTTTTCAAGTTGGCAATTTCATGCCTTTAGAAAATTTTTGAGAATTTTCAAGTTTTTGAAGTCCAACACTTAGAAAAATTTTGAGGTTGTAAATTTCAGCTTTGCGCAGTTTGGCGGTAAAATCGAGAAAAAATAGCAAAACTTGTCGGAATTCGATTCCGTCGATTGCATTGGATTCGTAAGACCCGAGAGTAGGGGGTAAGACCTTCGGCCGGGCCGAAAGGGCCCGGGAGGGCCCGACACGAACTGAAGGTCAGTGGAAATGGCGGCCTAACCAGCCACCTAGCCGTAGGCCGCCATTTTCCCAGCCAGCCACCTAGCCGTAGGCCGCCATTTTCCGGTGTTTTCAAGGCTAAAAATGGCGGTCAACGGCCCTTCCTTGGCGTTGACCGCCAAGTCCCCTTCCCCCTAATTTTTTCAATTTGTTTTTCTATTTTCTTTTTGCTATTATATCTTATCTCCTACACCTCTTATACCTCATTTCTCTTACTTATTCATTTCTTTATCTTGAGATGATGAACATGTTCTTGAAATCAAAAAGACGAGAGAAGCTAAGCATGACGAAGGAAGGATTCAACTCAATCGAGCATGTACCGACGTGAGCAAAATTGAGCGTGGTATGCATCGCAAGCTTGGACCTTTGTGAGTGTAGTTTAAATTCCTTATTATTCTTCCCTCCAAACTCATTTTAGATTTTGTTTCTAAAATAAGTTTGGGGGAGGGGGTAGGATAAGGTCTTTAAACTACTTTTCTCTCTTCGGTTTTCCATTAAAGTTGCGATTTTTAAGCTTGTATTTGCTTGATGAAGTTGATTGTGCTTAATTGGATGCTTGGAAAGGATGAATTTGTTTGAGTGTGCTTGGTATGGGATGAGAGTGCATAAGTGGAATGTGATTCAAGTGATTCATATGTGTGTAAATGTGTGTTTACTTGCAAATTTTGCAAAATTTTTAAAACTTCTTTCGAATGAATCACTTGAAGTCTTGGTTTTCATATTGTGGTTATCGCTCCTTTGCTTTCAAAAGAGATGTCGATGATGATTTGAGCGGAAAATGCATCATATTTTTGGGATTTCTCATGTGTGTATTGAGTATGAAATGATTGCATAACATGATTAAATAGGAATGATTGATCTTAGGCACATGAACTCTAAACAAAAGCTTGTGAGATTTGAGCCAAAACGTTGCATCAATAATGTTCTTTTTCTTTCTTGTGAGTTTGCCATGTATTGCATTGTTATCTTCTAGAACTTGCCTTCAATCTCGATCGAGGTTGCTATATGTGCTACTAGAACTTAGAAATGATTTTAGGCCCTCACTTGTTAGCCTCATTATTCCCTAAACACTAACCAAATGAAACGTTAACTTTGTGGTCCCCCTTGAGCCTTTGAAGCCTTTATTCTTGAACCGGATGAAAGGGGGTGAAGGTTGGTTAAGGGAATCTTTTGCGAGCTTGTGAAGTAGTGAGGAAATGAGGTTCGAGTAGTTTGATTGAAGAAGTCGTTTTAAGATGAATATACTCCTATGAGCTCTAGTGAAAAGAAAAAAAAAATGAAAGAGATGAGAATGGAATTCTCATAGAAAAAAAAATAGAAAAAAAAAATTGATGAGAAAAAAGAGAGGAAGAAATTGAAAAGAAAAAAAAACAAAAAAAAGAGTTTGAATAAAGTTAGTTGTGAATGAGAGCATAAGGGAGTTATTCATGAGTATTTGAGAAGATTCAATCAAGCTTGGGTATTAAAGAGTGTAAGAGGTGAAATGGTGAAGGTAGAAGGTGGAGAAATTCACACTTAGAGTGGAAATGAGAGGGTGAAAGTACTTAGGAGATATCTTAGTCACTTAGCCTAAAAATCCCTACCTAAACCAATGTCCCCACATTACAAGCCTAAATAAAAGACCTAATTGATCTTAGTTCGAGTGCACAACCAAGCGATGGAGATCTTGAGGTTTAGGGCAAGCTTATGGTAAGAGCAATGCATGCATGAGTTCGATGAGTGTAAACATTCCTACCATACACTTGAGAGAAAGAGTGATACACTTACACTTTGGGAGGTTTGGAGTTTCTTTGTGTTTGAGTGATTGATTTCTTGGTTGAGAGTGTTGTGTGGTTGTGGATTGTTTGATGCACCTTGGGAGTTCCATGTTTGAAAATATTTTATTGAGTGAGCTTTGAGGCATCGATGATCTTGATTTGCATACCCATATGTGCTTATGTTCTTTGATTGTTCGTTCCATTGTCGGGACGAGCAATGGCTTAAGATTGGGGGAGTTTGATAACCACATATTTAGCATGCTTTAGAGTGCGTCTTGTTGCGTGTTTTGGTTCGGATTTGTGCTTAAATGAATAGGGAATGATAGGTTTTTACAATTTATACATTTTCTATATGCTTTGCACTTTCTCTCGGATTCCGTGCTGATTTCAGGTGTTGCGGAAATTTTCTGGGCGAGTTTGACTTATCCTATGTCGAAGAGGATCGAAAGAGGAAGCCGTAGCACTTTACGGATTAATTTTCCGATGCCGGACGAGAGAGAACGAGCCAAAACCGTGAGAGCGCGCAAACTGTGAAATGTGGGCGGAAAATGCACGGGTCAAACGAAAATGGACTAGTCAACCCTTCATTTAACTTTCCAGAAATTACACATTTTACCCCATCTTCTCAACTTAAGTTTCTAGTATTTGCATTTTGACCCCAATGTGTGGGAAAACTATAAATAGCTAGTTATTTTCCTTATTTGTCATCTAATTTGACTTGTAATTCATTGTGGCACTTTCTCTTAGAACCCTAGCTATTTTCCCTCTTTCTACTTTGGTATTTTCAAATATTTGTGAAGATTATGCTTGGAGTTTGAAGAGATTGTTGAAGATTTCTTCTCTACTTTTCTTTCCTTGTCATTTACATTATGTTTTTACTTGTTGTAAATGGTTTGATACATCAAATGCCTAATCTTTAGCCTAATCACATCGGAAATCGTTTGAAACCTTATCTTCTTTACTTGTTCCTTCACTTGTTCTTTACATTCCTTGCCTTTATTTTTGCTTGTTATTTCATTTACTTAATGCATGCCTAGTTATAAAACACCAAACTCATGACCATGTGCTTAGATAGTATGATAGAGACTACGTGAACTACTTGATTGTCTATCGATACATTCACTCCTTGTGGTTCGACCCGGACTACTAGCTAGTTCGGTTATTGTATTATTGATAGGCTAGAAATAGCCGAGTCAAATGAGATCTAAATTTTATTATTCCAAATCATCCCAGTGATGTTTTGGAGCGGTATATGATGAATTTTGCATCATTCTAGCTCCTATATAGAGGCTAGATTGTACGATTACTCCGGAAAATGAGAAAACGCTTAAGGTGCTCAATTCGGATTCTATTTTCACCTAGTAAAACCGTCAAAAACCAAATTTTGCAAGTCCTTGCAGCCTTCCGAATGAGCTTTCTAGGGGTTTTAAAATCGGGTCATTCGGATCTAAAACGAGTTAGTTATGGCCAAAACGGTGAGGGCACGACGGAATCGGGGTCGAACGGGGAGGGTAGCAGGCAAAAAGGCCCTATCTCATTCGTTATCGTCCGGATAAATTTCATTCTTTCATCATGTGCAATTTTATTCCAAGAGCTATAATTATGGGCCCCCGGAGGTGCAAAATCCGACGATCCCCGGCTGGCCGAAAAAATGAGATTTCGCCCTATTGGTACCCCTTAAAGTTTTGGTCAAAAACGCTCCGAAATGAGATCTAATTTAATTATTCCAAATCATCCCAGTGATGTTTTGGAGCGGTATATGATGAATTTTGCATCATTTTAGCTCCTATATAGAGGCTAGATTGTACGATTACTCCGGAAAATGAGAAACCGCTTAAGGTGCCCAATTCGGATTCTATTTTCACCCAGTAAACACCATCAAATACCAAATTTCGCAAGTCCATATTGTATCCTTCCGAATGAGCTTTCTAGGGGTTACAAAATCGGGTCATTCGGATCTAAAACGAGTTAGTTATGGCCAAAACGGTGAGGGCACGACGGAATCTGGGTCGAACTGGGAGGGCAGCAGGCAAAAAGGCCCATATCGCATTCGTTATCATCCGGATTCATTTAATTCTTTCACTTCATGCAATTTTATTCCAAGAGATATAATTATGGGCCCCGGAGGTGCAAAATCCGGAGCTCCCCGGCGGGCCGAAAAAATGAGATTTCGCCCTAGTTGTACCCCTTAGAGTTTTGATCAAAAACGCTCCTGATTGAGATCTAAATTTTATTATTCCAAATCATCCTAATGATGATTTGGAGCGGTATCTGATGAATTTTGCATCATTATAGCTCCTATATAGAGGCTAGATTGTACGATTACTCCGTAAAATGAGAAACCGCTTAAGGTGCCCAATTCGGATTCTATTTTTACCCAGTAAACACCATCAAATACCAAATTTCGCAAGTCCATATTGTAGCCTTCCGAATGAGCTTTCTATGGGTTTCAAAGTTGGGTCATTCGGATCTAAAACGAGTTAGTTATGGCCAAAACGGTGAGGGCACGACGGAATCTGGGTCGAACGGGGAGGGCAGCAGGCAAAAAGGCCCATATCTCATTCGTTATCGTCCGGATCCATTTCATTCTTTCACCATGTGCAATTTTATTCCAAGAGGTATACTTATGGGCCCCCGGAGGTGCAAAATCCAACGATCCCCAGCGGGCCGAAAAAATGAGATTTCGCCCCTGTGATACCCCTTAGAGTTTTGGTCAAAAACGCTCCGAAATGAGATCTAAATTTTTTTATTCCAAATCATCCCAGTGATGTTTTGGAGCGGTATATGATGAATTTTGCATCATTCTAGCTCCTATATAGAGGTAAGATTGTACGATTACTGCGGAAAATGAGAAACCGCTTAAGGTGCCTAATTCAGATTCTATTTTCACCCAATAAACACCGTCAAATACCAAATTTCGCAAGTCCATATCGTAGCCTTCCGAATGAGCTTTCTAGGGGATTCTAAATTGGGTCATTCGGATCTAAAACGAGTTAGTTATGGCCATAACGGTGAGGGCACGACGGAATCTGGGTCGAACGGGGAGGGCATCAGACAAAAAGGCCCATATCTCATTCGTTATCGTCCGGATCCGTTTAATTCTTTCACGTCATGCAATTTTATTCCATGAGCTATAATTATGGGCCCCCGGAGGTGCAAAATCCGACGCTCCGCGGCAGGCCGAAAAAATGAGATTTCGCCCTTAGAGTTTTGGTAAAAAACGCTCCGGAATGAGATCTAAATTTTATTATTCCAAATCATCCCAATGATGTTTTGGAGCGGTATCTGATGAAATTTGCATCATTCTAGCTCCTATACAGAGGCTAGATTGTACGATTACTCCGGAAAATGAGAAACCGCTTAAGGTGCCCAATTCGGATTCTATTTTCACCCAGTAAACACCGTCAAATACCAAATTTCGCTAGCCAATATCGTAGCTTTCCGAATGAGATTTCTAGGGGTTTCAAAATCGGATCATTCGGATCTAAAATGAGTTAGTTATGGCCAAAACGGTGAGGGCACAACGGAATCTGGGTCGAAAGGGGAGGGCAGCAAACAAAAAGGCCCATATCTCATTCTTTATCGTCCGGATCCATTTCATTCTTTCATCATGTGCAATTTTATTCCAAGAGCTATAATTATGGGCCCCCGGAGGTGCAAAACCCGACGATCCCCGGCGGGCCGAAAAAATGAGATTTCGCCCTAGTGGTACGAGTTTTGGTCAAAAACGCACCGGAATGAGATCTAAATTTTATTATTCCAAATCATCCCAGTGATGTTTTGGAGCGGTATATGATGAATTTTGCATCATTCTAGCTCCTATATAGAGGCTAGATTGTACGATTACTCCGAAAAAAGAGAAACCGCTTAAGGTGCTTGATTCGGATTCTATTTTCACCCAGCAAACACCGTCAAATACCAAATTTCGCAAGTCCATATTGTATCCTTCCGAATGAGCTTTCTAGGGGTTTCAAAATTGGGTCATTCAGATCTAAAGCGAGTTAGTTATGGCCAAAACGGTGAGGGCACGACGGAATCTGGGTCGAACGGGGAGGGCAGCAGGCAAAAAGGCCCATATCTCATTCGTTATCGTCCGGATCCGTTTAATTCTTTCACGTCATGCAATTTTATTCCAAGAGATATAATTATGGGCCCCCGGAGGTGCAAAATCCGACGCTCCCCGGCGGGCCGAAAAAAAATGAGATTTCGCCCTAGTGGTACCCCTTAGAGTTTTGGTAAAAAACGCTCCGGAATGAGATCTAAATTTTATTATTTCAAATCATCCCAATGATGTTTTGGAGCGTTATCTGATGAATTTTACATCATTCTAGCTCCTATACAGAGTCTAGATTGTACGATTACTCCGGAAAATGAGAAACCGCTTAAGGTGCCCAATTCAGATTCTATTTTCACCCAGTAAACACCGTCAAATACCAAATTTCGCAAGCCAATATCGTAGCCTTCCTTATGAGCTTTCTAGGGGTTTCAAAATCAGATCATTCGGATCTAAAACGAGTTAGTTATTTCCAAAACGGTAAGGGCACAACGGAATCTAGGTCGAAAGGGGAGGGCAGCAGGCAAAAAGGCCCATATCTCATTCGTTATCGTCCGGATCCATTTCATACTTTCACCATGTGCAATTTTATTCCAAGAGCAATAATTATGGGCCCCCCGAGGTGCAAAATCTGACGATCCCCGGCGGGCCGAAAAAATGAGATTTTTCCCTAGTGGTACCCCTTAGAGTTTTGGTCAAAAACGCTCCGGAATGAGATCTAAATTTTATTATTCCAAATCATCCCAGTGATGTTTTGGAGTGGTATATGATGAATTTTGCATCATTCTAGCTCCTATATAGAGGCTAGATTGTACGATTACTCCGAAAAATGAGAAACCGCTTAAGGTGCCCAATTCGGATTCTATTTTCACCCAGTAAACACCGTCAAATACAAAATTTCGCAAGTCCATATCGTAGCATTTTGAATGAGCTTTCTAGGGATTTCAAAATTGGGTCATTCGAATCTAAAACGAGTTAGTTATGGCCAAAACGGTGAGGGCACGACGGAATCTAGGTCGAACGGGGAGGGCAGCAGGCAAAAAGGCCCATATCTCATTTGTTATCCTCCGGATCCATTTCATTCTTTCACCATGTGCAATTTTATTCCAAGAGGTATAATTATGGGCCCCCGGAGGTGCAAAATCCGACGATCCCCGGCGGGCCGAAAAAATGAGATTTCGCCCTAGTGGTACCCCTTAGAGTTTTGGTAAAAAACGCTCCGGAATGAGATCTAAATTTTATTATTCCAAATCATCCCAATGATGTTTTGGAGCAGTATCTGATGAATTTTGCATCATTCTAGGTCCTATACAGAGGCTAGATTGTACGATTACTCCGGAAAATGAGAAACCGCTTAAGGTGCCCAATTCGGATTCTATTTTCACCTAGTAAAACCGTCAAAAACCAAATTTCGCAAGTCCTTGTAGCCTTTCGAATGAGCATTCTAGGGGTTTTAAAATCGGGTCATTCGAATCTAAAACGAGTTAGTTATGGCCAAAACGGTGAGGGCACGACGGAGTCTGGGTCGAACGGGGAGGGCAGCAGGCAAAAAGGCCCATATCTCATTCGTTATCGTCTGGATCCATTTCATTCTTTCATCATGTGAAATTTTATTCCAAGAGCTATAATTATGGGCCCCCGGAGGTGCAAAATCCGAAGATCCCCGGCGGGCCGAAAAAACGAGATTTCGCCCTAGTGGTACCCCTTAGAGTTTTGGTAAAAAATGCACCGGAATGAGATCTAAATTTTATTATTCCAAATCATCCCAGTGATGTTTTGGAGCGGTATATGATGAATTTTGCATCATTCTAGCTCCTATATAGAGGCTAGATTGTACGATTACTCCGGAAAAAGAGAAACCGCTTAAGGTGCTCGATTCGGATTCTATTTTCACCCAGTAAACACCGTCAAATACCAAATTTCGCAAGTCCATATTGTATCCTTCCGAATGAGCTTTCTAGGGGTTTCAAAATTGGGTCATTCGGATCTAAAACGAGTTAGTTATAGCCAAAACGGTGAGGGCACGACGGAGTCTGGGTCGAACGGGGAGGGCAGCAGGCAAAAAGGCCCATATCTCATTCGTTATCATCCGGATCCATTTAATTCTTTCGCGTCATGCAATTATATTCCAAGATATATAATTATGGTCCCCCGGAGGTGCAAAATCCGACGCTCCCCGGCGGGCCGAAAAAAATGAGATTTCGCCCTAGTGGTACCCCTTAGAGTTTTGGTCAAAAACGCTCCGGAATGAGATCTAAATTTTATTATTTCAAATCATCCCAATGATGTTTTGGAGCGGTATCTGATGAATTTTGCATCATTCTAGCTCCTATACAGAGGCTAGATTGTACGATTACTCCGGAAAATGAGAAACCGCTTAAGGTACCCAATTCGGATTCTATTTTCACCCAGTAAACACCGTCAAATACCAAATTTCGCAAGCCAATATCGTAGCCTTCCGTATGAGCTTTCTAGGGGTTTCAAAATCGGATCATTCGGATCTAAAACGAGTTAGTTATGGCCAAAACGGTGAGGGCACAACGGAATCTAGGTCGAAAGGGGAGGGCAGCAGGCAAAAAGGCCCATATCTCATTCGTTATCGTCCGGATCCATTTCATTCTTTCACCATGTGCAATTTTATTCCAAGAGCTATAATTATGGGCCCCCGGAGGTGCAAAATCTGACGATCCCCGGCGGGCCGAAAAAATGAGATTTTGCCCTAGTGGTACCCCTTAGAGTTTTGGTAAAAAACGCTCCGGAATGAGATCTAAATTTTATTATTCCAAATCATCCCAGTGATGTTTTGGAGTGGTATATGATGAATTTTGCATCATTCTAGCTCCTATATAGAGGCAAGATTGTACGATTACTGCGGAAAATGAGAAACCGCTTAAGGTGCCCAATTCGGATTCTATTTTCACCCAGTAAACACCGTCAAATACCAAATTTCGCAAGTCCATATCGTAGCATTTCGAATGAGCTTTCTAGGGATTTCAAAATTGGGTCATTCGAATCTAAAACGAGTTAGTTATGGCCAAAACGGTGAGGGCACGACGGAATCTGGGTCGAACGGGGAGGGCAGCAGGCAAAAAGGCCCATATCTCATTCGTATCGTCCGGATCCATTTATTTCTTTCGCGTCATGCAATTATATTCCAAGAGATATAATTATGGGCCCCCGGAGGTGCAAAATCCGACGCTCCCCGGCGGGCCGAAAAAAATGAGATTTCGCCCTAGTGGTACCCCTTAGAGTTTTGGTAAAAAACGCTCCGGAATGAGATCTAAATTTTATTATTCCAAATCATCCCAATGATGTTTTGGAGCGGTATCTGATGAATTTTGCATCATTCTAGGTCCTATACAGAGGCTCGATTGTACGATTACTCCGGAAAATGAGAAACCGCTTAAGGTGCCCAATTCGGATTCTATTTTCACCTAGTAAAACCGTCAAAAACCAAATTTCGCAAGTCCTTGTAGCCTTTCGAATGAGCTTTCTAGGGGTTTTAAAATCGGGTCATTCGAATCTAAAACGAGTTAGTTATGGCCAAAACGGTGAGGGCACGACGGAATCTGGGTCGAACGGGGAGGGCAGCAGGCAAAAAGGCCCATATCTTATTCGTTATCGTCCGGATCAATTTCATTCTTTCATCATGTGAAATTTTATTCCAAGAGGTATAATTATGGGCCCCCGGAGGTGCAAAATCCGACGATCCCCGGCGGGCCGAAAAAATGAGATTTCGCCCTAGTGGTACCCCTTAAAGTTTTGGTCAAAAACGCACCGGAATGAGATCTAAATTTTATAATTCCAAATCATCCCAGTGATGTTTTGGAGCGGTATATGATGAATTTTGCATCATTCTAGCTCCTATATAGAGGCTAGATTGTACGATTACTCCGGAAAATGAGAAACCGCTTAAGGTGCCCGATTCGGATTCTATTTTCACCCAGTAAACACCGTCAAATACAAAATTTCGCAAGTCCATATTGTATCCTTCCGAATGAGCTTTCTAGGGGTTTCAAAATTGGGTCATTCGGATCTAAAACGAGTTAGTTATGGCCAAAACAGTGAGGGCACGACGGAATCTGGGTCGAACTGGGAGGGCAACAGGCAAAAAGGCCCATATCTCATTCGTTATCGTCCGGATCCATTTAATTCTTTCACGTCATGCAATTTTATTCCAAGAGATATAATTATGGGCCCTCGGAGGTGCAAAATCCGACGCTCCCTGGTGGGCCGAAAAAAATGAGATTTCGCCCTAGTGGTACCCCTAAGAGTTTTGGTCAAAAACGCTCCGTAATGAGATCTAAATTTTATTATTTCAAATCATCCCAATGATGTTTTGGAGCGGTATCTGATGAATTTTGCATCATTCTAGCTCCTAGACAGAGGCTAGATTGTACGATTACTCCGGAAAATGAGAAACCGCTTAAGGTGCCCAATTCGGATTCTATTTTCACCCAGTAAACACCGTCAAATACCAAATTTCTCAAGCCAATATCGTAGCCTTCCGAATGAGCTTTCTAGGGGTTTCAAAATCGGATCATTCGGATCTAAAACGAGTTAGTTATGGCCAAAACGGTGAGGGCACAACGGAATCTGGGTCGAAAGGGGAGGGCAGCAGGCAAAAAGGCCCATTTCTCATTCGTTATCGTCCGGATCCATTCATTCTTTGACCATGTGCAATTTTATTCCAAGAGCTATAATTATGGGCCCCCGGAGGTGCAAAATCTGACGATACCCGGCGGGCCGAAAAAATGAGATTTTGCCCTAGTGGTACCCCTTAGAGTTTTGGTCAAAAACGCTCCGGAATGAGATCTAAATTTTATTATTCCAAATTAACCCAGTGATGTTTTGGAGTGGTATATGATAAATTTTTCATCATTCTAGCTCCTATATAGAGGCTAGAATGTACGATTACTCCGGAAAATGAGAAACCGCTTAAGGTGCCCAATTCGTATTCTATTTTCACCCAGTAAACACCGTCAAATACCAAATTTCGCAAGTCCATATCGTAGCCTTTCGAATGAGCTTTCTAGGGATTTCAAAATTGGGTCATTCGGATCTAAAACGAGTTAGTTATGGCCAAAACGGTGAGGGCACGACGGAATGTGGGTCGAACGGGGAGGGCAGCAGGCAAAAATGCCCATATCTCATTCGTTATCGTCCGGATCCATTTCATTCTTTCACCATGTGCAATTTTATTCCAAGAGCTATAATATTGGGCATCCGGAGGTGCAATATCTGATGATCCCCGGCGGTCCGAAAAAAAAAAAAATGAGATTTTGCCCTAGTGGTACCCCTTAGAGTTTTGGTCAAAAACGCTCCGGAATGAGATCTAAATTTTATTATTCCAAATCATCCCAGTGATGTTTTGGAGCGGTATATGATGAATTTTTCCTCATTCTAGCTTCTATATAGAGGCTAGATTGTATGATTACTCTGGAAAATAAGAAACCGCTTAAGGTGCCCAATTCGGATTCTATTTTCACCCAGTAAACACCGTCAAATACCAAATTTCGCAAGTCCATATCGTAGCCTTTCGAATGATCTTTCTAGGGGTTTTAAAATCGGGTCATTCGGATCTAAAACGAGTTAGTTGTGGCCAAAACGGTGAGGGCACGACGGAATATGGGTCGAACGGGGAGGGCAGCCGGCAAAAAGGCCCATATCTTATTCGTTATCGTCCGGATCAATTTCATTCTTTCATCATGTGCAATTTTATTCCAAGTGCTATAATTATGGGCCCTCGGACGTGCAAAACCCGACGATCCCCGGCGGGCCGAAAAAATGAGATTTCACCCTAGTGGTACCCCTTAGAGTTTTGGTCAAAAACGCTCCGGAATGAGATCTAAATTTTATTATTCCAAATCATCCCAGTGATGTTTTGGAGTGGTATATGATGAATTTTGCATCATTCTAGCTCCTATATAGAGGCTAGATTGTACGATTACTCCGGAAAATGAGAAACCGCTTAAGGTGCCCAATTCGGATTCTATTTTCACCCAGTAAACACCGTCAAATACCAAATTTCGCAAGTCCATATCGTAGCCTTTCGAATGAGATTTCTAGGGGTTTTAAAATCGGGTCATTCGGATCTAAAACGAGTTAGTTATGGCCAAAACGGTGAGGGCAAGACGGAATATGGGTCGAACTGGGAGGGCAGCAGGCAAAAAGGCCCATATATCATTCGTTATCATCCGGATCCATTTAATTCTTTCACGTCATGCAATTTTATTCTAAGAGATATAATTATGGGCCCCCGGAGGTGCAAAATCCGACGCTCCCCGGGCGGCTGAAAAAATGAGATTTCGCCCTAGTGGTACCCCTTAGAGTTTTGGTCAAAAACGCTCCTGAATGAGATCTAAATTTTATTATTCCAAATCATCCCAATGATGTTTTGGAGCGTTATCTGATGAGTTTTGCATCGTTATAGCTCCTATATAGAGGCTAGATTGTACGATTACTCCGTAAAATGAGAAACTGCTTAAGGTGCCCAATTCGGATTCTATTTTTACCCTGTAAACACCATCAAATACCAAATTTCACAAGTCCATATTGTAGCCTTCCGATTGAGCTTTCTAGGGGTTTCAAAATTGGGTCATTCGGATCTAAAACGAGTTAGTTATGGCCAAAACGGTGAGGGCACGACGGTATCTGGGTCTAACGGGGAGGGCAGCAGGCAAAAGGCCCATATCTCATTCGTTATCGTCCGGATCCATTTCATTCTTTCACCATGTGCAATTTTATTCCAAGAGGTATAATTATGGGCCCCCGGAGGTGCAAAATCCGACGATCCCCAGCGGGCGGAAAAAATGAGATTTCGCCCTAGTGGCACCCCTTAGAGTTTTGGTCAAAAACGCTCCGGAATGAGATCTAAATTTTTTTATTCCAAATCATCCCAGTGATGTTTTGGAGCGGTATATGATGAATTTTGCATCATTCTAGGTCCTATATAGAAGCAAGATTGTACGATTACTGCGGAAAATGAGAAGCCGCTTAAGGTGCCCAGTTTAGATTCTATTTTCACCCAGTAAACACCGTCAAATACAAAATTTCGCAAGTCCATATCGTAGCCTTCCGAATGAGCTTTCTAGGGGATTCTAAATTGGGTCATTCGGATCGAAAACGAGTTAGTTATGTCCAAAACGGTGAGGGCACGACGGAATCTGGGTCGAACGGGGAGGGCAGCAAACAAAAAGGCCCATATCTCATTCGTTATCGTCCGGATCCATTAATTCTTTCACATCATGCAATTTTATTCCATGAGCTATAATTATGGGCCCCCGGAGGTGCAAAATCCGACGCTCCTCGGCGGGCCGAAAAAATGAGATTTTGCCCTTAGAGTTTTGGTAAAAAACGCTCCGGAATGAGATCTAAATTTTATTATTCCAAATCATCCCAATGATGTTTTGGAGCGGTATCTGATGAAATTTGCATCATTCTAGCTCCTATACAGAGGCTAGATTGTACGATTACTCCGGAAAATGAGAAACCGCTTAAGGTACCCAATTCGGATTCTATTTTCACCCAATAAACACCGTCAAATGCAAAATTTCGTAAGCCAATATCGTACCCTTCCGAATGAGCTTTCTAGGGGTTTCAAAATCGGATCATTCGGATCTAAAATGAGTTAGTTATGGCCAAAACGGTGAGGGCACAACGGAATCTGGGTCGATAGGGGAGGGCAGCAAACAAAAATGCCCATATCTCATTCGTTATCGTCCGGATCCATTTCATTCTTTCATCATGTGCAATTTTATTCCAAGAGCTATAATTATGGGCCCCCGGAGGTGCAAAACCCGACGATCCCTGGCGGGCCGAAAAAATGAGATTTCACCCTAGTGGTACCCCTTAGAGTTTTGGTCAAAAACGCTACGGAATGAGATCTAAATTTTATTATTACAAATCATCCCAGTGATGTTTTGGAGCGGTATATGATGAATTTTGCATCATTCTAGCTCCTATATAGAGGCTAGATTGTACGATTACTCCGGAAAATGAGAAACCGCTTAAGGTGCCCAATTTGGATTCTATTTTCACCTAGTAAAAACTGTCAAATACCAAATTTCGCAAGTCCATATTGTAGCCTTCAAAATGAGCTTTCTAGGGGTTTTAAAATCGGGTCATTCGGATCTAAAACGAGTTAGTTATGGCCAAAACGGTGAGGGCACGACGAAATCTGGGTCGAACGGGGAGGGCAGCAAGCAAAAAGGCCAATATCTCATTAGTTATCGTCCGGATCCATTTCATTCTTTCAACATGTGCAATTTTATTCCAAGAGGTATAATTATGGGCCCCTGGAGGTGCAAAATCCGACGATCCCCAGCGGGCCGAAAATATGAGATTTCGCCCTAGTGGTACCCTTAGAGTTTTGGTCAAAAACGCTCCGGAATGAGATCTAAATTTTTTTATTCCAAATCATCCCAGTGATGTTTTGGAGCGGTATATGATGAATTTTGCATCATTCTAGGTCCTATATAGAGGCAAGATTGTACGATTACTGCGGAAAATGAGAAACCGCTTAAGGTGCCCTGTTCAGATTATATTTACACCCAGTAAACATCGTCAAATACCAAATTTCGCAAGTCCATATCGTAGCCTTCCGAATGAGCTTTCTAGGGGATTCTAAATTGGGTCATTCGGATCGAAAACGAGTTAGTTATGGCAAAAACGGTGAGGGCACGACGGAATCTGGGTCGAACGGGGAGGGCAGCAAACAAAAAGGCCCATATCTCATTCGTTATCGTCCGGATCCATTAATTCTTTCACATCATGCAATTTTATTCCATGAGCTATAATTATGGGCCCCCGGAGGTGCAAAATCCGACGCTCCTCGGCGGGCCGAAAAAATGAGATTTTGCCCTTAGAGTTTTGGTAAAAAACGCTCCGGAATGAGATCTAAATTTTATTATTCCAAATCATCCCAATGATGTTTTGGAGCGGTATCTGATGAAATTTGCATCATTCTAGCTCCTATACAGAGGCTAGATTGTACGATTACTCCGGAAAATGAGAAACCGCTTAAGGTACCCAATTCGGATTCTATTTTCACCCAATAAACACCGTCAAATGCAAAATTTCGTAAGCCAATATCGTACCCTTCCGAATGAGCTTTCTAGGGGTTTCAAAATCGGATCATTCGGATCTAAAATGAGTTAGTTATGGCCAAAACGGTGAGGGCACAACGGAATCTGGGTCGATAGGGGAGGGCAGCAAACAAAAAGGCCCATATCTCATTCGTTATCGTCCGGATCCATTTCATTCTTTCATCATGTGCAATTTTATTCCAAGAGCTATAATTATGGGCCCCCGGAGGTGCAAAACCCGACGATCCCTGGCGGGCCGAAAAAATGAGATTTCACCCTAGTGGTACCCCTTAGAGTTTTGGTCAAAAACGCTACGGAATGAGATCTAAATTTTATTATTACAAATCATCCCAGTGATGTTTTGGAGCGGTATATGATGAATTTTGCATCATTCTAGCTCCTATATAGAGGCTAGATTGTACGATTACTCCGGAAAATGAGAAACCGCTTAAGGTGCCCAATTTGGATTCTATTTTCACCTAGTAAAAACTGTCAAATACCAAATTTCGCAAGTCCATATTGTAGCCTTCAAAATGAGCTTTCTAGGGGTTTTAAAATCGGGTCATTCGGATCTAAAACGAGTTAGTTATGGCCAAAACGGTGAGGGCACGACGAAATCTGGGTCGAACGGGGAGGGCAGCAAGCAAAAAGGCCAATATCTCATTAGTTATCGTCCGGATCCATTTCATTCTTTCAACATGTGCAATTTTATTCCAAGAGGTATAATTATGGGCCCCTGGAGGTGCAAAATCCGACGATCCCCAGCGGGCCGAAAATATGAGATTTCGCCCTAGTGGTACCCTTAGAGTTTTGGTCAAAAACGCTCCGGAATGAGATCTAAATTTTTTTATTCCAAATCATCCCAGTGATGTTTTGGAGCGGTATATGATGAATTTTGCATCATTCTAGGTCCTATATAGAGGCAAGATTGTACGATTACTGCGGAAAATGAGAAACCGCTTAAGGTGCCCTGTTCAGATTATATTTACACCCAGTAAACATCGTCAAATACCAAATTTCGCAAGTCCATATCGTAGCCTTCCGAATGAGCTTTCTAGGGGATTCTAAATTGGGTCATTCGGATCGAAAACGAGTTAGTTATGGCAAAAACGGTGAGGGCACGACGGAATCTGGGTCGAACGGGGAGGGCAGCAAACAAAAAGGCCCATATCTCATTCGTTATCGTCCGGATCCATTAATTCTTTCACATCATGCAATTTTATTCCATGAGCTATAATTATGGGCCCCCGGAGGTGCAAAATCCGACGCTCCTCGGCGGGCCGAAAAAATGAGATTTTGCCCTTAGAGTTTTGGTAAAAAACGCTCCGGAATGAGATCTAAATTTTATTATTCCAAATCATCCCAATGATGTTTTGGAGCGGTATCTGATGAAATTTGCATCATTCTAGCTCCTATACAGAGGCTAGATTGTACGATTACTCCGGAAAATGAGAAACCGCTTAAGGTACCCAATTCGGATTCTATTTTCACCCAATAAACACCGTCAAATGCAAAATTTCGTAAGCCAATATCGTAGCCTTCCGAATGAGCTTTCTAGGGGTTTCAAAATCGGATCATTCGGATCTAAAATGAGTTAGTTATGGCCAAAACGGTGAGGGCACAACGGAATCTGGGTCGATAGGGGAGGGCAGCAAACAAAAAGGCCCATATCTCATTCGTTATCGTCCGGATCCATTTCATTCTTTCATCATGTGCAATTTTATTCCAAGAGCTATAATTATGGGCCCCCGGAGGTGCAAAACCCGACGATCCCCGGCGGGCCGAAAAAATGAGATTTCACCCTAGTGGTACCCCTTAGAGTTTTGGTCAAAAACGCTCCGGAATGAGATCTAAATTTTATTATTCCAAATCCTCCTAGTGATGTTTTGGAGCGGTATATGATGAATTTTGCATCATTCTAGCTCCTATATAGAGGCTAGATTCTACGATTACTCAGGAAAATGAGAAACCGCTTAAGGTGCCCAATTCGGATTCTATTTTCACCTAGTAAAAACTGTCAAATACCAAATTTCTCAAGTCCATATTGTAGCCTTCAAAATGAGCTTTCTAGGGGTTTTGAAATCGGGTCATTCGGATCTAAAACGAGTTAGTTATGGCCAAAACGGTGAGGGCACGACGAAATCTGGGTCGAACGAGGAGGGCAGCAAGCAAAAAGGCCCATATCTCATTAGTTATCGTCCGGATCCATTTCATTCTTTCACCATGTGCAATTTTATTCCAAGAGGTATAATTATGGGCCCCTGGAGGTGCAAAATCCGACGATCCCCAGCGGGCCGAAAAAATGAGATTTCGCCCTAGTGGTACCCCTTAGAGTTTTGGTCAAAAACGCACCGGAATGAGATCTAAATTTTTTTATTCCAAATCATCCCAGTGATGTTTTGGAGCGGTATATGATGAATTTTGCATCATTCTAGGTCCTATATAGAGGCAAGATTGTACGATTACTGCGGAAAATGAGAAACCGCTTAAGGTGCCCTGTTCAGATTATATTTACACCCAGTAAACATCGTCAAATACCAAATTTCGCAAGTGCATATTGTAGCCTTCCGAATGAGCTTTCTAGGGGATTCTAAATTGGGTCATTCGGATCTAAAACGAGTTAGTTATGGCCAAAACGGTGAGGGCACGACGGAATCTGGGTCGAAAGGGGAGGGCAGCAGACAAAAAGGCCCATATCTCATTCGTTATCGTCCGGATCCATTTAATTCTTTCACGTCATGCAATTTTATTCCGTGAGCTATAATTATGGGCCCCCGGAGGTGCAAAATCCGACGCTCCCCGGCGGGCCGAAAAAATGAGATTTTGCCCTTAGTGTTTTGGTAAAAAACGCTCCGGAATGAGATCTAAATTTTATTATTCCAAATCATCCCAATGATGTTTTGGAGCGGTATCTGATGAAATTTGCATCATTCTAGCTCCTATACAAAGGCTAGATTGTACGATTACTCCGGAAAATGAGAAACCGCTTAAGGTGCCCAATTCGGATTCTATTTTCACCCAGTAAACACCGTCAAATGCCAAATTTCGCAAGCCAATATCGTAGCCTTCCGAATGAGCTTTCTAGGGGTTTCAAAATCGGATCATTCGGATCTAAAATGAGTTAGTTATGGCCAAAACGGTGAGGGCACAACGGAATCTGGGTCGAAAGGGGAGGGCAGCAAACAAAAAGGCCCATATCTCATTCGTTATCGTCCGGATCCATTTCATTCTTTCATCATGTGCAATATTATTCCAAGAGCTATAATTATGGGCCTCCGGAGGTGCAAAATCCGACGATCAAAGGCGGGCCGAAAAAATGAGATTTCGCCCCAGTGGTGTACCCCTTAGAGTTTTGGTCAAAAACGCTCCATAATGAGATCTAAATTTTATTATTCCAAATCATCCCAATGATGTTTTGGAGCAGTATCTGATGAATTTTTCATCATTCTAGCTCCTATACAGAGGCTAGATTGTACGATTAATCCGGAAAATGTGAAACCGCTTAAGGTGCCCAATTCGGATTCTATTTTCACCTAGTAAATACCGTCAAATACCAAATTTCGCAAGTCCATATTGTTGCCTTTCGAATGAGCTTTCTAGGGGTTACAAAATTGGGTCATTCGGATCTAAAACGAGTTAGTTATGGCCAAAACGGTGAGGGCACGACGGAATCTGGGTCGAACGGGGAGGGCAACAGGCAAAAAAGCCCATATCTCATTCGTTATCGTCCGGATCCATTTAATTCTTTCACGTCATGCAATTTTATTCCAAGAGATATAATTATGGGCCCCCGGAGGTGCAAAATCCGACGCTCCCCTGCGGGCCGAAAAAAATGAGATTTCGCCCTAGTGGTACCCCTAAGAGTTTTGGTCAAAAACGCTCCGGAATGAGATCTAAATTTTATTATTTCAAATCATCCCAATGATGTTTTGGAGCGGTATCTGATGAATTTTGCATCATTCTAGCTCCTATACAGAGGCTAGATTGTACGATTACTCCGGAAAATGAGAAACCGCTTAAGGTGCCCAATTCGGATTCAATTTTCACCCAGTAAACACCGTCAAATACCAAATTTCGCAAGCCAATATCATAGCCTTCCGAATGAGCTTTCTAGGGGTTTCAAAATCGGATCATTCGGATCTAAAACGAGTTTGTTATGGCCAAAACGGTGAGGGCACAACGGAATCTGGGTCGAAAGGGGAGGGCAGCAGGCAAAAAGGCCCATATCTCATTCGTTATCGTCCGGATCCATTTCATTCTTTCACCATGTGCAATTTTATTCCAAGAGCTATAATTATGGGCCCCCGGAGGTGCAAAATCTGACGCTCCCCGGCGGGCCGAAAAAATGAGATTTCGCCCTAGTGGTACCCCTTAGAGTTTTGGTCAAAAACGCTCTGGAATGAGATCTAAATTTTATTATTCCAAATCATCCCAATGATGTTTTGGAGCGGTATCTGATGAATTTTGGATCATTCTAGCTCCTTTACAGATGTTTGATTGTACGATTACTCTGGAAAATGAGAAACCGCTTAAGGTGCCCAATTCAGATTCTATTTTCACCTAGTAAAAACCGTCAAATACAAAATTTCGCAAGTCCATATTGTAGCCTTCCGAATGATCTTTCTAGGGGTTTTAAAATCAGGTCATTCGGATCTAAAACGAGTTAGTTATGGCCAAAACGGTGAGGGCACGGCGGAATCTGGGTCGAACGGGGAGGGCAGCAGGCAAAAAGGCCCATATCTCATTCGTTATCGTCCGGATCCATTTCATTCTTTCATCATGTGCAATTTTATTCCAAGAGCTATAATTATGGGCCCCCGGAGGTGCAAAATCCGACGATCCCCGGCGGGCCGAAAAAATGAGATTTCGCCCTAGTGGTACCCCTTAGAGTTTTGGTCAAAAACGCTCCGGAATGAGATCTAAATTTTATTATTCCAAATCATCCCAGTGATGTTTTGGAGCGGAATATGATGAATTTTGCATCATTCTAGCTCCTATATAGAGGTTAGATTGTACGATTACTCCGGAAAATGAGAAACCGCTTAAGGTGCCCAATTCGGATTCTATTTTCACCTAGTAAACACCGTCAAATACCAAATTTCGCAAGTCCATATCGTATCCTTCCAAATGAGCTTGCTACATTTTTCAAAATCGGGTCATTCGGATCTAAAACGAGTTAGTTATGGCAAAAACGGTGAGGGCACGACGGAATCTGGGTCGAACGGGGAGGGTAGCAGGCAAAAAGGCCCATATCTCATTCGTTATCGTCCGGATCCATTTAATTCTTTCACGTCATGCAATTTTATTCCAAGAGATATAATTATGGGCCCCCGGAGGTGCAAAATCCGACGCTCCCCTGCGGACCGAAAAAAATGAGATTTCGCCCTAGTGGTTCCCCTAAGAGTTTTGGTCAAAAACGCTCCGGAATGAGATCTAAATTTTATTATTTCAAATCATCCCAATGATGTTTTGGAGCGGTATCTGATGAATTTTGCATCATTCTAGCTCCTATACAGAGGCTAGATTGTACGATTACTCCGGAAAATGAGAAACCGCTTAAGGTGCCCAATTCGGATTCTATTTTCACCCAGTAAACACCGTCAAATACCAAATTTCGCAAGTCCATATCGTAGCCTTTCGAATGATCTTTCTAGGGGTTTTAAAATCGGGTCATTCGGATCTAAAACGAGTTAGTTGTGGCCAAAACGGTGAGGGCACGACGGAATATGGGTCGAACGGGGAGGGCAGCAGGCAAAAATGCCCATATCTCATTCGTTATCGTCCGGATCCATTTCATTCTTTCACCATGTGCAATTTTATTCCAAGAGCTATAATATTGGGCATCCGGAGGTGCAATATCTGATGATCCCCGGCGGTCCGAAAAAAAAAAAATGAGATTTTGCCCTAGTGGTACCCCTTAGAGTTTTGGTCAAAAACGCTCCGGAATGAGATCTAAATTTTATTATTCCAAATCATCCCAGTGATGTTTTGGAGCGGTATATGATGAATTTTTCCTCATTCTAGCTTCTATATAGAGGCTAGATTGTATGATTACTCTGGAAAATAAGAAACCGCTTAAGGTGCCCAATTCGGATTCTATTTTCACCCAGTAAACACCGTCAAATACCAAATTTCGCAAGTCCATATCGTAGCCTTTCGAATGATCTTTCTAGGGGTTTTAAAATCGGGTCATTCGGATCTAAAACGAGTTAGTTGTGGCCAAAACGGTGAGGGCACGACGGAATATGGGTCGAACGGGGAGGGCAGCCGGCAAAAAGGCCCATATCTTATTCGTTATCGTCCGGATCAATTTCATTCTTTCATCATGTGCAATTTTATTCCAAGTGCTATAATTATGGGCCCTCGGACGTGCAAAACCCGACGATCCCCGGCGGGCCGAAAAAATGAGATTTCACCCTAGTGGTACCCCTTAGAGTTTTGGTCAAAAACGCTCCGGAATGAGATCTAAATTTTATTATTCCAAATCATCCCAGTGATGTTTTGGAGTGGTATATGATGAATTTTGCATCATTCTAGCTCCTATATAGAGGCTAGATTGTACGATTACTCCGGAAAATGAGAAACCGCTTAAGGTGCCCAATTCGGATTCTATTTTCACCCAGTAAACACCGTCAAATACCAAATTTCGCAAGTCCATATCGTAGCCTTTCGAATGAGATTTCTAGGGGTTTTAAAATCGGGTCATTCGGATCTAAAACGAGTTAGTTATGGCCAAAACGGTGAGGGCAAGACGGAATATGGGTCGAACTGGGAGGGCAGCAGGCAAAAAGGCCCATATATCATTCGTTATCATCCGGATCCATTTAATTCTTTCACGTCATGCAATTTTATTCTAAGAGATATAATTATGGGCCCCCGGAGGTGCAAAATCCGACGCTCCCCGGGCGGCTGAAAAAATGAGATTTCGCCCTAGTGGTACCCCTTAGAGTTTTGGTCAAAAACGCTCCTGAATGAGATCTAAATTTTATTATTCCAAATCATCCCAATGATGTTTTGGAGCGTTATCTGATGAGGTTTGCATCGTTATAGCTCCTATATAGAGGCTAGATTGTACGATTACTCCGTAAAATGAGAAACTGCTTAAGGTGCCCAATTCGGATTCTATTTTTACCCTGTAAACACCATCAAATACCAAATTTCGCAAGTCCATATTGTAGCCTTCCGATTGAGCTTTCTAGGGGTTTCAAAATTGGGTCATTCGGATCTAAAACGAGTTAGTTATGGCCAAAACGGTGAGGGCACGACGGTATCTGGGTCTAACGGGGAGGGCAGCAGGCAAAAGGCCCATATCTCATTCGTTATCGTCCGGATCCATTTCATTCTTTCACCATGTGCAATTTTATTCCAAGAGGTATAATTATGGGCCCCCGGAGGTGCAAAATCCGACGATCCCCAGCGGGCGGAAAAAATGAGATTTCGCCCTAGTGGTACCCCTTAGAGTTTTGGTCAAAAACGCTCCGGAATGAGATCTAAATTTTTTTATTCCAAATCATCCCAGTGATGTTTTGGAGCGGTATATGATGAATTTTGCATCATTCTAGGTCCTATATAGAAGCAAGATTGTACGATTACTGCGGAAAATGAGAAACCGCTTAAGGTGCCCAGTTTAGATTCTATTTTCACCCAGTAAACACCGTCAAATACAAAATTTCGCAAGTCCATATCGTAGCCTTCCGAATGAGCTTTCTAGGGGATTCTAAATTGGGTCATTCGGATCGAAAACGAGTTAGTTATGGCCAAAACGGTGAGGGCACGACGAAATCTGGGTCGAACGGGGAGGGCAGCAAACAAAAAGGCCCATATCTCATTCGTTATCGTCCGGATCCATTAATTCTTTCACATCATGCAATTTTATTCCATGAGCTATAATTATGGGCCCCCGGAGGTGCAAAATCCGACGCTCCTCGGCGGGCCGAAAAAATGAGATTTTGCCCTTAGAGTTTTGGTAAAAAACGCTCCGGAATGAGATCTAAATTTTATTATTCCAAATCATCCCAATGATGTTTTGGAGCGGTATCTGATGAAATTTGCATCATTCTAGCTCCTATACAGAGGCTAGATTGTACGATTACTCCGGAAAATGAGAAACCGCTTAAGGTACCCAATTCGGATTCTATTTTCACCCAATAAACACCGTCAAATGCAAAATTTCGTAAGCCAATATCGTACCCTTCCGAATGAGCTTTCTAGGGGTTTCAAAATCGAATCATTCGGATCTAAAATGAGTTAGTTATGGCCAAAACGGTGAGGGCACAACGGAATCTGGGTCGATAGGGGAGGGCAGCAAACAAAAAGGCCCATATCTCATTCGTTATCGTCCGGATCCATTTCATTCTTTCATCTTGTGCAATTTTATTCCAAGAGCTATAATTATGGGCCCCCGGAGGTGCAAAACCCGACGATCCCTGGCGGGCCGAAAAAATGAGATTTCACCCTAGTGGTACCCCTTAGAGTTTTGGTCAAAAACGCTACGGAATGAGATCTAAATTTTATTATTACAAATCATCCCAGTGATGTTTTGGAGCGGTATATGATGAATTTTGCATCATTCTAGCTCCTATATAGAGGCTAGATTGTACGATTACTCCGGAAAATGAGAAACCGCTTAAGGTGCCCAATTTGGATTCTATTTTCACCTAGTAAAAACTGTCAAATACCAAATTTCGCAAGTCCATATTGTAGCCTTCAAAATGAGCTTTCTAGGGGTTTTAAAATCGGGTCATTCGGATCTAAAACGAGTTAGTTATGGCCAAAACGGTGAGGGCACGACGAAATCTGGGTCGAACGGGGAGGGCAGCAAGCAAAAAGGCCAATATCTCATTAGTTATCGTCCGGATCCATTTCATTCTTTCAACATGTGCAATTTTATTCCAAGAGGTATAATTATGGGCCCCTGGAGGTGCAAAATCCGACGGCCGAAAATATGAGATTTCGCCCTAGTGGTACCCCTTAGAGTTTTGGTCAAAAACGCTCCGGAATGAGATCTAAATTTTTTTATTCCAAATCATCCCAGTGATGTTTTGGAGCGGTATATGATGAATTTTGCATCATTCTAGGTCCTATATAGAGGCAAGATTGTACGATTACTGCGGAAAATGAGAAACCGCTTAAGGTGCCCTGTTCAGATTATATTTACACCCAGTAAACATCGTCAAATACCAAATTTCGCATGTCCATATCGTAGCCTTCCGAATGAGATTTCTAGGGGATTCTAAATTGGGTCATTCGGATCGAAAACGAGTTAGTTATGGCCAAAACGGTGAGGGCACGACGGAATCTGGGTCGAACGGGGAGGGCAGCAAACAAAAAGGCCCATATCTCATTCGTTATCGTCCGGATCCATTAATTCTTTCACATCATGCAATTTTATTCCATGAGCTATAATTATGGGCCCCCGGAGGTGCAAAATCCGACGCTCCTCGGCGGGCAGAAAAAATGAGATTTTGCCCTTAGAGTTTTGGTAAAAAACGCTCCGGAATGAGATCTAAATTTTATTATTCCAAATCATCCCAATGATGTTTTGGAGCGGTATCTGATGAAATTTGCATCATTCTAGCTCCTATACAGAGGCTAGATTGTACGATTACTCCGGAAAATGAGAAACCGCTTAAGGTACCCAATTCGGATTCTATTTTCACCCAATAAACACCGTCAAATGCAAAATTTCGTAAGCCAATATCGTAGCCTTCCGAATGAGCTTTCTAGGGGTTTCAAAATCGGATCATTCGGATCTAAAATGAGTTAGTTATGGCCAAAACGGTGAGGGCACAACGGAATCTGGGTCGATAGGGGAGGGCAGCAAACAAAAAGGCCCATATCTCATTCGTTATCGTCCGGATCCATTTCATTCTTTCATCATGTGCAATTTTATTCCAAGAGCTATAATTATGGGCCCCCGGAGGTGCAAAACCCGACGATCCCCGGCGGGCCGAAAAAATGAGATTTCACCCTAGTGGTACCCCTTAGAGTTTTGGTCAAAAACGCTCCGGAATGAGATCTAAATTTTATTATTCCAAATCCTCCTAGTGATGTTTTGGAGCGGTATATGATGAATTTTGCATCATTCTAGCTCCTATATAGAGGCTAGATTCTACGATTACTCAGGAAAATGAGAAACCGCTTAAGGTGCCCAATTCGGATTCTATTTTCACCTAGTAAAAACTGTCAAATACCAAATTTCTCAAGTCCATATTGTAGCCTTCAAAATGAGCTTTCTAGGGGTTTTGAAATCGGGTCATTCGGATCTAAAACGAGTTAGTTATGGCCAAAACGGTGAGGGCACGACGAAATCTGGGTCGAACGAGGAGGGCAGCAAGCAAAAAGGCCCATATCTCATTAGTTATCGTCCGGATCCATTTCATTCTTTCACCATGTGCAATTTTATTCTAAGAGGTATAATTATGGGCCCCTGGAGGTGCAAAATCCGACGATCCCCAGCGGGCCGAAAAAATGAGATTTCGCCCTAGTGGTACCCCTTAGAGTTTTGGTCAAAAACGCTCCGGAATGAGATCTAAATTTTTTTATTCCAAATCATCCCAGTGATGTTTTGGAGCGGTATATGATGAATTTTGCATCATTCTAGGTCCTATATAGAGGCAAGATTGTACGATTACTGCGGAAAATGAGAAACCGCTTAAGGTGCCCTGTTCAGATTATATTTACACCCAGTAAACATCGTCAAATACCAAATTTCGCAAGTCCATATTGTAGCCTTCCGAATGAGCTTTCTAGGGGATTCTAAATTGGGTCATTCGGATCTAAAACGAGTTAGTTATGGCCAAAACGGTGAGGGCACGACGGAATCTGGGTCGAAAGGGGAGGGCAGCAGACAAAAAGGCCCATATCTCATTCGTTATCGTCCGGATCCATTTAATTCTTTCACGTCATGCAATTTTATTCCGTGAGCTATAATTATGGGCCCCCGGAGGTGCAAAATCCGACGCTCCCCGGCGGGCCGAAAAAATGAGATTTTGCCCTTAGTGTTTTGGTAAAAAACGCTCCGGAATGAGATCTAAATTTTATTATTCCAAATCATCCCAATGATGTTTTGGAGCGGTATCTGATGAAATTTGCATCATTCTAGCTCCTATACAAAGGCTAGATTGTACGATTACTCCGGAAAATGAGAAACCGCTTAAGGTGCCCAATTCGGATTCTATTTTCACCCAGTAAACACCGTCAAATGCCAAATTTCGCAAGCCAATATCGTAGCCTTCCGAATGAGCTTTCTAGGGGTTTCAAAATCGGATCATTCGGATCTAAAATGAGTTAGTTATGGCCAAAACGGTGAGGGCACAACGGAATCTGGGTCGAAAGGGGAGGGCAGCAAACAAAAAGGCCCATATCTCATTCGTTATCGTCCGGATCCATTTCATTCTTTCATCATGTGCAATTTTATTCCAAGAGCTATAATTATGGGCCCCCGGAGGTGCAAAACCCGACGATCCCCGGCGGGCCGAAAAAATGAGATTTCACCCCAGTGGTACCCCTTAGAGTTTTGGTCAAAAACGCTCCGGAATGAGATCTAAATTTTATTATTCCAAATCATCCCAGTGATGTTTTGGAGTGGTATATGATGAATTTTGCATCATTCTAGCTCCTATATAGAGGCTAGATTGTACGATTACTCCGGAAAATGAGAAACTGCTTAAGGTGCCCAATTCGGATTCTATTTTCACCTAGTAAAAACTGTCAAATACCAAATTTCGCAAGTCCATATTGTAGCCTTCCGAATGAGCTTTCTTGGGGTTTTAAAATCGGGTCATTCGGATCTAAAACGAGTTCGTTATGGCCAAAACGTTGAGGGCACGACGGAATCTGGGTCGAACGGGGAGGGCAGCAGGCAAAAAGGCCCATATCTCATTCGTTATCGTCCGGATCCATTTCATTCTTTCATCATGTGCAATATTATTCCAAGAGCTATAATTATGGGCCTCCGGAGGTGCAAAATCCGACGATTAAAGGCGGGCCGAAAAAATGAGATTTCGCCCCAGTGGTGTACCCCTTAGAGTTTTGGTCAAAAACGCTCCATAATGAGATCTAAATTTTATTATTCCAAATCGTCCCAATGATGTTTTGGAGCAGTATCTGATGAATTTTTCATCATTCTAGCTCCTATACAGAGGCTAGATTGTACGATTAATCCGGAAAATGTGAAACCGCTTAAGGTGCCCAATTCGGATTCTATTTTCACCTAGTAAATACCGTCAAATACCAAATTTCGCAAGTCCATATTGTTGCCTTTCGAATGAGCTTTCTAGGGGTTACAAAATTGGGTCATTCGGATCTAAAACGAGTTAGTTATGGCCAAAACGGTGAGGGCACGACGGAATCTGGGTCGAACGGGGAGGGCAACAGGCAAAAAAGCCCATATCTCATTCGTTATCGTCCGGATCCATTTAATTCTTTCACGTCATGCAATTTTATTCCAAGAGATATAATTATGGGCCCCCGGAGGTGCAAAATCCGACGCTCCCCTGCGGGCCGAAAAAAATGAGATTTCGCCCTAGTGGTACCCCTAAGAGTTTTGGTCAAAAACGCTCCGGAATGAGATCTAAATTTTATTATTTCAAATCATCCCAATGATGTTTTGGAGCGGTATCTGATGAATTTTGCATCATTCTAGCTCCTATACAGAGGCTAGATTGTACGATTACTCCGGAAAATGAGAAACCGCTTAAGGTGCCCAATTCGGATTCAATTTTCACCCAGTAAACACCGTCAAATACCAAATTTCGCAAGCCAATATCATAGCCTTCCGAATGAGCTTTCTAGGGGTTTCAAAATCGGATCATTCGGATCTAAAACGAGTTTGTTATGGCCAAAACAGTGAGGGCACAACGGAATCTGGGTCGAAAGGGGAGGGCAGCAGGCAAAAAGGCCCATATCTCATTCGTTATCGTCCGGATCCATTTCATTCTTTCACCATGTGCAATTTTATTCCAAGAGCTATAATTATGGGCCCCCGGAGGTGCAAAATCTGACGCTCCCCGGCGGGCCGAAAAAATGAGATTTCGCCCTAGTGGTACCCCTTAGAGTTTTGGTCAAAAACGCTCTGGAATGAGATCTAAATTTTATTATTCCAAATCATCCCAATGATGTTTTGGAGCGGTATCTGATGAATTTTGGATCATTCTAGCTCCTTTACAGATGTTTGATTGTACGATTACTCTGGAAAATGAGAAACCGCTTAAGGTGCCCAATTCAGATTCTATTTTCACCTAGTAAAAACCGTCAAATACAAAATTTCGCAAGTCCATATTGTAGCCTTCCGAATGATCTTTCTAGGGGTTTTAAAATCAGGTCATTCGGATCTAAAACGAGTTAGTTATGGCCAAAACGGTGAGGGCACGGCGGAATCTGGGTCGAACGGGGAGGGCAGCAGGCAAAAAGGCCCATATCTCATTCGTTATCGTCCGGATCCATTTCATTCTTTCATCATGTGCAATTTTATTCCAAGAGCTATAATTATGGGCCCCCGGAGGTGCAAAATCCGACGATCCCCGGCGGGCCGAAAAAATGAGATTTCGCCCTAGTGGTACCCCTTAGAGTTTTGGTCAAAAACGCTCCGGAATGAGATCTAAATTTTATTATTCCAAATCATCCCAGTGATGTTTTGGAGCGGAATATGATGAATTTTGCATCATTCTAGCTCCTATATAGAGGTTAGATTGTACGATTACTCCGGAAAATGAGAAACCGCTTAAGGTGCCCAATTCGGTTTCTATTTTCACCTAGTAAACACCGTCAAATACCAAATTTCGCAAGTCCATATCGTATCCTTCCAAATGAGCTTGCTACATTTTTCAAAATCGGGTCATTCGGATCTAAAACGAGTTAGTTATGGCAAAAACGGTGAGGGCACGACGGAATCTGGGTCGAACGGGGAGGGTAGCAGGCAAAAAGGCCCATATCTCATTCGTTATCGTCCGGATCCATTTAATTCTTTCACGTCATGCAATTTTATTCCAAGAGATATAATTATGGGCCCCCGGAGGTGCAAAATCCGACGCTCCCCTGCGGACCGAAAAAAATGAGATTTCGCCCTAGTGGTTCCCCTAAGAGTTTTGGTCAAAAACGCTCCGGAATGAGATCTAAATTTTATTATTTCAAATCATCCCAATGATGTTTTGGAGCGGTATCTGATGAATTTTGCATCATTCTAGCTCCTATACAGAGGCTAGATTGTACGATTACTCCGGAAAATGAGAAACCGCTTAAGGTGCCCAATTCGGATTCTATTTTCACCCAGTAAACACCGTCAAATACCAAATTTCGCAATTCCATATCGTAGCTTTCCGAATGAGCTTGCTAGGTTTTTCTAAATCGGGTCATTCGGATCTAAATCGAGTTAGTTATGGCCAAAACGGTGAGGGCACGACGGAATCTGGGTCGAACGGGGAGGGCAGCAGGCAAAAAGGCCCATATCTCATTCGTTATCGTCCGGATCCATTTCATTCTTTCACCATGTGCAATTTTATTCAAAGAGCTATAATTATGGGCCCCCGGAGGTGAAAAATCCGACGATCCCCGGCGGGCCGAAAAAATGAGATTTTGCCTAAGTGGTACCCCTTAGAGTTTTGGTCAAAAACGCTGCGGGATGAGATCTAAATTTTGTTATTCCAAATCATCCCAGAGATGTTTTGGATAGGTATATGATGAATTTTGCATCATTCTAGCTCCTATATAGAGGTTAGATTGTACGATTACTCCGGAAAATGAGAAACCGCTTAAGGAGCCCAATTCGGATTCCATTTGCACCCAGTAAACACCGTCAAATAATAAATTTCGCAAGTCCATATCGTAGCCTTCCGAATGAGATTTCTAGGGGATTCTAAATTGGGTCATTCGGATCTATAACGAGTTAGTTATGGCCAAAACGGTGAGGGCACGACGGAATCTGGGTCGAACGGGGAGGGCAGCAGGCAAAAAGGCCCATATCTCATTCGTTATCATCCGGATCCAGTTCATTCTTTCATCATGTGCAATTTTATTCCAAGAGCTATAATTATGGGCCCCCGGAGGTGCAAAATCTGACGATCCCCGGCGGACCGAAAAAATGAGATGTCGCCCTAGTGGTACCCCTTAGAGTTTTGGTAAAAAACGCTCCGGAATGAGATCTAAATTTTATTATTCCAAATCATCCCAGTGATGTTTTGGAGCGGTATATGATGAATTTTGCATCATTCTAGCTCCTATATAGAGGCTAGAATGTACGATTACTCCGGAAAATGAGAAACTACTTAAGGTGCCCAATTCGGATTCTATTTTCACCTAGTAAACACCGTCAAATACCAAATTTCGCAAGTCCATATCGTATCCTTCCAAATGAGCTTGCTAGGTTTTTCAAAATCGGGTCATTCGGATCTAAAACGAGATAGTCATGGCCAAAAAGGTGAGGGCACGACGGAATCTGGGTCGAACGGGGAGGGCAGCAGGCAAAAAGGCCCATATCTCATTCGTTATCGTCCGGATCCATTTAATTCTTTCACGTCATGCAATTTTATTCACATAGCTATAATTATGGGCCCCCGGAGGTGCAAAATCCGACGATCCCCGACGGGCCGAAAAAATGAGATTTCGCCCTATTGGTACCCCTTAGAGTTTTGGTAAAAAACGCTCCGGAAAGAGATCTAAATTTTATTAATCCAAATAATCCCAATGATTTTTTGGAGCGGTATCTAATGAATTTTGCATCATTCTAGCTCCTATACAGAGGCTAGATTGTACGATTACTCCGGAAAATGAGAAACCGCTTAAGGTGCCCAATTCGGATTCTATTTTCACCCAGTAAATACCGTCAAATACCAAATTTCGCAATTCCATATTTTAGCCTTCCGAATGAGCTTTCTAGGGGTTTCAAAATCGGGACATTCGGATCTAAAACGAGTTAGTTATGGCCAAAACGGTGAGGGCACGACGGAATCCGGGTCGAACGGGGAGGGCAGCAAGCTAAAAGGCCCATATCTCATTCGTTATCGTCCGGATCCATTTAATTCTTTCACGTCATGCAATTTTATTCCAAGAGATATAATTATGGGCCCCCGGAGGTGCAAAATCCGATGATCCCCGGTGGGCCGAAAAAATGGGATTTTGTCCTAGTGGTACCCCTTAGAGTTTTTGTCAAAAAACGCTCCGGAATGAGATCTAAATTTTATTATTCCAAATCATCCCAGTGATGTTTTGGAGCGGTATACGATGAATTTTGCATCATTCTATCTTGTTTGGTGTCATTTTGTTAGGATTTAGTCTTTATTTATTATTTGTTTTTGTGTCGTTTTGGAGTTGTTTTGTGTCTTTATAGCTATGATTTGGGTGTTTCGAGTATTTTACTTGTTAGGGATCATGGGAGCTGAAAGAAGGAGAAAGAAGGAGAAAAGGAAGAAAAAGGAGTGAAAAATTGGATAAAGTGCGCAGATGAGTTGGAGCGCTCGCTCCAGAGGTGTGGAGCGCCCGCTCCATGAACAGTGTTCGAGAAGGATTTGCATGGCCTAGTTGGAGCGCCCGCTCCAGGGTGTTGGAGCGCCCGCTCCAGTTCAAGAAGTGAAGCAGAATTTACGTAGCCATTATGGAGCGCCCGCTCCAGATCTTTGGAGCGCTCGCTCCATGTCGCGTTTTCATAATTAATGACCTAGTTGGGATCAAACTTTTACCTTAGTATATATATGCCATTAGGACACGAATTATGAACAACCCTTTACCTTAGTTTTTCAGTTCTAATTACTTTAGCTTTAGTTTTTATTGCTTTCTTTTGTTCGAATCCGGATTCGTAGTTCGTTTGCAGTTTAATTCAAGTTCTTCGTTTCTTCATTACGTTCGTAAGTTATTTTATTGCTTTCGTTTAATTGCTTTAATTACTTGCTTTAGTTTTAGATTCGATTTCTTTATTGCCTCGTTTAATTTCTTTAGTTTAATTTCGTTCGTTCGATTTCCAAAGTCTAGTTTAGATTCGTTTTTCTTTCGTTTTCAATTCTCTCGTTTTCAAAGTTCTTAGAGTTAGATTTATTTATTTAATTTCCAGATTTTCATATTTAGTTTAATTATGTCTAGATTCGTTTTCTTTTCTTTCGTTGCTTTCTTTATTGCTTTCCTTTCGATTTTTGCCTAGGTAGATTTATTGTTTTCTTTAGTTTAATTCTTAGATTAATTTCCAGCTTTCTAGATTAGATTTATTTGCTTTGATTTATTGCTTTGATTTATTTTCTTGCCTAGGACTTAAAACCAAAAACCCAAAATATTATTTACTTGCTTTCTTAGTTTTAGGTTTACTACATAATTGATTGCCCTGTTAAGTTTTCCTTGAGATTCGATACTTAGGTTTTACTTGCTAGTGCTACGATAGGATTTCGTTCTATTGCGAACACTTTTTAGTGAAACATATCTCCTTTATAGTGGCTAGATTGTATGAATAATCCGGAAAATGAGAAACTGCTAAAGGTGCCCAATTCGGATTCTATTTTCACCTAGTCAACACGGTCAAATACCAAATTTCACAAGTCCATATCATAGCCTTTTGAATGAGCTTTCTAGGGGTTTCAAAATCGGGTCATTCAGATCTAAAACGAGTTAGTTATGGAAAAAACGGTGAGGGGCACGACGGAATATGGGTCGAAAGGGGAGGGCAGCAGGCAAAAACGCCCATATCTCATTCGTTATCGTCTGGATCCATTTAATTCTTTCACATCATGCTATTTTATTCCTAGAGCTATAATTATGGGCACCCGGAGGTGCAAGATCCGACGATCCCCGACGGGCCGAAAAAATGAGATTTCGCCCTAGTGGTACCCCTTAGAGTTTTGGTAAAAAACGCTCCGAAAAGAGATCTAAATTTTATTATTCCAAATAATCCCAATGATGTTTGGGAGCGGTATCTGATGAATTTTGCATCATTCTAGCTCCTATACAGAGGCTAGATTGTACGATTACTCCGGAAAATGAGAAACCGCTTAAGGTGCCCAATTCGGATTCTATTTTCACCCAGTAAATACCATCAAATACCAAATTTCGCAATTCCATATTTTAGCCTTCCGAATGAGCTTTCTAGGGGTTTCAAAATCGGGTCATTCGGATCTAAAACAAGTTAGTTATGTCCAAAACGGTGAGGGCACGACGGAATCTGGGTCGAACGGGGAGGGCAGCATGCTAAAAGGCCCATATCTCATTCGTTATCGTCCGGATCCATTTAATTCTTTCACGTCATGCAATTTTATTCCAAGAGATATAATTATGGGCCCCCGGAGGTGCAAAATCCGACGATCCCCGGTGGGCCGAAAAAATGGGATTTTGTCCTAGTGGTACCCCTTCGAGTTTTGGTCAAAAAACGCTCCGGAATGAGATCTAAATTTTATTATTCCAAATCATCCCAGTGATGTTTTGGAGCGGTATACGATGAATTTTGCATCATTCTATCTTGTTTGGTGTCATTTTGTTAGGATTTAGTCTTTATTTATTATTTGTTTTTGTGTCGTTTTGGAGTTGTTTTGTGTCTTTATAGCTATGATTTGGGTGATTCGAGTATTTTACTTGTTAGGGATCATGGGAGCTGAAATAAGGAGAAAAGGAAGAAAAAGGAGTGAAAAATTGGATAAAGTGCGCAGATGAGTTGGAGCGCTCGCTCCAGAGGTGTGGAGCGCCCGCTCCATGAACAGTGTTCGAGAAGGATTTGCATGGCCTAGTTGGAGCGCCCGCTCCAGGGTGCTGGAGCGCCCGCTCCAGTTCAAGAAGTGAAGCAGAATTTACGTAGCCATTATGGAGCGCCCGCTCCAGATCTTTGGAGCGCTCGCTCCATGTCACGTTTTCATAATTAATTTCCTAGTTGGGATCAAACTTTTACCTTAGTATATATATGCCATTAGGGCACGAATTATGAACAACCCTTTACCTTAGTTTTTCAGTTCTAATTACTTTAGCTTTAGTTTTTATTGCTTTCTTTTGTTCGAATCCGGATTCGTAGTTCGTTGCAGTTTAATTCAAGTTCTTCGTTTCTTCGTTACGTTCGTAAGTTATTTTATTGCTTTCGTTTAATTGCTTTAATTACTTGCTTTAGTTTTAGATTCGATTTCTTTATTGCCTCGTTTAATTTCTTTAGTTTAATTTCGTTCGTTCGATTTCCAAAGTCTAGTTTAGATTCGTTTTTCTTTCGTTTTCAGTTCTCTCGTTTTCAAAGTTCTTAGAGTTAGATTTATTTATTTAATTTCCAGATTTTCAGATTTAGTTTAATTATGTCTAGATTCGTTTTCTTTTCTTTCGTTGCTTTCTTTATTGCTTTCCTTTCGATTTTTGCCTAGGTAGATTTATTGTTTTCTTTAGTTTAATTCTTAGATTAATTTCCAGCTTTCTAGATTAGATTTATTTGCTTTGATTTATTGCTTTGATTTATTTTCTTGCCTAGGACTTAAAACCAAAAACCTAAAATATTATTTACTTGCTTTCTTAGTTTTAGGTTTACTACATAATTGATTGCCCTGTTAAGTTTTCCTTGAGATTCGATACTTAGGTTTTACTTGCTAGTGCTACGATAGGATTTCGTTCTATTGCGAACACTTTTTAGTGAAACAAATTTTGGCGCCGTTGCCGGGGAAAACTTTAGGCTTTTGATTGTGTAGTATTTTTATTTGTTTTATTTTTATTTGTGTTTATTCGTTTTTCTTATTTCTCCCACTCGGTGCGTTTAACCCTTTTTGCTGAGTGTTGTATTTGGTATATGATGAATTTTGCATCATTCTAGCTCCTATATAGAGGCTAGATTGTACGATTACTCCGGAAAATGAGAAACTGCTTAAGGTGCCCAATTCGGATTCTATTTTCACCTAGTAAAAACTGTCAAATACCAAATTTCGCAAGTCCATATTGTAGCCTTCCGAATGAGCTTTCTAGGGGTTTTAAAATCGGGTCATTCGGATCTAAAACGAGTTCGTTATGGCCAAAACGTTGAGGGCACGACGGAATCTGGGTCGAACGGGGAGGGCAGCAGGCAAAAAGGCCCATATCTCATTCGTTATAGTCCGGATCCATTTCATTCTTTCATCATGTGCAATATTATTCCAAGAGCTATAATTATGGGCCTCCGGAGGTGCAAAATCCGACGATCAAAGGCGGGCCGAAAAAATGAGATTTCGCCCCAGTGGTGTACCCCTTAGAGTTTTGGTCAAAAACGCTCCATAATGAGATCTAAATTTTATTATTCCAAATCGTCCCAATGATGTTTTGGAGCAGTATCTGATGAATTTTTCATCATTCTAGCTCCTATACAGAGGCTAGATTGTACGATTAATCCGGAAAATGTGAAACCGCTTAAGGTGCCCAATTCGGATTCTATTTTCACCTAGTAAATACCGTCAAATACCAAATTTCGCAAGTCCATATTGTTGCCTTTCGAATGAGCTTTCTAGGGGTTACAAAATTGGGTCATTCGGATCTAAAACGAGTTAGTTATGGCCAAAACGGTGAGGGCACGACGGAATCTGGGTCGAACGGGGAGGGCAACAGGCAAAAAAGCCCATATCTCATTCGTTATCGTCCGGATCCATTTAATTCTTTCACGTCATGCAATTTTATTCCAAGAGATATAATTATGGGCCCCCGGAGGTGCAAAATCCGACGCTCCCCTGCGGGCCGAAAAAAATGAGATTTCGCCCTAGTGGTACCCCTAAGAGTTTTGGTCAAAAACGCTCCGGAATGAGATCTAAATTTTATTATTTCAAATCATCCCAATGATGTTTTGGAGCGGTATCTGATGAATTTTGCATCATTCTAGCTCCTATACAGAGGCTAGATTGTACGATTACTCCGGAAAATGAGAAACCGCTTAAGGTGCCCAATTCGGATTCAATTTTCACCCAGTAAACACCGTCAAATACCAAATTTCGCAAGCCAATATCATAGCCTTCCGAATGAGCTTTCTAGGGGTTTCAAAATCGGATCATTCGGATCTAAAACGAGTTTGTTATGGCCAAAACGGTGAGGGCACAAAGGAATCTGGGTCGAAAGGGGAGGGCAGCAGGCAAAAAGGCCCATATCTCATTCGTTATCGTCCGGATCCATTTCATTCTTTCACCATGTGCAATTTTATTCCAAGAGCTATAATTATGGGCCCCCGGAGGTGCAAAATCTGACGCTCCCCGGCGGGCCGAAAAAATGAGATTTCGCCCTAGTGGTACCCCTTAGAGTTTTGGTCAAAAACGCTCTGGAATGAGATCTAAATTTTATTATTCCAAATCATCCCAATGATGTTTTGGAGCGGTATCTGATGAATTTTGGATCATTCTAGCTCCTTTACAGATGTTTGATTGTACGATTACTCTGGAAAATGAGAAACCGCTTAAGTTGCCCAATTCAGATTCTATTTTCACCTAGTAAAAACCGTCAAATACAAAATTTCGCAAGTCCATATTGTAGCCTTCCGAATGATCTTTCTAGGGGTTTTAAAATCAGGTCATTCGGATCTAAAACGAGTTAGTTATGGCCAAAACGGTGAGGGCACGGCGGAATCTGGGTCGAACGGGGAGGGCAGCAGGCAAAAAGGCCCATATCTCATTCGTTATCGTCCGGATCCATTTCATTCTTTCATCATGTGCAATTTTATTCCAAGAGCTATAGTTATGGGCCCCCGGAGGTGCAAAATCCGACGATCCCCGGCGGGCCGAAAAAATGAGATTTCGCCCTAGTGGTACCCCTTAGAGTTTTGGTCAAAAACGCTCCGGAATGAGATCTAAATTTTATTATTCCAAATCATCCCAGTGATGTTTTGGAGCGGAATATGATGAATTTTGCATCATTCTAGCTCCTATATAGAGGTTAGATTGTACGATTACTCCGGAAAATGAGAAACCGCTTAAGGTGCCCAATTCGGATTCTATTTTCACCTAGTAAACACCGTCAAATACCAAATTTCGCAAGTCCATATCGTATCCTTCCAAATGAGCTTGCTACATTTTTCAAAATCGGGTCATTCGGATCTAAAACGAGTTAGTTATGGCAAAAACGGTGAGGGCACGACGGAATCTGGGTCGAACGGGGAGGGTAGCAGGCAAAAAGGCCCATATCTCATTCGTTATCGTCCGGATCCATTTAATTCTTTCACGTCATGCAATTTTATTCCAAGAGATATAATTATGGGCCCCCGGAGGTGCAAAATCCGACGCTCCCCTGCGGACCGAAAAAAATGAGATTTCGCCCTAGTGGTTCCCCTAAGAGTTTTGGTCAAAAACGCTCCGGAATGAGATCTAAATTTTATTATTTCAAATCATCCCAATGATGTTTTGAAGCGGTATCTGATGAATTTTGCATCATTCTAGCTCCTATACAGAGGCTAGATTGTACGATTACTCCGGAAAATGAGAAACCGCTTAAGGTGCCCAATTCGGATTCTATTTTCACCCAGTAAACACCGTCAAATACCAAATTTCGCAAGTCCATATCGTAGCTTTCCGAATGAGCTTGCTAGGTTTTTCTAAATCGGGTCATTCGGATCTAAATCGAGTTAGTTATAGCCAAAACGGTGAGGGCACGACGGAATCTGGGTCGAACGGGGAGGGCAGCAGGCAAAAAGGCCCATATCTCATTCGTTATCGTCCGGATCCATTTCATTCTTTCACCATGTGCAATTTTATTCAAAGAGCTATAATTATGGGCCCCCGGAGGTGAAAAATCCGACGATCCCCGGCGGGCCGAAAAAATGAGATTTTGCCTAAGTGGTACCCCTTAGAGTTTTGGTCAAAAACGCTGCGGGATGAGATCTAAATTTTATTATTCCAAATCATCCCAGAGATGTTTTGGATAGGTATATGATGAATTTTGCATCATTCTAGCTCCTATATAGAGGTTAGATTGTACGATTACTCCGGAAAATGAGAAACCGCTTAAGGAGCCCAATTCGGATTCCATTTGCACCCAGTAAACACCGTCAAATAATAAATTTCGCAAGTCCATATCGTAGCCTTCCGAATGAGATTTCTAGGGGACATGGGTCATTCGGATCTATAACGAGTTAGTTATGGCCAAAACGGTGAGGGCACGACGGAATCTGGGTCGAACGGGGAGGGCAGCAGGCAAAAAGGCCCATATCTCATTCGTTATCATCCGGATCCAGTTCATTCTTTCATCATGTGCAATTTTATTCCAAGAGCTATAATTATGGGCCCCCGGAGGTGCAAAATCTGACGATCCCCGGCGGGCCGAAAAAATGAGATGTCGCCCTAGTGGTACCCCTTAGAGTTTTGGTAAAAAACGCTCCGGAATGAGATCTAAATTTTATTATTCCAAATCATCCCAGTGATGTTTTGGAGCGGTATATGATGAATTTTGCATCATTCTAGCTCCTATATAGAGGCTAGAATGTACGATTACTCCGGAAAATGAGAAACTACTTAAGGTGCCCAATTCGGATTCTATTTTCACCTAGTAAACACCGTCAAATACCAAATTTCGCAAGTCCATATCGTATCCTTCCAAATGAGCTTGCTAGGTTTTTCAAAATCGGGTCATTCGGATCTAAAACGAGATAGTCATGGCCAAAAAGGTGAGGGCACGACGGAATCTGGGTCGTACGGGGAGGGCAGCAGGCAAAAAGGCCCATATCTCATTCGTTATCGTCCGGATCCATTTAATTCTTTCACGTCATGCAATTTTATTCCCATAGCTATAATTATGGGACCCCGGAGGTGCAAAATCCGACGATCCCCGACGGGCCGAAAAAATGAGATTTCGCCCTATTGGTACCCCTTAGAGTTTTGGTAAAAAACGCTCCGGAAAGAGATCTAAATTTTATTAATCCAAATAATCCCAATGATTTTTTGGAGCGGTATCTAATGAATTTTGCATCATTCTAGCTCCTATACAGAGGCTAGATTGTACGATTACTCCGGAAAATGAGAAACCGCTTAAGGTGCCCAATTCGGATTCTATTTTCACCCAGTAAATACCATCAAATACCAAATTTCGCAATTCCATATTTTAGCCTTCCGAATGAGCTTTCTAGGGGTTTCAAAATCGGGACATTCGGATCTAAAACGAGTTAGTTATGGCCAAAACGGTGAGGGCACGACGGAATCCGGGTCGAACGGGGAGGGCAGCAAGCTAAAAGGCCCATATCTCATTCGTTATCGTCCGGATCCATTTAATTCTTTCACGTCATGCAATTTTATTCCAAGAGATATAATTATGGGCCCCCGGAGGTGCAAAATCCGATGACCCCCGGTGGGCCGAAAAAATGGGATTTTGTCCTAGTGGTACCCCTTAGAGTTTTGGTCAAAAAACGCTCCGGAATGAGATCTAAATTTTATTATTCCAAATCATCCCAGTGATGTTTTGGAGCGGTATACGATGAATTTTGCATCATTCTATCTTGTTTGGTGTCATTTTGTTAGGATTTAGTCTTTATTTATTATTTGTTTTTGTGTCGTTTTGGAGTTGTTTTGTGTCTTTATAGCTATGATTTGGGTGTTTCGAGTATTTTACTTGTTAGGGATCATGGGAGCTGAAAGAAGGAGAAAGAAGGAGAAAAGGAAGAAAAAGGAGTGAAAAATTGGATAAAGTGCGCAGATGAGTTGGAGCGCTCGCTCCAGAGGTGTGGAGCGCCCGCTCCATGAACAGTGTTCGAGAAGGATTTGCATGGCCTAGTTGGAGCGCCCGCTCCAGGGTGTTGGAGCGCCCGCTCCAGTTCAAGAAGTGAAGCAGAATTTACGTAGCCATTATGGAGCGCCCGCTCCAGATCTTTGGAGCGCTCGCTCCATGTCGCGTTTTCATAATTAATGACCTAGTTGGGATCAAACTTTTACCTTAGTATATATATGCCATTAGGACACGAATTATGAACAACCCTTTGTCCTAGTGGTACCCCTTAGAGTTTTGGTCAAAAAACGCTCCGGAATGAGATCTAAATTTTATTATTCCAAATCATCCCAGTGATGTTTTGGAGCGGTATACGATGAATTTTGCATCATTCTATCTTGTTTGGTGTCATTTTGTTAGGATTTAGTCTTTATTTATTATTTATTTTTGTGTCGTTTTGGAGTTGTTTTGTGTCTTTATAGCTATGATTTGGGTGTTTCGAGTATTTTACTTGTTAGGGATCATGGGAGCTGAAAGAAGGAGAAAGAAGGAGAAAAGGAAGAAAAAGGAGTGAAAAATTGGATAAAGTGCGCAGATGAGTTGGAGCGCTCGCTCCAGAGGTGTGGAGCGCCCGCTCCATGAACAGTGTTCGAGAAGGATTTGCATGGCCTAGTTGGAGCGCCCGCTCCAGGGTGTTGGAGCGCCCGCTCCAGTTCAAGAAGTGAAGCAGAATTTACGTAGCCATTATGGAGCGCCCGCTCCAGATCTTTGGAGCGCTCGCTCCATGTCACGTTTTCATAATTAATTTCCTAGTTGGGATCAAACTTTTACCTTAGTATATAAATGCCGTTAGGGCACGAATTATGAACAACCCTTTACCTTAGTTTTTCAGTTCTAATTACTTTAGCTTTAGTTTTTATTGCTTTCTTTTGTTCGAATCCGGATTCGTAGTTCGTTGCAGTTTAATTCAAGTTCTTCGTTTCTTCGTTACTTTCGTAAGTTATTTTATTGCTTTCGTTTAATTGCTTTAATTACTTGCTTTAGTTTTAGATTCGATTTCTTTATTGCCTCGTTTAATTTCTTTAGTTTAATTTCGTTCGTTCGATTTCCAAAGTCTAGTTTAGATTCGTTTTTCTTTCGTTTTCAATTCTCTCGTTTTCAAAGTTCTTAGAGTTAGATTTATTTATTTAATTTCCAGATTTTCAGATTTAGTTTAATTATGTCTAGATTCGTTTTCTTTTCTTTCGTTGCTTTCTTTATTGCTTTCCTTTCGATTTTTGCCTAGGTAGATTTATTGTTTTCTTTAGTTTAATTCTTAGATTAATTTCCAGCTTTCTAGATTAGATTTATTTGCTTTGATTTATTGCTTTGATTTATTTTCTTGCCTAGGACTTAAAACCAAAAACCTAAAATATTATTTACTTGCTTTCTTAGTTTTAGGTTTACTACATAATTGATTGCCCTGTTAAGTTTTCCTTGAGATTCGATACTTAGGTTTTACTTGCTAGTGCTACGATAGGATTTCGTTCTATAGCGAACACTTTTTAGTGAAACATATCTCCTTTATAGTGGCTAGATTGTATGAATACTCCGGAAAATGAGAAACAGCTAAAGGTGCCCAATTCGGATTCTATTTTCACCTAGTAAACACAGTCAAATACCAAATTTCACAAGTCCATATCATAGCCTTTTGAATGATCTTTCTAGGGGTTTCAAAATCGGGTCATTCAGATCTAAAACGAGTTAGTTATGGCAAAAACGGTGAGGGCACGACGGAATCTGGGTCGAAAGGGGAGGGCAGCAGGCAAAAACGCCCATATCTCATTCGTTATCGTCTGGATCCATTTAATTCTTTCACATCATGCTATTTTATTCCTAGAGCTATAATTATGGGCCCCCGGAGGTGCAAGATCCGACGATCCCCGACGGGCCGAAAAAATGAGATTTCGCCCTAGTGGTACCCCTTAGAGTTTTGGTAAAAAACGCTCCGGAAAGAGATCTAAATTTTATTATTCCAAATAATCCCAATGATGTTTGTGAGCGGTATCTGATGAATTTTGCATCATTCTAGCTCCTATACAGAGGCTAGATTGTACGATTACTCCGAAAAATGAGAAACCGCTTAAGGTGCCCAATTTGGATTCTATTTTCACCCAGTAAATACCATTAAATACCAAATTTCGCAATTCCATATTTTAGCCTTCCGAATGAGCTTTCTAGGGGTTTCAAAATCGGGTCATTCGGATCTAAAACGAGTTAGTTATGGCCAAAACGGTGAGGGCACGACGGAATCTGGGTCGAACGGGGAGGGCAGCAGGCAAAAAGGCCCATATCTCATTCGTTATCGGCCGGATCCATTTAATTCTTTCACGTCATGCAATTTTATTCCAAGAGATATAATTATGGGCCCCCGGAGGTGCAAAATCGGACGATCCCCGGCGGGCCAAAAAAATGAGATTTTGCCCTAGTGGTACCCCTTAGAGTTTTGGTCAAAAAACGCTCCGGAATGAGATCTAAATTTTATTATTCCAAATCATCCCAGTGATGTTTTGGAGCGGTATACGATGAATTTTGCATCATTCTAGCTCCTTTATAGTGGATACATTGTACGAATACTCCGGAAAATGAGAAACCGCTAAAGGTGCCCAATTCGGATTCTATTTTCACCTAGTAAACACGGTCAAATACCAAATTTCGCAAGTCCATATCATAGCCTTTTGAATGAGCTTTCTAGGGGTTTCAAATCCGGGTCATTCAGATCTAAAACGAGTTAGTTATGGCAAAAACGGTGAGGGCACGACGGAATCTGGGTCGAAAGGGGAGGGCAGCAGGCAAAAACGCCCATATCTCATTCGTTATCGTCCGGATCCATTTAATTCTTTCACGTCATGCTATTTTATTCCTAGAGCTCTAATTATGGGCCCCCGGAGGTGCAAGATCCGACGATCCCCGACGGGCCGAAAAAATGAGATTTCGCCCTAGTGGTACCCCTGAGAGTTTTGGTCAAAAACGCTCCGGAAAGAGATCTAAATTTTATTATTCCAAATAATCCCAATGATGTTTTGGAGCGGTATCTGATGAATTTTGCATCATTCTAGCTCCTATACAGAGGCTAGATTGTACGATTACTCCGGAAAATGTGAAACCGCTTAAGGTGCCCAATTCGGATTCTATTTTCACCCAGTAAATACCGTCAAATACAAAATTTCGCAATTCCATATTTTAGCCTTCCGAATGAGCTTTCTAGGGGTTTCATAATTGGGTCATTCTGATCTAAAACGAGTTAGTTATGGCCAAAACGGTGAGGGCACGACGGAATCTGGGTCGAACGGGGAGGGCAGCAGGCAAAATGGCCCATATCTCATTCGTTATCGTCCGGATCCATTTAATTCTTTCACGTCATGCAATTTTATTACAAGAGATATAATTATGGGCCCCCGGAGGAGCAAAATCCGACGATCCCCGGCGGGCCGAAAAAATGAGATTTTGCCCTAGTGGTACCCTTAAGAGTTTTGGTCAAAAAACGCTCCGGAATGAGATCTAAATTTTATTATTCCAAATCATCCCAGTGATGTTTTGGAGCGGTATATGATGAATTTTGCATCATTCTAGCTCCTTTATAGTGGCTAGATTGTACGAATACTCCGGAAATTGAGAAACCGCTTAAGGTGCCCAATTCGGATTCTATTTCAAACCTAGTAAACACCGTCAAATACCAATTTCGCAAGTCCATATCGTAGCCTTCCGAATGAGCTTTCTAGGGGATTCTAAATTGGGTCATTCGAATCTAAAACGAGTTAGTTATGGCCAAAACGGTGAGGGCACGACGGAATCTAGGTCGAACGGGGAGGACAGCAGGCAAAAAGGCCCATATCTCAATCGTTATCGTCCGGATCCATTTAATTCTTTCACGTTACGCAATTTTAATCCAAGAGATATAATTATGGGCCCCCGAAGGTGCAAAATCCGACGCTCCCCGGCGGGCCGAAAAAATGAGATTTCGCCCTAGTAGTACCCCTTAGAGTTTTGGTCAAAAACGCTCCGGAATGAGATCTAAATTTTATTATTCCAAATCATCCCAATGATGTTTTTGAGCGGTATCTGATGAATTTTGCATCATTCTAGCTCCTATACAGAGGCTAGATTGTACGATTACTCCGGAAAATGAGAAACCGCTTAAGGTGCCCAATTCGGATTCTATTTTCACCTAGTAAATACCGTCAAATACCAAATTTTTGCAATTCCATATTTTAGCCTTCTGAATGAGCTTTCTAGGGGTTTCAAAATCGGGTCATTCGGATCTAAAACAAGTTAGTTATGGCCAACGGTGAGGGCACGACGGAATCTGGGTCGAATGGGGAGGGCAGCACGCAAAAAGGCCCATATCTCATTCGTTATCGTCCGGATCCATTTAATTCTTTCACGTCATGCAATTTTATTCCAAGAGATATAATTATGGGCCCCCGGAGGTGCAAAATCCGACGATCCCCGGCGGGCCGAAAAAATGAGATTTTGTCCTAGTGGTACCCCTTAGAGTTTTGGTCAAAAAACGCTCCGGAGTGAGATCTAAATTTCATTATCCAAAATCATCCCAGTGATGTTTTGGAGCGGTATATGATGAATTTTGCATCATTCTAGCTCCTTTATAGTGGCTAGATTGTACGAATACTCCGGAAATTGAGAAACCGCTTAAGGTGCCCAATTCGGATTCTATTTTCACCTAGTAAACACCGTCAAATACCAAATTTCGTAAGTCCATATCGAAGCCTTCCGAATGAGCTTTCTAGGGGATTCAAAATTGGGTCATTCGGATCTAAAACGAGTTAGTTATGGCCAAAACGGTGAGGGCACGACGGAATCTGGGTCGAACGGGGAGGGCAGCAGGCAAAAAGGCCCATATCTCATTCGTTATCGTCCGGATCCATTTAATTCTTTCACGTCATGCAATTTTATTCCAAGAGCTATAACTATGGGCCCCCGGAGGTGCAAAACCCAACGATCCCCGACGGGCCGAAAAAATGAGATTTCGCCCTAGTGGAACTGCTTAGAGTTTTGGTCAAAAACGCTCCGGAATGAGATCTAAATTTTATTATTCCAAATCATCCCTGTGATGTTTTGGAGCGGTATATGATGAATTTTGCATCATTCTAGCTCATATATAGAGGCTAGATTGTACGATTACTCTGGAAAATGAGAAACCGCTAAAGGTGCCCAATTCGGATTCTATTTTCACCCAGTAAACTCCGTCAAATACCAAATTTCGCAAGCCAATATCGTAGCCTTCCAAATGAGATTTCTAGGGGTTTCAAAATCGTATCATTCGGATCTAAAACGAGTTAGTTATGGCCAAAACGGTGAGGGCACAATGAAATCTGGGTCGAAAGGGGAGGGCAGCAGGCAAAAAGGCCCATATCTCATTCGTTATCGTCCGGATCTATTTAATTCTTTCACGTCATGCAATTTTATTCCAAGCGCTATAATTATGGACCCCCGGCGGTGAAAAATCTGACACTCCGCGGCGGAAAAAATGAGATTTTGCCCTAGTGGTACCCCTTAGAGTTTCGGTCAAAAACGCTCCGGAATGAGATCTAAATTTTACTATTCCAAATCATCCCAGTGATGCTTTGGAGTGGTATATGATGAATTTTGCATCATTGTATCTCCTATATATAGGCTAGATTGTACGATTACTCCGGAAAATGAGAAACCGCTTAAGGTGCCCAATTCGGATTCTATTTCCACCCAGTAAACACCGTAAAATACCAAATCTCGCAAGTCCATATCGTAGCCTTTTGAATGAGCTTTCTAGGGGTTTCAAAATTGGGTCATTCGGATCTAAAACGTGTTAGTTATGGCCAAAACGGTGAGGGCACGACGGAATCTGGGTCGAATGGGGAGGGCAGCAGGCAAAAAGGCCCATATCAAATTCGTTATCGTCCGGATCCATTTCATTCTTTCACCATGTGCAATTTTATTCTAAGAGCTATAATTATGGGCCCCCGGAGGTGCAAAATCTGACGATCACCGGCGGGCAAAAAAAATGAGATTTCGCCCTTGTGGTACCCCTTAGAGTTTTGGTCAAAAACGCTCCGGAATTACATCTAAATTTTATTATTCCAAATCATCCCTGTGATGTTTTGGAGCGTTATATGATGAATTTTGCATCATTCTAGCTCCTATATAGAGGATAGATTGTACGATTACTCTGGAAAATAAGAAACCGCTTAAGGTGCCCAATTCGGATTATATTTTCACCTAGTAAACACGGTCAAATACAAAATTTCACAAGTCCATATCGTAGCCTTCTGAATGAGCTTTCTAGGGGTTTTAAAATCGGGTCATTTGGATCTACAACGAGTTAGTTATGGCCAAAACGTTGAGGGCACGACGAAATCTTGGTCGAACTCGGAGGGCAGCACGCAAAAAGGCCCATATCTCATTCGTTATTGTCTAGATCCATTGAATTCTTTCACTTCATGCAATTTATTCCAAGAGCTATAATTATGGGCCCCCGGAGGTGCAAAATCCGACGATCCCAGGCGGGCCGAAAAAAATGAGATTTCGCTACCCCTAAGAGTTTTGGTCAAAAACTCTCCGGAATGAGATCTAAATTTTATTATTCCAAATCATCCCTGTGATGTTTTGGAGCGGTATGAATTTTGCATCATTCTAGCTCCTATATAGAGGCTAGATTGTACGATTACTCTGGAAAATAAGAAACCGCTTAAGGTGCCCAATTCGGATTATATTTTCACCTAGTAAACACGGTCAAATACAAAATTTCACAAGTCCATATCGTAGCCTTCTGAATGCTTTCTAGGGGTTTTAAAATCGGGTCATTCGGATCTACAACGAGTTAGTTATGGCCAAAACGTTGAGGGCACGACGAAATCTTGGTCGAACTCGGAGGGCAGCAGGCAAAAAGGCCCATATCTCATTCGTTATTGTCCGGATCCATTGAATTCTTTCACTTCATGCAATTTTATTCCAAGAGCTATAATTATGGGCCCCCGGAGGTGCAAAATCCGACGATCCCAGGCGGGCCGAAAAAAATGAGATTTCGCCCTAGTGGTACCCCTTAGAGTTTTGGTCAAAAACTCTCCGGAATGAGATCTAAATTTTATTATTCCAAATCATCCCAGTGATGTTTTGGAGCTGCATAAGATGAATTTTGCATCATTCTAGCTCCTATATAGAGGCTAGATTGTACGATTACTCCGGAAAATGAGAAACCGCTTAAGGTGCCCAATTCAGATTCTATTTTCACCCAGTAAACACCGTAAAATACCAAATCTCACAAGTCCATATCATAGCCTTTAGAATGAGCTTTCTAGGGGTTTCAAAATTGGGTCATTCGGATCTAAAACGAGTTAGTTATGGCCAGGTGAGGGCACGACGGAATCTGGGTCGAACGGGGAGGGCAGCAGGCAAAAAGGCCCATATCTCATTCGTTATCGTCCGGATCCATTTCATTCTTTCACCATGTGTAATTTTATTCCAAGAGCTATAATTATGGGCCCCCGGAGGTGCAAAATCTGACTATCCCCGGCGGGCCAAAAAAATGAGATTTCGCCCTAGTGGTACCCCTTAGAGTTTTGGTCAAAAACGCTCCGGAATGAGATCTAAATTTTATTATTCCAAATCATCCCTATGATGTTTTGGAGCGGTATATGATGAATTTTGCATCATTCTAGCTCCTATAAAGAGGCTAGATTGTACGATTACTCTGGAATATAAGAAACCGCTTAAGGTGCCCAATTCAGATTATATTTTCACCTAGTAAACACGGTCAAATACAAAATTTCACAAATCTATATTGTAGCCTTCTGAATGAGCTTTCTAGGGGTTTTAAAATCGGGTCATTCGGATCTACAACGAGTTAGTTATGGCCAAAACGGTGAGGGCACGACGGAATCTTGGTCGAACTCGGAGGGCAGCAGGCAAAAAGGCCCATATCTCATTCGTTATCGTCCGGATCCATTTCATTCTTTCACGTCATGTAATTTTATTCCTAGAGCTATAATTATGGGCCCCCGGAGGTGCAAAATCCGACGCTCCCCGGCGGGCCGAAAAAATTAGATTTCGCCCTAGTGGTACCCCTTAGAGTTTTGGTCAAAAACGCTCCGGAAAGAGATTTAAATTTTATTATTCCAAATCATCTCAGTAATGTTTTGGAGCGGTATATGATTAATTTTGCATCATTCTAGCTCCTATATTGCCGCTAGATTGTACGATTACTCCGGAAAATGAGAAACCGCTTAAGGTGCCCAATTCGGATTCCATTTTCACCCAGTAAACAATGTCAAATACCAAATTTTGCAAGTCCATATTCTAGCCTTCCGAATGAGCTTTCTAGGGGTTTCAAAATCGGGTCATTCGGATCTATAACGAGTTTGTTATGGCCAAAACGGTGAGGGCACGACGGAATCTGGGTCGAACTGGGAGGGCAGAAGGCAAAAAGGCCCATATCTCATTTGTTATTGTCCAGATCCATTGAATTGTTTCACTTCATGCAATTTTATCCAAGAGCTATAATTATGGGCCCCCGGAGGAGCAAAATCCGACGATCCCAGGCGGGCCAAAAAAAATGAGATTTCGCCCTAGTGGTACCCCTTAGAGTTTTGGTCAAAACTCTCCGGAATGAGATCTAAATTTTATTATTCCAAATCATCCCAGTGATGTTTTGGAGCTGTATATGATGAATTTTGCATCATTCTAGCTCCTATATAGAGGCTAGATTGTACGATTACTCTGGAAAATGAGAAACCTCTTAAGGTGCCCAATTCGGATTCTATTTTCACCCAGTAAATACCATCAAATACCATATTTCGCAAGTCCATATCGTAGCCTTCCGAATGATCTTTCTAGGGGATTCTAAACTAGGTCATTCGGATAAAAACGAGTTAGTTATGGCCAAAACGGTGAGGGCACGACGGAATCTGGGTTGAACGGGGAGGGCAGCAGGCAAAAATTCCCATATCTCATTCGTTATCGCCCGGATCCATTTCATTCTTTCATCATGTGAAATTTTATACGAAGAGCTATAATTATGGGTCCCCAGAGGTGCAAAATCCGACGATCCCCGGCGGGCCGAAAAAATGAGATTTCGCCCTAGTGGTACCCCTTAGAGTTTTGGTCAAAAACGCTCCGGAATGAGATCTAAATTTTATTATTCCACATCATCCCAGTGATGTTTTTGATCGGTATATGATGAATTTTGCATCATTCTAGCTCCTATATAGAGGCTAGATTGTACGATTACTCCGGAAAATGAGAAACCGCTTAAGGTGCTCAATTCGGATTCTATTTTCACCCAGTAAACACCGTCAAATACCAAATTTCACAAATCCATTTTGTAGCCTTCCGAATGAGCTTTCTAGGGGTTTCAAAATTGGGTCATTCGGATCTAAAACGAGTTAGTTGTGGCCAAAACGGTGAGGGCACGACGGAATCTGGGTCGAACAGGGAGGGCAGCAGGCAAAAAGGCCCATATCTCATTCGTTATCGTCCTAATCCATTTAATTCTTTCACATCATGCAATTTTATTCCAAGAGATATAATTATGGGCCCCCGGAGGTGCAAAATCCGACGCTCCCCGGCGGGCCGAAAAAATGAGATTTCGCCCTAGTGGTACCCCTTAGAGTTTTGGTCAAAAACGCTCCGGAATGAGATCTAAATTTTATTATTCCAAATCATCCCAATGATGTTTTGGAGTGGTATCTGATGAATTTTGCATCATTATAGCTCCTATATAGAAGCTAGATTGTACAATTACTCCTTAAAATGAGATACCGCTTAAGGTGCCCAATTCGGATTCTATTTTTACCCAGTAACCACCAAATACAAAATTTTGCAACTCCATAGTGTAGCCTTCCGAATGAGCTTTCTAGGGGTTTCAAAATCGGGTCATTCGGATCTAAAACGAGTTAGTTATGGCCAAAACGGTGAGGGCACGACGGAATCTGGGTCGAACGGGGAGGGCAGCAGGCAAAAAGGCCCATATCTCATTCGTTATCGTCCGGATCCATTTCATTCTTTCACCATGTGCAATTTTATTCCAAGAGGTATAATTATGGGCCCCCGGAGGTGCAAAATCCGACGATCCCCGGCAGGCTGAAAAAATGAGATTTCGCCCTAGTGGTACTACCCCTTAGAGTTTTGGTCAAAAACGCTCCGGAATGAGATCTAAATTTTATTATTCCAAATCATCAAATTGATGTTTTGGAGCAGTATATGATGAATTTTGCATCATTCTAGCTCCTATATAGAAGCTAGATTATACGATTACTTCGGAAAATGAGAAACCGCATAAGGTGCCCAATTCGGATTCTATTTTCACCCAGTAAACACCGTCAAATACCGAATTTCGCAAGCCAATATCGTAGCCTTCCGAATGAGCTTTCTAGGGGTTTCAAAATCGGATCATTCGGATCAAAAACGAGTTAGTTATGGCCAAAACGGTGAGGGCGCGACAGAATCTGGGTCGAACGGGGAGGGCAGCAGACAAAAAGGCCCATATCTCATTCGTTATCGGCCGGATCCATTTAATTCTTTCACGTCATGCAATTTTATTCCAAGAGCTATAATTATGGGCCCCCGGAGGTGCAAAACCCAACGATCCCCGGCGGGCCAAAAAAATGAGATTTCGCCCTAGTGGTACCCCTTAGAGTTTTGGTCAAAAACGCTCCGGAATGAGATCTTAATTTTATTATTCCAAATCATCCCAGTGATGTTTTGGAGCGGTAAATGATAAATTTTGCATCATTCTAGCTCCTATATAGAGGCTAGATTGTACGATTACTCCGGAAAATAAGAACCGCTTAAGGTGCCCAATTCGGATTCTATTTTCACCCTGTAAACACCGTCAAATACAAAATTTCGCAAGCAAATATCGTAGCCTTCTGAATGAGATTTCTAGGGGTTTCAAAATCGTATCATTCGGATCTAAAACGAGTTAGTTATGGCCAAAACGATGAGGGCACAACGGAATCTGGGTCGAAAGGGGAGGGCAGCAGGCAAAAAGGCCCATATCTCATTCGTTATCGTCCGGATCTATTTAATTCTTTCACGTCATGCAATTTTATTCCAAGCGCTATAATTATGGACCCCCGGGGGTTTAAAATCCGACACTTCGCGGCGGAAAAAATGAGATTTTGCCCTAGTGGTACCCCTTAGAGTTTTGGTCAAAAACGCTCCTGAATGAGATCTAAATTTTACTATTCCTAATCATCCCAGTGATGTTTTGGAGCGGTATATGATGAATTTTGCATCATTCTATCTCCTATATAGAGGCTAGATTGTACGATTACTCTGGAAAATGAGAAACCGCTTAAGGTGCCCAATTCGGATTCTATTTTCACCAAATAAACACCATAAAATACCAAATCTCGCAAGTCCATATCGTAGCCTTTTGAATGATCTTTCTAGGGGTTTCAAAATTGGGTCATTCGGATCTAAAACGTGTTAGTTATGGCAAAAACGGTGAGGGCACGACGGAATTTGGGTCGAACGGGGAGGGCAGCAGGCAAAAAGGCCCATATCTCATTCGTTATCGTCCGGATCCATTTCATTCTTTCACCATGTGCAATTTAATACCAAGACCTATAATTATGGGCCCCCGGAGGTGCAAAATCTGACGATCCCCGGCGGGCAAAAAAAATGAGATTTCGCCCTAGTGGTACCCCTTAGAGTTTTGGTCAAAAACGCACCAGAATGAGATCTAAATTTTATTATTCCAAATCATCCCTGTGATGTTTTGGAGCGGAATATGATGAATTTTGCATCGTTCTAGCTCCTATATAGAGGCTAGATTGTACGATTACTCTGGAAAATAAGAAACCGCTTAAGGTGCCCAATTTGGATTATATTTTTACCTAGTAAACACAGTCAAATACAAAATTTCACAAGTCCATATCGTAGCCTTCTGAATGAGCTTTCTAGGGGTTTCAAAATCGGGTCATTCGGATCTACAACGAGTTAGTTATGGCCAAAACGGTGAGGGCACTACGGAATCTTGGTCGAACTCGGAGGGCAGCAGGCAAAAAGGCCCATATCTCATTCGTTATCGTCCGGATCCATTTCATTCTTTCACGTCATGCAATTTTATTCCTAGAGCTATAATTATGGGCCCCCGGAGGTGCAAAATCCGACGCTCCCCGAAGGGCCGAAAATATTAGATTTCGCCCTAGTGGTACCCCTTAGAGTTTTGGTCAAAAACGCTCCGGAAAGAGATTTAAATTTTATTATTCCAAATCATCCCAGTAATGTTTTGGAGCAGTATATGATTAATTTTGCATCATTCTAGCTCCTATATAGCCACTAGATTGTACGATTACTCAGGAAAATGAGAAACCGCTTAAGGTGCCTAATTCGGATTCCATTTTCACCCAGTAAACACTGTCAAATACCAAATTTCGCAAGTCCATATCCTAGCCTTCCGAATGAGCTTTCTAGGGGTTTCAAAATCGGATCATTCGGATCTATAACGAGTTAGTTATGGCAAAAACGGTGAGGGCACGACAGAATCTGGGTCGAACTGGGAGGCCAGCAGGCAAAAAAGGCCCATATCTCATTCGTTATTGTCTAGATCCATTGAATTCTTTCACTTCATGCAATTTTATTCCAAGAGCTATAATTATGGGCCCCCGGAGGTGCAAAATCCGACGATCCCAGGCGGGCCGAAAAAAATGAGATTTCGCCCTAGTGGTACCCCTTTGAGTTTTGGTCAAAAACTCTCCGGAATGAGATCTAAATTTTATTATTCCATATCATCCCAGTGATGTTTTGGAGCTGTATATTATGAATTTTGCATCATTTTAGCTCATATATAGAGGCTAGATTGTACGATTACTCCGGAAAATGAGAAACCTCTAAAGGTGCCCAATTCGGATTCTATTTTCACCCAGTAAACTCCGTCAAATACCATATTTCGCAAGTCCATATCGTAGCCTTCCGAATGAGCTTTCTAGGGGATTCTAAATTAGGTCATTCGGATAAAAAACGAGTTAGTTATGGCCGAAACGGTGAGGGCACGACGGAATCTGGGTCGAACGGGGAGGGCAGCAGGCAAAAAGTCCCATATCTCATTGTTATCGCCCGGATCCATTTCATTCTTTCACCATGTGAAATTTTATACCAAGAGCTATAATTATGGGTCCCCAGAGGTGCAAAATCCGACGATCCCCGGCGGGCCGAAAAAATGAGATTTCGCCCTAGTGGGTACCCCTTAGAGTTTTGGTCAAAAACGCTCCGGAATGAGATCTAAATTTTATTATTCCACATCATCCCAGTGATGTTTTTGATCGTTATATGATGAATTTTGCATCATTCTAGCTCATATATAGAGGCTAGATTGTACGATTACTCCGGAAAATGAGAAACCGCTTAAGGTGCTCAATTCGGATTCTATTTTCACCCAGTAAACACCGTCAAATACCAAATTTCACAAATCCATTTTGTAGCCTTCCGAATGAGCTTTCTAGGGGTTTCAAAATTGGGTCATTCGGATCTAAAACGAGTTAGTTATGGCCAAAACGGTGAGGGCACGACGGAATCTGGGACGAACGGGGAGGGCATCAGGCAAAAAGGCCCATATCTCATTCGTTATCGTCCTAATCCATTTAATTCTTTCACGTCATGCAATTTTATTCCAAGAGATATAATTATGGGCCCCCGGAGGTGCAAAATCCGACGCTCCCTGGCGGGCCGAAAAAATGAGATTTCACCCTAGTGGTACCCCTTAGAGTTTTGGTCAAAAACGCTCCGGAATGAGATCTAAATTTTATTATTCCAAATCATCCCAATGATGTTTTGGAGCGGTATCTGATTAATTTTGCATCATTATAGCTCCTATATAGAGGCTAGATTGTACGATTACTCCGTAAAATGAGATACCGCTTAAGGTGCCCAATTCGGATTCTATTTTTACCCAGTAATGATATAGGTGAAATTTACCTTGTTTTAATAGCCAAAAAGAGTCAATTTTGTGTCTCGATTTTATAGTATTGTCTATGTTTTATATGGTTTTTAGTATATGGGACAATATTATGCTTGTAGGTGTTTTTCTGTGTTTTCAGGCATAAATTGATGATAAATCGATGATAAAACCCCGAGACGAGAAAAGGCGTGAAGATCGAAGCTGAAAATTCAAGATTTGAGTTCGAGTGAAGGCCTCTCGATCGACCTCTCGATCGAGAGAGGTGTCGAGAGGTGCCTTCTGTTTGAGCTATCGATCGAGAGCAGAAATTATACCCTCTCGATCGACCTCTCGATCGAGAGGTCTGTCGAGAGGTGTCCAGCCGGGAATTTTTCTCCTTATTTTAATTAGACTCCTTTTTGGTTTAGGCTTTCCTTATGTAAATTTCTCCTATATATACTCCTAGTCTAGCATTGTAAAACCTAGAAAACACCATACTTTAGATTAGTTTTTCTCTACACTTTTATATTTTAGTTTTAGATTTAATTCATGTATTTCTTGGAAGACAATTGAAGATTGAAGATTCAAGATTCAAGAGTTTTTCTATCCCTTGTTCTTTTACTTTATGCTTTTAATTATGTTTATTCTTCCTTCTACCTTTCTTTTAATTATGTCTAGCTAAATTCCTTAGTTGATTTTAGGGATTGAATGCCTAATTGAATTTATGTGAGTATTTTTTGTTTGCAATTAGCCTTCCAATCTAGATGCATGTTTCATGGTGCTTATTCTCATGCATAGTTAATTGGCCATTAATTGTGTATGCATAATTATGTGTTTATGCCTTAATCGGATAATTGCATAATCGATCTCATGAAAGCATGATATAATAGTTTGATTCTCTTGATTGATAATTGAATTGTTATATGTTCATATATAATTGATTTGGTGTCGTAGTTGAACCTAGTTGATTATATTATTGGTACTTGTTCTACTTTGCACTTGATTCGATTCTTACCATTCGAAAGAATATTAGGATCTCGTTGGGTGACTACTTGCATTGCTTTAATCGGGGTGTAAGTTATATTTGCATGTATCACATTTAGATTGGATTAAATTGGTTAATTGTATTCATTAATTACTTGCATATATTTGATTAGGTAGGCTTCTCTAGAATCAACACTTTTCCTTATTTGATTTCTTTGACTTTACCTTATTTAGTTATTTGCTTATTTGTTTATTTGCATTAATTGTTATTTGCTTTATTATTTATTTATTTCCTTATTTGTTTAATTGAGTCTTTTATTTATTTGTCTAGATTATAAATACCACACTCTTATTTTCTTAATTGCCTAGACATCAGTTTAATTCTAGAGTAGAGGTACTTTGTGTGATTTCGATATATCAATCCCTGTGGATACGATACTCGTACTTATTCTATACTATACCTATTTTGTGTGGTAGAAAATAGTGCGATCAAATTTTGGCGCCGTTGCCGGGGATTGATTAGATTTCACATAGATATTTTGAAATAGGATTAATAGGTGATTTAGGCGTTTATTTTTCTGTTTTTGAGTATTAATCTAACCGTTTCCTTTCTTTGTCGAGGAATAAAGTTCGATGGCGGATCAAGGAGTGAGGAGGACTCTCAACGATCGATTCAAACCGGTTGTTGATCAATTCCAAAATGGAGGATGGGGGACTGTTGAGGCTACCGAGTACGAGATCAAGGCTTCCCTCATCAACATGGTGCAAGCAAATCAATATGGAGGCACACCGATGGAGGATCCTAATGCTCACCTGAAGCAATTTCTCAACATCTGTGCCACCTACAAGGCAAATGGAGTGCCTGCAGACTACATCAAGCTCAGTCTCTTCGCGTGGTCTCTCAAGGATGATGCTAGAGAGTGGCTTGAGGATATAGAGAATCGAGCCGAGATAAAGACATGGAGCGAGCTGTGCAAATTGTTCTTAAATAAGTTCTTCCCACCTTCGAGGGCTCAGAGGCTTCTAAACGAGATCAAAACATTCCAACAATTTGAAGATGAGTACCTTTACGAAGCATGGGGGAGATTCAGAAAGATGCTTCGTGTATGCCCCAATCATGGTATGGACAAGGGGAACAAATCTTCTGCTTCCATCAAGGATTGAACAAGCAATGCAAGAAGGAGCTCGATTATGCATCTAAAGGAGGATTCTTAAATAACGATGTAGAGACAGCTTGGGAGATCATCGAGCTCAACGTCAATACAAGTTATGAGGAGGCTACCGATAGAAGAGTTGGGAGAAGGAAGGTTGCCGCCATTGGATCCGAAGCTTACGAAGATTTGATGGAGAAATACACCAAGACGGCAACGGAGTTGGATGCTTTCAAGAAGACTTATGAGGAGAATAAAGTTGTCCAAGAGCCGAAGAAGGAACCTTCATTGGAGGAGTTGATAAAGACTCTCATATCAACGACGACAAATAAAATTGGAGCCTTGGAGTCTAGTGTAGCAAATTTGACCAAGCACATGAATATGTTGGATGCTCGAGTTGATCAAGTAGTCAATGCTCAAGGAGGAGTACATAAGCCCGACCATCAAGTTCATGCTATCGAGCTTCGGAGCGGTACTCGGTACACGAATTCATCTTTGGAAGCTGAACATAATGGAGAAAGAAGGCACAAGGATTTGGAGTTCGAGGAGACGAGAAGACGAAGTCTGAATCGAGGACCTCTCGACACCTCTCTCGATCGAGAGGTCGATCGAGAGGTCAATACTGGAGGTCAAAATCCACCTCTCGATACCTCTCTCGATCGAGAGGTCGATCGAGAGGTCACAAACCGAAGTCAGAAGGGACCTCTCGACACCTCTCTCGATCGAGAGGTCGGTCGAGAGGCCCAGCATCCGCCCCAATTTCCGACTTACACTCCGAAGGCTCCCTTTCCTCAACGATTGACCAAGACGAAGCAAGACGAGAAGTATCAACGGTTTTTGGAGATGCTTCAAAAGGTCAACATCAACATCCCGCTTCTCGATGCTCTCCGAGACATGCCAAACCACATGAAGTTCATCAAGGACGCGGTGGCGGGGAAGAAGAAGTGGGCTAAGTTCGAGACGATCAACCTCACGGAGGAGTGTAGCGCGGTCTTACAAAAGAAGCTTCCATTAAAGCAAAAGGATCCTGGGAGGTTCACATTAGCTTGCAAGATTGGTGATCACGTCTTCCAAAATGTCCTTTGTGATCTTGGTGCTAGCATAAATTTGATGCCTCTCCCCATATTCAACCGGCTCAAGATCGGGAAGATGAAGCCAACCACCATCTCTCTACTTATGGCGGATCGATCAGTTTCTTATCCAAGGGGGATAGTTGAAGATGTGCTCGTACAAGTTCAGAATCTTGTGTTCCCGGCTGATTTTGTAGTGTTGGATATGCCCGAAGATGAGAATCAACCATTGATCTTAGGACGGCCATTCCTAGCTACGGGGAGAGCTTTGATCGATATTCAAGATGGAGATTTGACATTTAGAGTCAACGGAGAAGAATTGAAGATTTCCATCTATGAAGCAATGAAGAGGCCCGATGATCATCGAGAGGACGTTTTTGCCGTTCAAGTCTTGGAACCACCTATACCGCCGGCACCGGATGGAGTTTGCGAGGAGATTCTCGAGTGCTTAAATCATTTGGAAGCCATTCCACCAATGAAGTTAGCCGAATTCAAGAGATCAATCGATGGAGCCATGAAGAAACTCGATGATGGGGGAGAGACGAACTTTCATTTTGATCCACCTTGATAAGAGGTATCGTCGGGCTAAAGACGTAAAACGTAGCACTTGTTGGGAGGTAACCCAACTCTATCTTTAATTTTCAGTTTTTGTTTTATTTATTTTTGTTTTTGTTTTTCTTTGAGTCTTATCTTTTATTAAGCTTTTTATCCAAGAATTTTCGAAGCTTGTGAATTGTAGGTTTTCTTGACGAGGTTTCGACTAAGAGGAGAAGATCGATAGTAAGCTAGCTTCGGTGAAAGGTACGCTCGTTAACTTAACCACTCCTTCTTTTTAAACTTATTCCTTCATCATGATTCGAAATAAGTTTGGGGGAGGGGGAAGTGTGGCTTTGGTAACTCGTTTACATGGGTTCTTGGATTGTAGCTTAATTCTTGGATATTAGTTTAATGTTAGATATTAGTAGAGTCTTTAGGAGTTTAGACGATTGAGTCAAGCATGATTTATGAGTATATGAATTGGTCAATGATAGCATGATTTTCTTTGAATATTTGATTGATATTATGTTTGGAACCTTGGTGGAGATTATGCATGTGTGTGATGAAATTGGATTATGCTTTGATTTTGGAAACGTTTTGTTATAACCCGTGAGGATTTGAGCCTTTGGTGCATATTTATGCCTATTTTCTTTCGTGAGAGTATCATAAATGTATTTGTACTTCTAGAACTTGCCTTTGTTCTCCTTCGAGACTACGTATGTGTGTAAGAATTTAGAAGTGATTTTAGGCCATCTTTTGTTAGCCACATCTTTCCTAAACACTATCCTTTACATATATTCCTTTGCTAGCCACTTTTGAGCCTTTATAGCCGTTTGTTCTTTTAACCGGATGAAAGGAGGTAAAGGAGATATTATGGGTATCTTGGGAGTTGTTTTGTTCGGGATTATGTTTGGAGAAGTTGTCTTTTTAGTAAACTCCTTTGAAAGAAAGGAATTTTAGATCCCTATAAGCTCTAGAAAAAAAATAGAAAAAGAAAGAAAAAAAAAAGAGGGAATAAAGGACTTAGAAAAACTGTTTTGAAAAGAAAAAATATATGAGTCCTAGTTCAAAAGAAAAGATAAGAAAAAAAAAAGAAAAAAAAAAGAGCATAAAGGGATGGATATAATTTTTAGTATTTTGGGAGTTGAATAGAAGAAGGTTGAGAGGAGAAGAGGTTGATATTTGAGAAAGAGTTGATGAGTAGAAGATGGAGTTATATCCATACTAGTTTGGAGTTGCTAAAAGGTTGGTACTTGGAGACGTCTAAGTCACTTAGCCTATATTTTCCCTACCCTAAACCAATGTGCCTACATTACAACCTTAAAAAAGACCTAATTGATCTTAGTTCTTACATACAATTAAGTGGTGGAGATGTTGAGATAAAGGGCAAGCTTATGGTAAGTCTTTTGCATTGTATTGATTATGAGTGAGCCTATACACTTTTAATTCTTTCATTGTGAGTTGAGAGTTCACTTATACACTTATATCTTCACATGCCTTGAGTGAGTTTCTTTTTTGAAGCATGATTTGATTTTATTGTACTTTCGTAGAGTCGAAACTTTGAGGTTGCTTATATGATATTGATTGATATTTCTTTGAAGATGTATGAGGCCCTTAGAGTTCATTATACTTGTATTTTGTGTTTGCTTGATTTGTCTATTCTTTAGTTTATGTTTTGTTTATTGTTCGGAGACGAACAATGTTTAAGTTTGGGGGATTTGATATAGGTGAAATTTACCTTGTTTTAATAGCCAAAAAGAGTCAATTTTGTGTCTCGATTTTATAGTATTGTCTATGTTTTATATGGTTTTTAGTATATGGGACAATATTATGCATTGTAGGTGTTTTTCTGTGTTTTCAGGCATAAATTGATGATAAATCGATGATAAAACCCCGAGACGAGAAAAGGCGTGAAGATCGAAGCTGAAAATTCAAGATTTGAGTTCGAGTGAAGGCCTCTCGATCGACCTCTCGATCGAGAGAGGTGTCGAGAGGTGCCTTCTGTTTGAGCTATCGATCGAGAGCAGAAATTATACCCTCTCGACCGACCTCTCGATCGAGAGGTCTGTCGAGAGGTGTCCAGCCGGGAATTTTTCTCCTTATTTTAATTAGACTCCTTTTTGGTTTAGGCTTTCCTTATGTAAATTTCTCCTATATATACTCCTAGTCTAGCATTGTAAAACCTAGAAAACACCATACTTTAGATTAGTTTTTCTCTACACTTTTATATTTAGTTTTAGATTTAATTCATGTATTTCTTGGAAGACAATTGAGATTGAAGATTCAAGATTCAAGAGTTTTTCTATCCCTTGTTCTTTTACTTTATGCTTTTAATTATGTTTATTCTTCCTTCTACCTTTCTTTTAATTATGTCTAGCTAAATTCCTTAGTTGATTTTAGGGATTGAATGCCTAATTGAATTTATGTGAGTATTTTTTGTTTGCAATTAGCTTCCAATCTAGATGCATGTTTCATGGTGCTTATTCTCATGCATAGTTAATTGGCCATTAATTGTGTATGCATAATTATGTGTTTATGCCTTAATCGGATAATTGCATAATCGATCTCATGAAAGCATGATATAATAGTTTGATTCTCTTGATTGATATTGAATTGTTATATGTTCATATATAATTGATTTGGTGTCGTAGTTGAACCTAGTTGATTATATTATTGGTACTTGTTCTACTTTGCATTTGATTCGATTCTTACCATTCGAAAGAATATTAGGATCTCGTTGGGTGACTACTTGCATTGCTTTAATCGGGGTGTAAGTTATATTTGCGTGTATCACATTTAGATTGGATTAAATTGGTTAATTGTATTCATTAATTACTTGGATATATTTGATTAGGTAGGCTTCTCTAGAATCAACACTTTTCCTTATTTGATTTCTTTGACTTTACCTTATTTAGTTATTTGCTTATTTGTTTATTTGCATTAATTGTTATTTGCTTTATTATTTATTTATTTCCTTATTTGTTTAATTGAGTCTTTTATTTATTTGTCTAGATTATAAATACCACACTCTTATTTTCTTAATTGCCTAGACATCAGTTTAATTCTAGAGTAGAGGTACTTTGTGTGATTTCGATATATCAATCCCTGTGGATACGATACTCGTACTTATTCTATACTATACCTATTTTGTGTGGTAGAAAATAGTGCGATCAACCACCATCAAATACAAAATTTTGCAACTCCATATTGTAGCCTTCCGAATGAGCTTTCTAGGGGTTTCAAAATCGGGTCATTCGGATCTAAAACGGGTTAGTTATGGCCAAAACGGTGAGGGCACGACGGAATCTGGGTCGAACGGGGGAGGGCAGCAGGCAAAAAGGCCCATATCTCATTCGTTATCGTCCGGATCCATTTCATTCTTTCACCATGTGCAATTTTATTCCAAGAGGTATAATTATGGGCCCCTGGAGGTGCAAAATCCGACGATTCCCCGCAGGCTGAAAAAATGAGATTTCGCCCTAGTGGTACTACCCCTTAGAGTTTTGGTCAAAAATGCTCCGGAATGAGATCTAAATTTATTATTCCAAATCATCAAATTGATGTTTTGGAGCAGTATATGATGAATTTTGCATCATTCTAGCTCCTATATAGAAGCTAGATTGTACGATTACTCCGGAAAATGAGAAACCGCTTAAGGTGCCAAATTCGGATTCTATTTTCACCAAGTAAACACCGTCAAATACTGAATTTTGCAAGCCAATATCGTAGCCTTCCAAATGAGCTTTCTAGGGGTTCAAAATCTGATCATTCGGATAAAAAACGAGTTAGTTATGGCCAAAACGGTGAGGGCACGACAGAATCTGGGTCGAACGGGGAGGGCAGCTGACAAAAAGGCCCATATCTCATTCGTTATCGGCCGGATCCATTTAATTCTTTCACGTCATGCAATTTTATTTCAAGATCTATAATTATGGGCCCCCGGAGGTGCAAAACCCAACGATCCCCGGCGGGCCAAAAAAATGAGATTTCGCCCTAGTGGTACCCCTTAGAGTTTTGGTCAAAAACGCTCCGGAATGAGATCTAAATTTTATTATTCCAAATCATCCCAGTGATGTTTTGGAGCGGTAAATGATAAATTTTGCATCATTCTAGCTCCTATATAGAGGCTAGATTGTACGATTACTCCGGAAAATAAGAAACCGCTTAAGGTGCCCAATTCGGATTCTATTTTCAACCTGTAAACACCGTCAAATACAAAATTTCGCAAGCAAATATCGTAGCCTTCTGAATGAGCTCTCTAGGGGTTTCAAAATCGTATCATTCGGATCTAAAACGAGTTAGTTATGGCCAAAACGATGAGGGCACAACGGAATCTGGGTCGAAAGGGGAGGGCAGCAGGCAAAAAGGCCCATATCTCATTCGTTATCGTCCGGATCTATTTAATTCTTTCACATCATGCAATTTTATTCCAAGCGCTATAATTATGGACCCCGGGGGTGTAAAATCCGACACTTCGCGGCGGAAAAAATGAGATTTTGCCTTAGTGGTAACCCTTAGAGTTTTGGTCAAAAACGCTCCTGAATGAGATCTAAATTTTACTATTCCTAATCATCCCAGTGATGTTTTGGAGCGGTATATGATGAATTTTGCATCATTCTATCTCCTATATAGAGGCTAGATTGTACGATTACTCCGGAAAATGAGAAACCGCTTAAGGTGCCCAATTCGGATTCTATTTTCACCAAATAAACACCGTAAAATACCAAATCTCGCAAGTCCATATCGTAGCCTTTTGAATGATCTTTCTAGGGGTTTCAAAATTGGGTCATTCGGATCTAAAACGTGTTAGTTATGGCCAAAACGGTGAGGGCACGACGGAATCTGGGTCGAACGGGGAGGGCAGCAGGCAAAAAGGCCCATATCTCATTCGTTATCATCCGGATCCATTTCATTCTTTCACCATGTGCAATTTTATACCAAGACCTATAATTATGGGTCCCCCGGAGGTGCAAAATCTGACGATCCCCGGCGGGCCAAAAAAATGAGATTTCGCCCTAGTGGTACCCCTTAGAGTTTTGGTCAAAAAAGCACCAGAATGAGATCTAAGTTTTATTATTCCAAATCATCCCTGTGATGTTTTGGAGCGGTATATGATGAATTTTGCATCATTCTAGCTCCTATATAGAGGCTAGATTGTACGATTACTCTGGAAAATAAGAAACCGCTTAAGGTGCCCAATTTGGATTATATTTTCACCTAGTAAACACGGTCAAATACAAAATTTCACAAGTCCATATCGTAGCCTTCTGAATGAGATTTCTAGGGGTTTTAAAATCGGGTCATTCGGATCTACAACGAGTTAGTTATGGCCAAAACGGTGAGGGCACTACGGAATCTTGGTCGAACTCGGAGGGCAGCAGGCAAAAAGGCCCATATCTCATTCGTTATCGTCCGGATCCATTTCATTCTTTCACGTCATGCAATTTTATTCCAAGAGCTATAATTATGGGCCCCCGGAGGTGCAAAATCCGACGCTCCCCGATGGGCCGAAAAAATTAGATTTCGCCCTAGTGGTACCCCTTAGAGTTTTGGTAAATCGCTCCGGAAAGAGATTTAAATTTTATTATTCCAAATCATCCCAGTAATGTTTAGGAGCGGTATATGATTAATTTTGCATCATTCTAGCTCCTATATAGCCGCTAGATTGTACGATTACTCCGGAAAATGAGAAACCGCTTAAGGTGCCCAATTCGGATTACATTTTCACCCAGTAAACACTGTCAAATACAAAATTTCGCAAGTCCATATCCTAGCCTTCCGAATGAGCTTTCTAGGGGTTTCAAAATCGGATCATTCGGATCTATAACGAGTTAGTTATGGACAAAACGGTGAGGGCACGACGAAATCTGGGTCGAACTGGGAGGCCAGCAGGCAAAAAGGCCCATATCTCATTCGTTATTGTCCAGATCCATTGAATTCTTTCACTTCATGCAATTTTATTCCAAGAGCTATAATTATGGGCCCCCGGAGGTGCAAAATCCGACGATCCCAGGCGGGCCGAAAAAAATGAGATTTCGCCCTAGTGGTACCCCATTGAGTTTTGGTCAAAAACTCTCCGGAATGAGATCTAAATTTTATTATTCCAAATCATCCCAGTGATGTTTTGGAGCTGTATATGATGAATTTTGCATCATTCCAGCTCCTATATAGAGGCTAGATTGTACGATTACTCCGGAAAATGAGAAACCTCTTAAGGTGCCCAATTCGGATTCTATTTTCACCCAGTAAACACCGTCAAATACCATATTTCGCAAGTCCATATCGTAGCCTTCCGAATGAGCTTTCTAGGGGATTCTAAATTAGGTCATTCGGATAAAAAACGAGTTAGTTATGGCCAAAACGGTGAGGGCACGACGGAATCTGGGTCGAACGGGGAGGCAGCAGGCAAAAAGTCCCATATCTCATTCGTTATCGCCCGGATACATTTCATTCTTTCACCATGTGAAATTTTATACCAAGAGCTATAATTATGGGTCCCCAGAGGTGCAAAATCCGACGATCCCCGGCGGGCCGAAAAAATGAGATTTCGCCCTAGTGGTACCCCTTAGAGTTTTGGTCAAAAATGCTCCGGAATGAGATCTAAATTTTATTATTCCAAATCATCAAATTGATGTTTTGGAGCAGTCTATGATGAATTTTGCATCATTCTAGCTCCTATATAGAAGCTAGATTGTACGATTACTCCGGAAAATGAGAAACCGCTTAAGGTGCCCAATCGGATTCTATTTTCACCCAGTAAACACCGTCAAATACCGAATTTCGCAAGCCAATATCGTAGCCTTCCAAATGAGCTTTCTAGGGGTTTCAAAATCGGATCATTCGGATAAAAAACGAGTTAGTTATGGCCAAAACGGTGAGGGCACGACAGAATCTGGGTCGAACGGGGAGGGCAGCAGACAAAAAGGCCCATATCTCATTCGTTATCGGCCGGATCCATTTAATTCTTTCACGTCATGCAATTTTATTCAAGAGCTATAATTATGGGCCCCCGGAGGTGCAAAACCCAACGATCCCCGGCGGGCCAAAAAAATGAGATTTCGCCCTAGTGGTACCCCTTAGAGTTTTGGTAAAAAAACGCTCCGGAATGAGATCTAAATTTTATTATTCCAAATCATCCCAGTGATGTTTTGGAGCGGTAAATGATAAATTTTGCATCATTCTAGCTCCTATATAGAGGCTAGATTGTACGATTACTCCGGAAAATAAGAAACCGCTTAAGGTGCCCAATTCGGATTCTATTTTCACCCTGTAAAAACCGTCAAATACAAAATTTCGCAAGCAAATATCGTAGCCTTCTGAATGAGCTTTCTAGGGGTTTCAAAATCGTATCATTCGGATCTAAAACGAGTTAGTTATGGCCAAAACGATGAGGGCACAACGGAATCTGGGTCGAAAGGGGAGGGCAGCAGGCAAAAAGGCCCATATCTCATTCGTTATCGTCCGATCTATTTAATTCTTTCACGTCATGCAATTTTATTCCAAGCGCTATAATTATGGACCCCCGGGGGTGTAAAATCCGACACTTCGCGGCGGAAAAAAATGAGATTTTGCCCTAGTGGTACCCCTTAGAGTTTTGGTCAAAAACGCTCCTGAATGAGATCAAAATTTTACTCTTCCTAATCATCCCAGTGATGTTTTGGAGCGGTATATGATGAATTTTGCATTATTCTATCTCCTATATAGAGGCTAGATTGTACGATTACTCCGGAAAATGAGAAACCGCTTAAGGTGCCCAATTCGGATTCTATTTTCACCAAATAAACACCGTAAAATACCAAATCTCGCAAGTCCATATCGTAGCCTTTTGAATGATCTTTTTAGGGGTTTCAAAATGGGGTCATTCGGATCTAAAACGTGTTAGTTATGGCCCAAAACGGTGAGAGCACGACGGAATCTGGGTCGAACGGGGAGGGCAGCAGGCAAAAAGGCCCATATCTCATTCGTTATCGTCCGGATCCATTTCATTCTTTCACCATGTGCAATTTTATACCAAGACCTATAATTATGGGCCCCCGGAGGTGCAAAATCTGACGATCCCCGGCGGGCCAAAAAAATGAGATTTCGCCCTAGTGGTACCCCTTAGAGTTTTGGTCAAAAAAGCACCAGAATGAGATCTAAATTTTATTATTCCAAATCATCCCTGTGATGTTTTGGAGCGGGTATATGATGAATTTTGCATCATTCTAGCTCCTATATAGAGGCTAGATTGTACGATTACTCTGGAAAATAAGAAACCGCTTAAGGTGCCCAATTTGGATTATATTTTCACCTAGTAAACACGGTCAAATACAAAATTTCACAAGTCCATATCGTAGCCTTCTGAATGAGCTTTCTAGGGGTTTTAAAATCGGGTCATTCGGATCTACAACGAGTTAGTTATGGCCAAAACGGTGAGGGCACTACGGAGTCTTGGTCGAACTCGGAGGGCAGCAGGCAAAAAGGCCCATATCTCATTCGTTATCGTCCGGATCCATTTCATTCTTTCACGTCATACAATTTTATTCCTAGAGCTATAATTATGGGCCCCCGGAGGTGCAAAATCCGACGCTCCCCGACGGGCCGAAAAAATTAGATTTCGCCCTAGTTGTACCCCTAAGAGTTTTGGCAAAAACGCTCCGGAAAGAGATTTAAATTTTATTATTCCAAATCATCCAAGTAATGTTTTGGAGCGGTATATGATTAATTTTGCATCATTCTAGCTCCTATATAGCCGCTAGATTGTACGATTACTCCGGAAAATGAGAAACCGCTTAAGGTGCCCAATTCGGATTCCATTTTCACCCAGTAAACACTGTCAAATACCAAATTTCGCAAGTCCATATCCTAGCCTTCCGAATGAGCTTTCTAGGGGTTTCAAAATCGGATCATTCGGATCTATAACGAGTTAGTTATGGCCAAAACGGTGAGGGCACGACGAAATCTGGGTCGAACTGGGAGGCCAGCAGGCAAAAAGGCCCATATCTCATTCGTTATTGTCCAGATCCATTGAATTCTTTCACATCATGCAATTTTATTCCAAGAGCTATAATTATGGGCCCCCGGAGGTGCAAAATCCGACGATCCCAGGCGGGCCGAAAAAAATGAGATTTCGCCCTAGTGGTACCCCTTTGAGTTTTGGTAAAAAACTCTCCGGAATGAGATCTAAATTTTATTATTCCAAATCATCCCAGTGATGTTTTGGAGCTGTATATGATGAATTTTGCATCATTCTAGCTCCTATATAGAGGCTAGATTGTACGATTACTCCGAAAAATGAGATACCGCTTAAGGTGCCCAATTCGGATTCTATTTTTACCCAGTAACCACCATCAAATACCAAATTTTGAAACTCCATATTGTAGCCTTCCGAATGAGCTTTCTAGGGGTTTCAAAATTGGGTCATTCGGATCTAAAACGAGTTAGTTATGGCTAAAACGGTGAGGGCACGACGGAATCTGGGTCGAACGGGGAGGGCAGCAGGCAAAAAGGCCCATATCTCATTCGTTAACGTCCGGATCCATTTCATTCTTTCACCATGTGCAATTTTATTCCAAGAGGTATAATTATGGGCCCCCGGAGGTGCAAAATCCCACGATCCCCAGCGGGTCGAAAAAGTGAGATTTCACCCTAGTGGTACCCCTTAGAGTTTTGGTCAAAAATGCTCCGAATGAGATCTAAATTTTATTATTCCACATCATCCCAGTGATGTTTTGGAGCGGTATATGATGAATTTTGCATCATTCTAGCTCCTATATAGAGGCTAGATTGTACGATTACTATGGAAAATAAGAAACCGCTTAAGGTGCCCAATTCAGATTATATTTTCACCTAGTAAACACGGTCAAATACAAAATTTCACAAATCTATATTGTAGCCTTCTGAATGAGCTTTCTAGGGGTTTTAAAATCGGGTCATTCGGATCTACAACGAGTTAGTTATGGCCAAAACGGTGAGGGCACGACGGAATCTTGGTCGAACTCGGAGGGCAGCAGGCAAAAAGGCCCATATCTCATTCGTTATCGTCCGGATCCATTTCACTCTTTCACGTCGTGTAATTTTATTCGTAGAGCTATAATTATGGGCCCCCGGAGGTGCAAAATCCGACGCTCCCCGGCGGGCCAAAAAAATTAGATTTCGCCTAGTGGTACCCCTTAGAGTTTTGGTCAAAAACGCTCCGGAAAGAGATTTAAATTTTATTATTCCAAATCATCCCAGTAATGTTTTGGAGCGGTATATGATTAATTTTGCATCATTCTAGCTCCTATATAGCGGCTAGATTGTACGATTACTCCGGAAAATGAGAAACCGCTTAAGGTGCCCAATTCGGAAATTCCATTTTCACCCAGTAAACAATGTCAAATACCAAATTTCGCAAGTCCATATCCTAGCCTTCCGAATGAGCTTTCTAGGGGTTTCAAAATTGGGTCATTCGGAACTATAACGAGTTAGTTATGGCCAAAACGGTGAGGGCACGACAGAATCTGGGTCGAACTGGAGGGCAGAAGGCAAAAAGGCCCATATCTCATTCGTTATTGTCCAGATCCATTGAATTGTTTCACTTCATGCAATTTTATTCCAAGAGCTATAATTATGGGCCCCCGGAGGTGCAAAATCGGACGATCCCAGGCGGGCCAAAAAAAATGAGATTTCGCCCTAGTGGTACCCCTTAGAGTTTTGGTCAAAAACTCTCCGGAATGAGATCTAAATTTTATTATTCCAAATCATCCCAGTGATGTTTTGGAGCTGTATATGATGAATTTTGCATCATTCTAGCTCCTATATAGAGGCTAGATTGTACGATTACTCCGAAAAATGAGAAACCTCTTAAGGTGCCCAATTCGGATTCTATTTTCACTCAGTAAACACCATCAAATACCATATTTCGCAAGTCCATATCGTAGCCTTCTGAATGATCTTTCTAGGGGATTCTAAATTAGGTCATTCGGATAAATAACGAGTTAGTTATGGCCAAAACGGTGAGGGCACGACGGAATCTGGTCGAACGGGGAGGGCAGCAGGCAAAAAGTCCCATATCTCATTCGTTATCGCCCGGATCCATTTCATTCTTTCACCATGTGAAATTTTATACGAAGTGCTATAATTATGGGTCCCCAGAGGTGCAAAATCCGACGATCCCCGGCGGGCCGAAAAAAATGAGATTTCGCCCTAGTGGTACCCCTTAGAGTTTTGGTCAAAAATGCTCCGGAATGAGATCTAAATTTTATTATTCCACATCATCCCAGTGATGTCTTTGATCGGTATATGATGAATTTTGCATCATTCTAGCTCCTATATAGAGGCTAGATTGAACGATTACTCAGGAAAATGAGAAACCGCTTAAGGTGCTCAATTCGGATTCTATTTTCACCCAGTAAACACCGTCAAATACCAAATTTCACAAATCCATTTTGTAGCCTTCCGAATGAGCTTTCTAGGGGTTTCAAAATTGGGTCATTCGGATCTAAAACGAGTTAGTTATGGCCAAAACGGTGAGGGCACGACGGAATCTGGGTCGAACGGGGAGGGCAGCAGGCAAAAAGGCCCATATCTCATTTGTTATCGTCCTAATCCATTTAATTCTTTCACGTCATGCAATTTTATTCCAAGAGATATAATTATGGGCCCCCGGAGGTGCAAAATCCGACGCTCCCCGGCGGGCCGAAAAAATGAGATTTCGCCCTAGTGGTACCCCTTAGAGTTTTGGTCAAAAACGCTCCGGAATGAGATCTAAATTTTATTATTCCAAATCATCCCAATGATGTTTTGGAGCGGTATCTAATGAATTTTGCATCATTATAGCTCCTATATAGAGGCTAGATTGTACGATTACTCCGTAAAATGAGATACCGCTTAAGGTGCCCAATTCGGATTCTATTTTTACCCAGTAACCACCATCAAATACCAAATTTTGCAACTCCATATTGTAGCCTTCCGAATGAGCTTTCTAGGGGTTTCAAAATCGGGTCATTCGGATCTAAAACGAGTTAGTTATGGCCAAAACGGTGAGGGCACGACGGAATCTGGGTCGAACGGGGAGGGCAGCAGGCAAAAAGGCCCATATCTCATTCGTTATCGTCCGGATCCATTTCATTCTTTCACCATGTGCAATTTTATTCCAAGAGGTATAATTATGGGCCCCCGGAGGTGCAAAATCCGACGATCCCCGGCAGGCTGAAAAAATGAGATTTCGCCCTAGTGGTACTACCCCTTAGAGTTTTGGTCAAAAACGCTCCAGAATGAGATCTAAATTTTATTATTCCAAATCATCAAATTGATGTTTTGGAGCAGTATATTGATAGGGTGCATTTTTACCCTATCATCTAAGTGTTATATTATCGTTTTCTTGTCGTATTTTGATAGTTTAGCTCATGATTTGTATTGTTTATGTTATTTCGAGCTAGATTACGCTTTTGGGTTGTTTTGAGTGTTTTTAGGGCTTTTGAGTCGAGAAAACCCAAGATAAGACAAGAGGCGATGAAACCAAGGAAGAGATGAAGTATTGATCCCAAGTTCTGACTTTTCACGATTTTGTAAAAGAGTTATTCTGGAAAAGTGGAATCATAGTATTGAAGAGGAGTTCGATAGGAGCACGTAGGCGAAAACAGAGGTCAATTCGGAGTTCGGATGAGGAATATATGACCGAAATAAGAAAGTTGCGCAGAACCCTCTCGACCCTCTCGACCCACCTCTCGATCGAGAGAGGTGTCGAGAGGTGCCTCCTGTTTTCCAGACGGGATTTTCTCTAAAAGGCTATTTTTGACTTTTTCTTGGTTTCCTTGTACAATTAGGTATTAGATGTAAACTTCTACCCTATAAATACCTCTAACCTATCATTGTAAACAAGTTCCTCCACTCTCCTACATTCTTTAGATTAGTTTTTATTCTTTTCTCCATACTTTTATACTTTTAGATCTAGATTTATTTTATGTATGAAGACAACTGAAGATTGAAGATTTATTCAAGATTCAAGAGTTTTTCTATCCCTTTTCTTTTTACTTTATGCTTTTAATTATGTTTATTCTTCCTTCTACCTTTCTTTTAATTATGTCTAGCTAATTTTCTTTAGTTGATTTTAGGGATTGAATGCCTAATTGAATTTATGTAAGTGTTCTTGTTTACAATTAGCCTTCCAATCTAGATGCATGTTTTCATGGTGCTTATTCTCATGCATGATTACTTGATCACTAATTGTGTATGCATAGTTATGTTTATATGCCTTGATAGGATATTGCATAATAGATCTCATGAATACATGGTATGATGATTTGATTTGTCTTAATTGAAATTGAATTATCATATGTTTGCATATAGTCAATTTAGGTGTCATAATTGAACCTAGTTGATATTATTGATACTTGTTCTATTTTGCACTTGATTTGATTCTTACAATTCGAAAGATATTAGGTCTTAGGTTGTGGACAACTTGCATTGCTTTAATTAGGGTGTAGGTTATTTTTGCATGTATTACATTTAGATTGGATTAAATTGGTTAATTGTATTCATTAATTGTTTGCATAGATTTGATTAGGTTAGGCTTCCCTAGAATCAACCTTGTTTCCTTATTTGATTTATTTATTTATTTATTTCCTTATTTGCTTATTTTCCTTATTTGTTTAATTGTTTATTTATTTGTTTTCTTATTTGTGTTCTCTTTTATTTATTTTATTTATTTGCCTAGGATTATAATACCACATTCTTATTTTCTTAATTGCCTAGACATCAGTTTAATCCTAGAGTAGAGGTACTTTGTGTGATTTCGACTTGTCAATCCCTGTGGATACGATACTCGTACTTATTCTATACTATACCTATTTTTGTGTGGTAGAAAATAGTGCGATCATATATGATGAATTTTGAATCATTCTAGCTCCTATATAGAAGCTAGATTGTACGATTACTCCGGAAAATGAGAAACCGCATAAGGTGCCCAATTCGGATTCTATTTTCACCCAGTAAACACCGTCAAATACCAAATTTCACAAGCCAATATCGTAGCCTCCGAATGAGCTTTCTAGGGGTTTCAAAATCGGATCATTCGGATCAAAAACGAGTTAGTTATGGCCAAAACGGTGAGGGCACGACAGAATCTGGGTCGAACTGGGAGGGCAGAAGGCAAAAAGGCCCATATCTCATTCGTTATTGTCCAGATCCATTGAATTGTTTCACATCATGCAATTTTATTCCAAGAGCTATAATTATGGGCCCCCGGAGGTGCAAAATCCGACGATCTCAGGCGGGCCAAAAAAAAATGAGATTTCGCCCTAGTGGTACCCCTTAGAGTTTTGGTCAAAAACTCTCCGGAATGAGATCTAATTTTATTATTCCAAATCATCCCAGTGATGTTTTTGGAGCTGTATATGATGAATTTTGCATCATTCTAGCTCCTATATAGAGGCTAGATTGTACGATTACTCCGGAAAATGAGAAACCTCTTAAGGTGCCCAATTCGGATTCTATTTTCACCCAGTAAACACCATCAAATACCATATTTCGCAAGTCCATATCGTAGCCTTCCGAATGAGCTTTCTAGGGGTTTCAAAATCGGATCATTCGGATCAAAAACGAGTTAGTTATGGCCAAAACGGTGAGGGCACTATAGAATCTGGGTCGAACTGGGAGGGCAGAAGGCAAAAAGGCCCATATCTCATTCGTTATTGTCCAGATCCATTGAATTGTTTCACTTCATGAAATTTTATTCCAAGAGCTATAATTATGGGCCCCCGGAGGTGCAAATCCGACGATCCCAGGCGGGCCAAAAAAAATGAGATTTCGCCCTAGTGGTACCCCTTAGAGTTTTGGTCAAAAACTCTCCGGAATGAGATCTAAATTTTATTATTCCAAATCATCCCAGTGATGTTTTGGAGCTGTATATGATGAATTTTGCATCATTCTAGCTCCTATATAGAGGCTAGATTGTACGATTACTCTGAAAAATGAGAAACCTCTTAAGGTGCCCAATTCGGATTCTATTTTCACCCAGTAAACACCATCAAATACCATATTTCGCAAGTCCATATCGTAGCCTTCCGAATGATCTTTCTAGGGGATTCTAAATTAGGTCATTCGGATAAAAACGAGTTAGTTATGGCCAAAACGGTGAGGGCACGACGGAATCTGGGTCGAACGGGGAGGGGCAGCAGGCAAAAAGTCCCATATCTCATTCGTTATCGCCCGGATCCATTTCATTCTTTCACCATGTGAAATTTTATACGAAGAGCTATAATTATGGGTCCCCAGAGGTGCAAAATCCGACGATCCCCGGCGGGCCGAAAAAATGAGATTTCGCCCAAGTGGTACCCCTTAGAGTTTTGGTCAAAAACGCTCCGGAATGAGATCTAAATTTTATTATTCCACATCATCCCAATGATGTTTTTGATCGGTATATGATGAATTTTGCATCATTCTAGCTCCTATATAGAGGCTAGATTGTACGATTACTCCGGAAAATGAGAAACCTCTTAAGGTGCTCAATTCGGATTTTATTTTCACCCAGTAAACACCGTCAAATACCAAATTTCACAAATCCATTTTTTAGCCTTTCGAATGAGCTTTCTAGGGGTTTCAAAATTGGATCATTCGGATCTAAACGAGTTAGTTATGGCCAAAACGGTGAGGGCACGACGGAATCTGGTTCGAACGGGGAGGGCAGCAGGCAAAAAGGCCCATATCTCATTTGTTATCGTCCTAATCCATTTAATTCTTTCCCGTCATGCAATTTTATTCCAAGAGATATAATTATGGGCCCCGGAGGTGCAAAATCCGACGCTCCCCGGCGGGCCGAAAAAAATGAGATTTCGCCCTAGTGGTACGTACCCCTTAGAGTTTTGGTCAAAAACGCTCCGGAATGAGATCTAAATTTTATTATTCCAAATCATCCCAATGATGTTTTGGAGCGGTATCTGATGAATTTTGCATCATTATAGCTCCTAATAGAGGCTAGATTGTACGATTACTCCGTAAAATGAGATACCGCTTAAGGTGCCCAATTCGGATTCTATTTTTACCCCAGTAACCACCATCAAATACCAAATTTTGCAACTCCATATTGTAGCCTTCCGAATGAGCTTTCTAGGGGTTTCAAAATCGGGTCATTCGGATCTAAAACGAGTAGTTATGGCCAAAACGGTGAGGGCACGACGGAATCTGGGTCGAACGGGGAGGGCACCAGGCAAAAAGGCCCATATCCCATTCGTTATCGTCCGGATCCATTTCATTCTTTCACCATGTGCAATTTAATTCCAAGAGGTATAATTATGGGCCCCCGGAGGTGCAAAATCCGACGATCCCCGGCAGGCTGAAAAAATGAGATTTCGCCCTAGTGGTACTACCCCTTAGAGTTTTGGTCAAAACGCTCCGGAATGAGATCTAAATTTTATTATTCCAAATCATCAAATTGATGTTTTGGAGCAGTATATGATGAATTTTGAATCATTCTAGCTCCTATATAGAAGCTAGATTGTACGATTACTCCGGAAAATGAGAAACCGCTTAAAGTGCCCAATTCGGATTCTATTTTCACCCAGTAAACACCGTCAAATACCAAATTTCGCAAGCCAATATCGTAGCCTTCCGAATGAGCTTTCTAGGGGTTTCAAAATCCGGATCATTCGGATCAAAAACGAGTTAGTTATGGCCAAAACGGTGAGGGCACGACAGAATCAGGGTCGAACGGGGAGGCAGCAGACAAAAAGGCCCATATCCCATTCGTTATCGGCCGGATCCATTTAATTCTTTCACGTCATGCAATTTTATTCCAAGAGCTATAATTATGGGCCCCCGGAGGTGCAAAACCCAACGATCCCCGGCGGGCCAAAAAAATGAGATTTCGCCCTAGTGTTACCCCTTAGAGTTTTGGTAAAAAACGCTCCGGAATGAGATCTAAATTTTATTATTCCAAATCATCCCAGTGATGTTTGGAGCGGGTAAATGATAAATTTTGCATCATTCTAGCTCCTATATAGAGGCTAGATTGTACGATTACTCCGGAAAATAAGAAATCGCTTAAGGTGCCCAATTCGAATACTATTTTTACCCAGTAAACACCATCAAATACAAAATTTCGCAAGCAAATATCGTAGCCTTCTGAATGAGCTTTCTAGGGGTTTCAAAATCTTATCATTCGGATCTAAAACGAGTTAGTTATGGCCAAAACGATGAGGGCACAACGGAATCTGGGTCGAAAGGGGAGGGCAGCAGCAAAAAGGCCCATATCTCATTCGTTATCGTCCGGATCTATTTAATTCTTTCACGTCATGCAATTTTATTCCAAGCGCTATAATTATGGACCCCCGGGGTGTAAAATCCGACACTTCGCGGCGGAAAAAATGAGATTTTGCCCTAGTGGTACCCCTTAGAGTTTTGGTCAAAAACGCTCCTGAATGAGATCTGAATTTTACTATTCCAAATCATCCCAGTGATGTTTTGGAGCGGTATATGATGAATTTTGCATCATTCTATCTCCTATATAGAGGCTAGATTGTACGATTACTCCGAAAAATGAGAAACCGCTTAAGGTGCCCAATTCGGATTCTATTTTCACCAAATAAACACCGTAAAATACCAAATCTCGCAAGTCCATATCGTAGCCTTTTGAATGATCTTTCTAGGGGTTTCAAAATTGGGTCATTCGGATCTAAAACGAGTTAGTTATGGCCAAAACGGTGAGGGCACGACGGAATCTGGGTCGACGGGGAGGGCAGCAGGCAAAAAGGCACATATCTCATTTGTTATCGTCCTAATCCATTTAATTCTTTCACGTCATGCAATTTTATTCCAAGAG